>JAMWYP010000001.1:10600000-10960159 GCA_025563575.1 Acacia pycnantha | reverse complement strand
CCCGAACGTGACGCGAGAAGGATACTGATGATAGATGCAAATGAATGAGTTGGTTTAGTCAAAGACTCAAAGGTAATAGGTTGCTTTAATTACTGGCCTTGTCTTGTTGCTGCGTTTTTTTATTATTATTAATTTTTTGATATAATTGCTGCGTTTTATTTGTGTAACTGGTTAAATGAATTTTGAAGGTAATGGATTGGATATTATACATGGGCCATGAATGACATAATGGGTATTGTTAATCTCTACGTGTTGGGCTAAAAAATAAAACGAAATGAAAGAGTTGAATCATGAATAAATGGGTTGGATGTAGTTAAATATATTGGGCTTATGGATTACATGATTAAATGGGTTTCATTCCAAAATTTCACCTCTTGCAATTATTTTCATAATTTTACTATTAAATAAAATTAATTATTATAGGAAATTAAATTCCTAATTTTCCAATTATCATTTCTATAATTATTTTGGGCCATATCTCCATAATAAATTCCCATACAATATTTCAAAAATTCAAATCCCAAAAATTAGGATGTTACACAATTAGTGGTGGAACTCGGGGGTTCGAGGGCACAATAAAAGAAAAGAAAAAGAAAAGTTCAACTTAACATAGAAAAATAATAATCAAGAGTCAACTAAATTAACATCCAAAGGATAAAAAAATGATTTGTAATCAATAAATTATGGAAAGTAAACTAAATGAAATGTGTCTTTTTATATTTTTTGCATCTCCTTCTCTAAATGAAAGGTTGCGTCGCTCAACTGGTAGAGTGCATCCTCTTAGGGTGTAGCGCACCCACACGTCGCGGGTTCAAAACCTCTTGGATGCGGTTTTGTGCGGCTTGTTTTAAAAGATGTGTTTCACTGTTTTTTAAAAAAAATTATGAAAGAAACGCGGGGTCATGCCAATAAACTATGTAGACTCTTAACCAACTAGGCCACCTAGGTAAGTTGATATAAAATTCTTTCAATATATATATTATCAAACTTTTAGTGTGCACTTGTCCTGCACCTGCACCAGTGTGGGTCCGTCGCCGCATGGAAGGAATTACGTGTGTGTTCCTATGAGAACCCTCAAGGTAAGCCATGTGGTAGGTGTGTTGTCTCCCTTTCCATTGGGAGGGCTATGTTTTGGGGTAAAATTTTTAAAAGTTATATTCAAATATTGATTATTAATATTTTTTAATTTACTTTTTAGCAATATATATAATATAATTAATATCAAGTAGCCCAGCAAGGGTACAATTTAAAAAAAATCAAGTAAATGGTTTATTTATTTGGAAAAAAAAAACCCCAACAAAATAAAAACTTTTTCTTAAAGAGAAAAAAGAAGAAGATAAACCTATAATAATATTCACCCAGGTTTTGGAACATATTACTCCATCTGGTCATTATCAACTAGCAATTGTATTTGGTTCCTTTTATAAGGTACTTGCTTGTTTTGAAAGCACATTAATTTTTTTTTCATGTATTCCCATAATTAATAAGGGTAGTGTGTGAGAGTAATAATTAATATAATATTAGAGTTTAGTACAATTAGTAGGGGTAATATTAGAAGTTACTTAAATTATAGGACAATTTTATTGACTAAGCTGTTTTTATTGGTTTGTGAGAATAGTTAGTTGATGCGCTTATAATAAGAATAATTGAAGGAATACTATATTTGATTGGTTCTTCTCTAGTTGTGGAGTGTCTCCACCTACCTTAATTCCTCTGCATTCAATATCTCAATCATTGGATTAATTTCCAACGGTTGAGATTTACTCTACTCGAGACACAATAGTATTATTTTTAAAATATTTTTCATAATAATATAGTATAACAATGTGATTCTCAAAATTTTATATCAAATCAAAGTAACTTATAGATTTAATTAGTACACTCTATTCAAGACAGAACCTTAGTAAGATTGCATATTGATGAATTACAAATTTTAAGAAAGTTATTTGTTTGAGAACCAATAACATAACTTAAAAATTTATTTTGTTGGATGTAATAATAGTAAAATAATCTATATCGCACGAGATCGTATCTTTGAAAGCCAAAAATAACTCAAAGCCCCTTAATTATAGTAATCTCCAACCTTAAACTTACATTAACCACACAGTACATTAGTGGTCTCCCTCTCACTTCGGAAAATTTCTCTCATATCTCTTGTTTTCGACATTTCCTATATAAACAATCCTTTCTCATTCATAATCTCAGCCACAACCGAATAAAAAAATTAAAAAAAAAATAGTTATATTTCTTCCATTTTCGTTCTCTTTCATTTGTAATGGCTCGTCAGGTTGTGGCCCTTGCTTTCCTCTTGCTCGCCGTCGTTCAGGCTTTTGCCGTTGCGACCGCCGCATCCACTCCGGCTCCAGCTACGTCTTACAACTCTGATGACGACTTGGCTGAGCCTCCAACCGATGGAGTGATCGGAGTCCTAGAAGCTGCTGATTCACCTGATAACGTCGTCGCTGCTCCTATGGGCGGACCCGTGCCTCCCGGCGCCTTTGATTCTACTCTCGGGGGGTCCAGCGATGCATCCACACTCCGATTCTCCGCCGTTGCCGCAGCTGCCACTCTCGCCGCGGGTGCCATCTACTTCTAATTGAGCTTGGAGTGGTAAAAACTTCATGCGTACGTGCATGTAGTTTTAATTTATTATAATGGGAGAGGAAAGCATGTGTGCATCAAGGTGATCATCATGCAAAATTGTTATAAATATTTTATTTTTTTGTTATTTCTTTCTCAATTTCTTTTTCCCGATTTCATTCGTCCTCCTCATTATTTATGCGGAGGTAAGCAATTCTAACATTAACTATGTCTGGGTTGATTAAAAGTACTCATTTTCACTAATATTAACAAAATCAATATCAATAAATTTCAATACCAATATTGATTATAAGGAAAAAATAACTTTTGGTATTTGACTGGGTTGTAATTCAGTCCCTAGACTTTAACTTATTTCAACTCAATCCATGTAGCTTAATCATTTAAAGTTTTAGTCCCTAAGCTTCATGAAATACAGATTTTATTTTCAAAAATATAGTAATTACCAATCTTTTAAATGGTTAATTAAAACTATGGAGATTGAAATATTGCATCAAGTTAAAAGTTTAAGGACTGATTTTTAACTAAGTCACTTCTATAAAGATGGAGTTGTATCAAATTAAAGCTCAAGGATTAAGTTGTAACTCAGTCCTTAAACTTTAATTTATTTCAACTCAATCCATATCGCTTAATCATTTAAAATTTTAGTCCCTAATGGTTAATTAAAACTATGGGGGTTGAAATATTACATTAAGTTAAAAGTTTAAGGACTAAGTTTTAATTGAGCCAATTCTACAAATACGAAGTCGTATCAAATTAGAGTTCAAGACCAATTTGTAATCAAGTCAAACTTATTGGGACTCGGTCACATTAATTGAATCAAAATTTAATGACCGAGTCTACACTAAGTTAAAACTATAATGATCAAATAAAAGATTAATTTTACCAAAATTAATAAATAAATCTATATATCAAACTTGGTATAAGACAAGAATACATTATATTTTCTCCAAACCAGAACATAAAGCACACAGACTTTTCCAAATGAAAATCAATTATTATACAAAAAGATGGCTCAAAGCACAAGGATCACGTTAGTGGAAACTGAGTCCGTTTGGTTCAACCCCATTGCATGACTAAAATGGTAATCATAACTATATTATCAAGAGAAGAGTGTCTAGTTGCTCTTTAGCATAGCAATCAATAGGGTTTACCATGGTAATGATGATTACCAAAAAAGTGGTAATCCTCATTCATACACCCCCTATAAATACTCATTACAATCCTATTGCATAGTTGAAAATGTCCAATTTACTCTTCAGTTTCATTTATCTTTGT
Source organism: Acacia pycnantha (assembly GCA_025563575.1). Lineage (NCBI taxonomy): Eukaryota > Viridiplantae > Streptophyta > Magnoliopsida > Fabales > Fabaceae > Acacia > Acacia pycnantha. The sequence goes on along the minus strand of JAMWYP010000001.1, from coordinate 10,956,283 downwards.
TTCACTTGTCTCGTTTCACCTGCCACACCACGCCACGCCACGCCCACCGCCGCCACCTACCTCCTCCTCCTTCATTGATGTCGCCGCCACCCCACGCCACAGCTGTCATGTCCATTGTTTCGCCACTACCACTACACCTCCCGCTCCCTATCGTCATTGCGACTACCCCTACCACCACCGCCTCCACCGTTGCCACTACACCTCCTCCTCCTTCTCTATCATCATCGCGACCACCCCTACCACCACTGCTTCCACCATTGCCATCGCCGCCACCACCCCATGTCGTTGCCGCCACCTCACCATTGCCGCCGCCAACACTATCTCCTCCTCCTCCTCCTCCACCACAATTGTCGCCACCACCTCCACTGTTGTCGCCGCCGCTACCACCACCACCTTTTCTTGCTCCATCGTTGTGACTTTCCCTTCCCCTCCACTACCTCCTTCTTCAATGTTGTCACTGTCACCACCTACCATTGCCACCACCACAACCATTGCCATTCGATGATCCTCAGTGAGATAGTGCAACAATTTCGATAAGGCAACGATGGCTCTTAACTATTTTTCTACAAAGATTAAGTTAAGGATAAAATAGAATTTGTGTGATATATTATTTTTAAATAATTATTAAAAATAAATCATTGCATCATGCTTTAAAATCAAACCAAACACTAGCCCTATAATTAATATTACATTGCATTACCATTGTATTGCATCACACTGTAGGGTGTAATGGGATCGAACCAAACGGGCCCTGAGAAGGGATAGATGTATGCAATTTTGTCTCGGTGAGGAGAGAAACCATTTTCAGGATTTGAACCCGTGACATCTAAGTCATATGACAACAACTTTATTTACTTGTTGCTCTAAGGCCCACACTCGTTTTAGGAAACAAAAATAACATGTACAAGATGAAAAAAATGATTAATCATATAATTGGACATATTTTTGTGATTGATCAGGAACGTGCTTAACAGTGGCTTTCACAAGATCCAAGTAAAGAGGGAATTGAGCAATTGCATGGAAGGAAATAGGAAGGCAAGTGACCGCATAAAAGGTAAGATTCCTTTCTTGAACTTGGTCCTCAAGCACAAAGACATGTGAAGGACAGAAAGATATGAACATTGAGGCGATGGACACAAACAATGAGCTTAGCCCTAGAAGAAGCTTTAGTGGCAGTTTCCTTTTGAAATATACGGGCTGTTTTGGAGAAGTGGGTAGTATGGAGAGGAACATGATGAGTGTGGTGACAGAGAAGCGAAGTTCTATGAGTCTGCTAATAGCGAAGAGTTCAAATGCAGGATGTCATTATAATGTTGGTTTGCCCATGTTGTCGTTCCTCCGGGACGCATCTCAATGCGAAGAAACTCCGGCCACCAGTGTTACCGCCACCGAGCAAGATTGAGATGTATTCTTAAGCCGTGCACTGCCCTTTTCCACTTGATCTTTGAGGCTTTTGGTGAAGATTTGTACCGGAGATTTCCCTTTTCCGCTCTTCAAGAAAAGGAAGTGGGATGGAACAAAACGATTTCACATACTTTGATTTAATTAGAGTAAATACCATTTTTGGTCGTGACAAAAAACACGGACCCCATTTGGTCTCTTACAAAAAAACTGACCCTTTTTATAGTATTAAAAAGAACATTTTGAAAATTTGTGAGGGATCAAAATGTCCACCAATCGACCATTATTCGTCTTTTTTTATAGACTAAAAAAGACATTTTTTTGTCCGGAACTAAAATGGGGTCCATGTTTTTGTCAAGGACCAAAAAAAGTATTTACTCATTTAATTAATTAAATTAGTTAAAGCTGCTTTATTTGTACGTATATATCGAGTAATTTTGTCTTATAATAAAAAGCAACGGATGTAGACTTTTATAAAGAGTAATTTTGGAATGATAACATTATTTTAAAAATATCAACTAAGTTTCTTGATTTGGAAAAAATTATTAAATTTGGGAGACAAAGTAAATTGAGGTATTATATTTAGGACCTAATCCAATCTACAAATTGTAATTATATTAATGACACGATATTAGAAAAACTTAAAGGAAAAAAATGGTCAAAATTTTTCATCTAAAAGCATTGGGTGTCTCGAAAGATTTTGAGGGAGCAATATCGTCTCAAAAGTTTAAAAACAAGACAATTTTGCCCTATCCTTAAATAATGTTAACTTTGTTGGTTAAGTTTAACTAACTTGTACACATAACCCTCAATACATGTCGCCTCAGCATCCATATCAGCAATGTGTAGCCAACTCACCTTGGTGCTCTGGTTTTATTGGAAATAAGTTAATTATAATATCTTAAAACATGCCTAGTCAATTAAAACTACTTCAATCCCACCAAGGTAGTTAAAATCAAGATTTTAAGTAAATTGGAAGAATGATAAAAAATCGTAAAACATAAAATCGTAATGTAAAAAAATCGTAAAAACATAAAAGCGTTTGGAAAATTAGTAAAATCGTTTTAATGAAAAAAAATCGTAAAAATGTAAAATCGCAGTGATAAATCGAGATTTTAACTACGATGAATACCACTTTAACACAATTATCGTTTCCTGCCTCTTCCCTTATTGATCCATTATATCACAGAGAGCAATTCCTTTAGTTTCTGGTAAACATATAATAGAAGAAGCACGTCATAAGATGATGACCCCAAATATACTGTAAGAGAAAAAGGTCATTTTTCCTCAACTGATTTGAAAAACGGGCTGAATATGGCACCAAAAACCACGGCGGCGTTCCTCGCCAAGCATCGTTGTCATGGTGTTTTTCACACTCGTGGGAAAAACCTTTACTCCATATAGATGAGAAATGCATCAAAAGTTGTAGCTACATTGAAGAATGAAACCAAAGTATGGACTAGTTTCACTATGTATCGCTTATTTCCTACTACAGCACAAATCAAACAACAAATCCCACTAACTATGGATAAGGCAAGGAGTGAGGTTTTTTCTTCTGTAGTCATGCAAGAAGTATGTGGTCATAAAAGATGGTGTCTCCAGTAAAGCATAAAAGAGGACACTCAAGTATATATGTTGAATCCCACATTTTACACATTTAAAGGAACACCATAATATATCATTCCAATACCAAAACCAATATGAGAACTGCTAATGGTCATTTTGAGAGCTAGCCTAAGTTTCACAAACAATTGTTTGATTTATGAGTAGAGGTTGGAAGATGAAATCCTTTGTTTGGAAAGGTCTGTTAGTTGGCTTGAAGTCAAAGCTGTGTCATTTGCTTTAAGTAAAACCATGGCTTTCTTTTCTCTACCTTACATGAGAAGCCACCTGGGAGACTAAGTAACAAAAATATAACAAGAAATGGAGTAGCAAATTCTAGGAATAGATGCCCAATGTAAAGAGACTTTCATGGATAATTTCTTTTAATATATAAGCAATGTTAGACAAGGTTAGAAACCCTAATATGTACTAAATAAACTCAAGGACTCCCACTGAAATCGTCACTCTTTACACACTCTCTTTCAGCAAAACCAGAGAATAAGTGCCAACCTATGAGCAACAAAACCCAATCACAAACTTAAAAGCAGGGTACACCCAAATGTTGGTGGAGAAGATAATGATCAATGAACCAATTGACATTGTTGAACAAGAGAGAAACAACATGTTTTTCTTCCCAAGAGATGAATCAAAAAAATGTGGCAATAAGAAATCCGGTAACAAAGCTTCCCTTGAAGAAGGAAGGATTGAGGTAAGTCCATAATGAATGGACTAGAAAATTTAAGTTCCCATTGAGATATGATTATCATTGAGAAATGTCCATCCCAATCCCAAGCAGATCTTAGAAGTTTGCAAATATGATAATCATCTAAGATATAATATTTGGTGTGATTATTACTTGTGAAATTCCATGGTAGGCGGCCATCAATGTAAAGACTGGAAAATGATTTTTATGCGTCAAGGAACATTTCCAGGGCACAAGCAAGGATTCTAAGAGTTTTGTTCTCCCAAAGTTTCCTAGACCCTTCGTAGTCTAATCATCCAATGATGTTTTTGGATTAAGATGGGTTGAAATTTCCATTGGCTTTCCCATCTCCATGAAGTTTTGTTCACTTTACTCTATGATATCATATGAAGATGGAAATACATTTTCCTACGTCTTGAATCACACAGTAAAAATTTGAATTGGCTATGTCATTTCTGTCTAGTTTTGTCGAGTGCCATTGACACTCAATAAAACTACACAAAAATTACATAGGCAACTCAAATTTTACCACAATTTCATTCAAAAGGTAAGGGAACTTCATTACCATATCACATAGGGCAAATAAAAGAAAATTTCCTAAAAATGGAAAAGCCAACGTAAGTTTCAAGTAATCTTGATTCAGAAACACCATTGGATGATTTTATAGAGAATGGTCAAGGAAACTTTGGGAGGGCACAACTTTACAATCCCTTCTTCCATGACAATGTTCCTTGTTGCACAACAATCATTCATCATTATTTAGACTGATGGCCGCCCACCATGATATTGCATAAGTAAAAATCACACTGAATATCATAGCTTAGATAATTATGGTATTTGAAAACTTCCATAATCTACTTGGGATTGAAATGGACCTTCCTCAATGACAATCATATCTCAATGAGGTCTTGAATTTGTTAGCCCATTCGTTATAGGCTTACTCAATCTTCCTTCTTCAAGGGATTCTTTTTTGCTGGATTTCTTATTGTCACATTAGCTTATTCATCTCTTGGTAGGAAGAACATGTTGTTTCTCTCTTATTTAACAATGTCAATTGCTTCATTGATCATTATCTTCTCCACCAACATTTGGGTGTACTCTGCTTTCAAGTTTGTGATTGGGGTTTTTTCGCTGATTAGTTGGAACTTGTTATCTAGTTTTGCTGATAGAGTGTGTGTAAAGAGTGGTCATTTCGAGTAGGAGCCCTTGAATTTATTTGGTACACATTAGGGTTTCTATCCTTGCCTAACATTACTTATAGAAACATAGATTTTCCATGGAAGTCTCTTTACATGTTGGCATCTATTCCTTGAATTTGCTACTCCATTTCTTTTTATAATTTTGTTATTGAGTCTCCCGGGTGCTTCTTATGCAAGGTAGAGAAAAGGAAGCCATGGTTTTACTTAAAGAAAATGGTGCAACTTTGACTTCAAGCCAACTAATAAAACTTGCTAGACAAAGGACTTCAACTTCCAATTTCTACTCATCAATTAAACAACTGTTTATGAAATGTTAGCTCTCAAACAACTATGAGCAATTCTCATGCTTGGTTTTGACATTGGAGTGGTATATGGTGTTCCTTTGAATGTGTCAAACGTGGGATTTGACGTATACTTGAGGGTTCTCTTTTATGCTTTACCAGAGGCTCCATCTTTTATGATGGCATACTTCTTGCATGATTGAAGATGAAAAACCTTCACTCCTTGCCTTCTCCATAGCAAATGGAATTTGTTATTTGATTTGTGTTGTGGTATAGGAAATAAGTGACACTGCACATAGTGAAACTAGTAATCGCTTTGGTTTCATTCTTCAAAATAGCTACATCTTTTGATGTCTTTCTTGTAAACGTTGTAGAGTTTTTTTCCCACGGGTGTGAGGAATACTACAACATCAATGGTGAGGCAGGCCATGGTTTTTTGTGTCATGTTCAGCCCATTTTTTTATCAGTAGGGAGGAAAAATGACATTTTTTCTCTTGTGGTATATTTGGGGTCATCATCGATCTTGTTATGTAGTGCTTCTTGTTTTATATGCTTGCCAGAGACAAAAGGAACTGCTCTCTGTAATACAATCAACAAGAGAAGAAGGAAACAATAATCTGTGTAATGCAAGAACTGATATTAAGTGGCACTCAAGTAGTTTTGATTGTCTAGGCATGTTTCAAGATATTATTAATCACTTATTTCTAATGTAATTAACTAGAGCACCAATAAAGCGCTAAAACATTGAATGTTTTCAGCTTCCAATTTATTTTTTCTTTTTTGGCAAACTAAAGGGAAAAGAATCATTAAAGTATGCTAAAGACTACGAAAGATGGTTTAAGAAAATCTATGAGAACCAACAAATATCCAAATTAGTTTTAAGTATTGTCACCTGTTTCAAGAGGATGCTACTGGTAAGAACAGCTCTATTATCAACTTCAAGGAGGACTCTTCTGAACCATATAATACCCCAAAGTTTTGCAATAGTAACACTGCACTATCCAACGTTTCTGTCATTGCTTTGAGTTTTTCTGGCTATAATATTTGGATGTTTCATGGCATGTGCAGATTTGGCAAGGTTACCTGTAAAAGGAAATTTTGGGGGGAAAACATATTGTTAGATGAAATATTGTATGATTTTCAACAGAAACTTCGTCATTCAGTTTCTGTTCTAATTGATTAGCTGAAAACTGAAGTTTGACAGAAAAAAATGTCATGCTTAAGCTTTTTTCCTTGAACATCGAATAAATATGGAATAATAATGATTATAAATATACACACAGACCCCCGATAATTTCTAATAGTCAAAACTAAAAAACCACAAAATTAATCCAAAATTCACAGAAATATGTTTTTTTCATTACACCTGAGCAGGGTCTCGCTAAAATCTCAATACTTAAAAAGTAAAAATGTCGGCAGCCACAAAGAGAAGGCCACTGTTGACCAAAAACAAAGAGAAGGCCACCGATCACTAGTTCTTTGAGAGAATGGCTTAGTACATAGCTAAGTATGGAAATTGTGATGACTAACTCAAATTTTAGGACCGACCAACACAAAAATAAAAAGCAGTAATTGAACAGTAATAAACAGAACAAAGCATGAAACTTGGATTTAGGTCTCACAGTTTCAATTGTCATGAAACAGATACTTAACCGCTCTAACTTTCATGAAAACATACGCTGCTGGGTCCTATGTATAATTTTTTACACCACATTTATTATTGTAAAGGCTTGGTATCTTTTTTTTTGGATAAAGTATATATATAAAGGGTGAAGTTACATCTTACACCTACAATATTTTTGGAGGTGCACTCAATACCTTAAAAGATTCTGTGATGCAATTTTATCCTCGTTTTGAATTAAAAATGCATCAATGAGGCCCCTAGCCCACAGACTTCCGTTTTCCTTCCCCCAGAAAAAGCTTCCATCCCATCAGAACAACATCGAGCTTTGTGGCCAATGTGAGTTGGCATAGATGGTAAGGGGTCCGGATTAGACCATTGGGTCGTGGGTTCGATCCTCTCGCCGCCGCCGCGACTCCTTTGGTAGGCGATCTCGTAAGTCCCCGCAAGTGCTCATAGAGCCCGGGCCGTGCCCGGCCTTGGTGGGGACTGATGTCGAACCCTCCAAAACTTTTTTTATCAAAAAAAAAAACATTGAGCTTTGTGATTGGGTCTGTGTGTCTCTCATTTTGAAAATTTATTAAGGAGAGACAACACCTTCTTAAGATGAGAGTTGGAATTGGAAGCAAGAGAAGAAGAGAAAGATAGAGATAGAGACTAACACAGAACAAATTAACACACAGTATGTGTAACATCCCAAATTTTAAGATAAAGAGTTTAGGAATATGACTCGATATGCTGCTAAGCGAGTAAGAATTTAAAGTCTTAAGCTTTTCATGAAGAAAAACTTAAGATAATTATTAGATATTATTCAGGATCTTGAAAAAAAAAAATAGGGGGAAAAGTATGAAATATTATTTTGAGGATCTATTAGTGGTTTAATTACGAAAAATTGGTTTAAATAGTCTTAAAGCCATTATTTGGAATTTAAGATTTACTTTCCCGAAAATTCAAGGATAAATAGTTAGAGGATAAATTGTGACCTACAAATTTTAGAGTTGATCCTAATTAGAAGATTCTTATGAATTAATTAATTCTAATATTTGGATTGATATGAGCAATGTTGATCAAATGAAAAATTAAATGGACCTCAAAATATTATATTGATCTCATATGATGATAATGAGGAATTAATGATGAGAGATACCGATGATTGAGGAAAGAAAGAGAGGATAATGAGAATAATGAGAGGGCAAAATGAGAGAAACCGACTAAACCACGTACCTACACATTGCCACACATACTCCTTCATTTGTCTAATTAAACCAATTCTCTATCCTTATTTAATTCACTTCAGCCAGAACCCATTTAGCCTCATTTATCCATTCGGCCAGATTATACCAATTCCATTATCATCTTATTTCGGCCAAGACTCGAAACAGAGAAAAGGAAAAGAGTGAGACCGAGAAGTGAGAGCGAGAGAAAGAGTCTGTGAGAGCAAGAGAGAGTCGGATGATCAAGAAAGACAGGCTGATCATTACATGCAACTTTAGATTTTGATTAAGGTGAGCTTCCCAAATCCTTCCCACCTGCAATCTGTCGTATTACTTCTGTTTGGGGATAGAAAAATAATGGAATCTTGGTTTGGAAATAAGAAATCTGTGATTAAGGGTTTGAAAATGTATCTAAAGGTAGAATAAAGCTTATAATCGTTGTTGCATGTATTTGTTTGGTTTTGTTTCTGTTTTGACCGAACCTGCTCTGTTTTGTTGGGTATATCTTCTGTTTATCTTAGGGAAGGATAAGAGGAATTATACATGATTATAGGTTCATGATAGAAGTGTTCTTTGATCGGTTGATGGTTCTTGAAGTTGTTAGTCTTGGTGAGTTGCTGTCAAAAGGCAAGAAGGTGTCTTGAAGGTTTATATATGGATGCTGATGTTTGAAAAAGTATGGGAGATGTTGGGTAGAACCAATTATTTTTAGGATACGGATGGATGCTTCTGTTCAAAACATTTATCTTGGATGTTGGAATGTATTTGAATGCTAAATAAGTGCCTAACACAAGAGTTTATGCGTGTTTGTTGTGACAGGCCATGGGAGTTTGATTATGGGCTTCATTATATTGTTTGAGTAAAAAGTTGCTGCAAATGATTTCCATATTTAATTAAAAAGGGCTGCTAAAAATTCTGCTAGAGAGAGTGTTTATATTCTAGCTATATAACATGAATCAAGTTATTTTGATTAAAGGTAGATAGCTACCGTGGAAACAAGTAATGATGCTAGAAACTGAATGAGTGCTAGAGTAATATGATTATAAAAGAAGTGTGTATATCTGGAAATTTTCAGTGTTTTGATGTTGACTTTAGAAAGAATTGGGATTTAGAAACATAGATAATTAAGTGATAGGTGTGATTGAAGGATGTTTTGGTACTTAACAATTTTTAAAATCAGTAGGTAAATTTCATTAAAGGTTGATATATGAATTTCAAAATTTATAGGAATTGGCAATTGTCAAAGCTCAGGAGAAAATCGAACAGTTTCTAAAAAATAGGAAATAAGTTTGCCTTTTATTTTTATAAAAAGAGCTTAATTTGATATCAAAGAATACAATAGATAATATAGGAGGTTTGATTAGGGCAACTTAGTAATTTTAAATTTATATTATGATGTTTGGTCCTTTTAAGTAATTACAATATGGTCCTTTATAATAAATATTACTTTCTCTTGGTCCTTTATTTCAATTCCCCCAACATTAAACCCTTATTCTATATCTAAGGATTAACTTATGTTTTGAGTTAAGAAAATGTAGGGAATAATTCCAAGCCAAAGTTGGACTGACGCCCAAAAGTTTAGGGACCAGAAATAGTTTCCCTTTAATTATATTGTTCTTCATGATTTTAACTTCTATTCTTTAAAATTTCAAGTAATGTTGTTACCGATTTGAATCGTTGACCGTTAGACCATTAACTCGATTGATTTATTGACGAGTCTAATTTTTAATGCCACGTTTTTAGAGTTATCAAGTGATATGATTGAAAAAAAAAAAACTGAAAAATATTTATATAATCACGGCTAATTATTTTTTTTTTGTCCAAAAAATTATGTTATTTATATAATATAAATATAATTATATTTATTTAATATGTAAATAGGTCAGGCCTTAACAAAATAGGCCTGGATTATTTACACATTTAGACCTTTAAATAGGTATTGACCTAACCTTTTTAACAAAAAAGTCAGGCTGTAAGCCGCCTGATAGGGACTGACCTATTTCCGCCTGTACTTATTGTCCTATGATTTTTTTTTTTTTTAAAAGAAGATAAACTCCCTCCACCACCCACGGTAGCCGAAGAATTACTCCAAGGGAGTGATCTTGAAATTATTTATACCTTATTAATATATTCCTCAGAAGAAAATGTAAATTACTGATACATTTATTTTGATCAATATAATCATATTTAAAAAGTAATATAATCATATATAGAAAGTAATATAATCATAATGTACACAGAGCACAAAAATTTCAGTGACTGTACAACCTCACAATGAATGAATGAAATGGAGCTCCACTAAACTAAGAAATTACTAAGTCCTAAAATTAAGAATCTAAATTATGTGAATTAGGAACTGATTTTCCCAATCAGCAACTCAAAGTTGGAGTAAAAAAATGGATTTGAGATGCCAATAATATAATAGTGTTGTGTGGGCGCGTTCATGAGAAGAACTTGTAGTCTTTTGCTGAAAGGATGATATTCCTCAAAGCACCGATTGGGGACAGCGTCATGAGCAGAACACCAAGTACGATGCAGGCCTGTTCATATATATAAAAAGCATTTATTTGAGTCAGAGAAAATAATAATCAATATGAAGTCAATTAAGTGAGAAAAATTATGACTTGAATTTTCAAAGTAATAATTTAAAAAATAATGTACCCAATTGACTGTCCATGACAAGGAAAAGGGCTTGGGTTTGTAGAGCTTAAGCCACATGACACAAGGAAGCTGCAAATAACATAAACAGAACAAGAAATTAGAAAGAAAGACATCTATGTTGAGTTAGAAAGAAAGATTTGGTCACATTAACTGTACTTACAAAGTATGATGCCGGAGCAAATGCAAATCCTCCGAGGAATCCAAGAAGAGAACTAAAGAAGGGGATGACTACGGCAACCAGCATCGTTAACACTGTAAAAATAATAATAAACCCCATATATATGGTTAACAACTTTGATTTCCAATAAGTGTGCGTTGTGATCAAGAATTGAAGAGTGACGTGCAGTACATACCGACAAATAGGGTGCGAGTGACGAAGCGAAGGAGAGAGGAAGGAGGAAACTTCAGTTTCACCACCAAGAAGGTTTCCAACGTGTCAAAAACCGCCATTGCATACACCTGATAGCCACCGACGACATGAATAACAACGAAGATGTTAGCCACAGCGATGAGCCAGTGGGGATGCTCCAAACCGACGAGGACGTTGTCGGCGACCGAGTTACCAAAGACGTAATATCCCAAAAGGGCAACAGGGAAGTAGCAGATGAAGACTCCGATGTAGGCCCAGATCACTCCCTTCCACATGGGACCCTTGGAAGGCTTCTCCGGTGTCGAAGGGATGGTGGCTTGGATCTCCAGAGCGATGCTGTGTCCGGCGTATGCAAACGCTATGTCCCCCAATGACGTGAAGAAGTTGAAGGTGGCGTCCGTGGGGCTGTTTGCTTTAATGGCGTAGCTGACGCCTGGCTGAACCCCTCTTCCCAATGAAGCCACCCAAGCGATGGTGGAGTACAAGATAGACATGACACATGCGCTAAAGGAGATGGTGGAGATGGAGTTGAAGTTAGGGAGGTGGCAGAGGAGGAAGTTGAAGGCGGCGAAGATGACGATCCACCATGAGCTTCGGAAGGCAGGGCAGTTGGTGCAGAGGGTGTCGTGGACCTTCTGCATGGAGTGGCCGCCGGTGATCATATAGGCAATGCAGGTTCCAACCTGCACCATCAACTGCTGGGGAACGACGATATAGAGGCCCAGCTTCTCCCCAAAAACGTGTTGCCCTAGCTCGTGGTACCGGTCAAACCGCTTCCCCGGCACCATCTCGTGCATCTCAACCATTTGCCAGAGTGTGAAGAGCGTGATTAACCATGACAATATCAGCACAACCACCCCTGGTCCCCTGCACACGCACAACATATATACAAGTCTTATTAGCTAGTTCGTCCCTCAATCAACCGGTTGGTTTGATAAGAGTATTAGAATATTTGTTAAAGACCTAATGCCTTTCAGACTTAAAAGAAGTCCCAGGCTATATATGCAGAAAATAAGAAGAATGAAAAAGAATAATAGCAGGAGTAATAAAGGTAGATGTAAAAAGAGAATGATATCGTAGACGCAAGGTCTCTTATTACAGAAAAAGTTTCTCGTTGGACATTCTTATCATACCAGAACAATAAAGGCGTGTTTGAAAGATTCAAAACCAGGTTCAAGGTATATTACAAAAATAACATCCTATTTAAGGTATAGGAGGTAAAAACAAATCCTCTTATTAAATAGTCTAAACTATAACTCTAACATAAACTTATACTGACAAAAGAATAAATATTATAGAAAAAATACCAACCTAAGTAGGGAAAAAAAAACAAAGGAGAAAAGAAAGCAGTAGAAATCTCACTGTAGAGATTGAAAGTATATAAACTAAAAAAAATCCTATCAAATAGTTTAAGCTATTTTTATAGAAAAGAAACTCTAACATAAAAGAAAAAGAAAAAATTTGATATAAACTCAGATTTGAGGCCTCTTAAACCTAAAAGGAATAAGAGCGGAGAAGATTATAGATGAGTCATAGATTAAAAAGGTAAAGTTATGAGTTGTCTTTTGTTCTTGTGGACTTCATACCACACCTCCTACGTCCCAGCATCCTCACAACCAATAGACGCAGAAAAACTCAGAATCTTACTTAGGATCATGATGGAAAATATTTTAGAGGCATAGAATTGAAAGAAGAAGATACGTACCATCCCATACGCGCCATGGCGATAGGAAGGCTAAGAACACCGGCACCGACCATGGCGGTGTGATTGTGAAAAGCGGAATACCACCATTTGGCTTTTCTGGATCCGGTGATCGGAAGCCAGTTCTCCAGCTGTTTCACTCGTTCCTCTGCAGTAACTTCGGCCGTGTTCACAGCTTTCTCATCAACTAGAGCCATAGTTCTTCGCAAAATATTAACTTCTTCTTTTAATAGAGTAGCTATATAACTGCCTTGCAGACGTCGCGAGCTTCACTGTTTGCGCGTTCGCCAGAGTTCGAATAGGCACTGCAAAGAGTAGCTATATAACTTGCGTATTCCTGATTGCTTATTCTCTTCCAATTGAAGACAATCCGTTCTATTTATAAATCTGTTTGGCGGTTTGCGGGCTAGCTTATTTGTTTCCGTTTTAAAAATATCTTGAAGATATAAAAATACGGTTTTGAAACAATTCGATAGATTTGTTAATGTTTTTAAACCAATCGGAATGAAAATGATATTGTTATTTAAAATATGTAATTTAAAATGTTTTTTAAAAATACATTAAAAATACACTTTATTGAAACTGGCGGTTTGTGGGCTTATTTGTTTCCGTTTTAAAAATATTTTTAAAAATACACTTTAACAATTCGATAGATATCAAGTTTCTTAAAACAATCAAGATGAAAAAAATGATATTTTTATCTTTTCAAAATATTCTTTGAATAATTTAAAAATACATTTAAAATACATGCACTTTTGAAAAAATTGAAAACATTTGTTGAAGTTGTTAAAAATAATCGGAACAAAAAAATATTTTTTATTACTTTCAAAAGTTGCTAAAATATTAAGAAATCATTTATCTATACTCTAACAGATTTTTTATCCTATATTTGACTAACTTTATCCGGTAATAAAAAGTAACTTTGTCGTCTTCCTCGGTAATATAAACTATTTTATTTATTATTTATGATTAATATCCTGAATATCAAATATATAGCAGGTTATCATTTTTCTGTATAAAAAAAGAAAGTTATCCTAATTAATTAATTAAAAGATGAACCGGTGGTTTTAATTGATATTATTATAGCATTTTTCATACTAAAATATGGATCTTTATATCTATTTCTTTCCGAACGAATGTTTATAACTATTGTAAATAATATATCAATATGGTATATTATATCTTTAAAATATATCATTGGATTAAGTGTGTTTCATTTTATAACTAATATTAAAAATAAATTTCCCCGTTGTTTATTTTTTCTGTTGGGATTTTGTCTCAAATTCCAACGAGGCTTTCATCCGATATACTATCATATCCGGCTACCTGATTATTAACCAATATAATTTATCTAAATACCATTTTCTGTTCACTCATTTAAATCCCTAGAAAATCTTGATCCAATTATTTATCCCATTTATTTAAAAAAAATAACTTTTGGTTTTTAAAAATTATTATTATAACCTTGATTAAAATTTGAATTTCGTTGATGAGGATCTGAGGGATGGGTAGAAAATGGACAAGGAGATGATCTCCTACCTGGTTTCGTCTTGGTGCCAAAAAAACTTCACTCTTCTTCTTTTTTTTAATAGCATTCAACATCCTAGTATATTTTCCTGAAATATTTTTTTCAATATCATAATTTTTTTTTACCAAGATCATGAATTATTTTTCAAGATTCACCAATACCCTAGAATATCTTTTTAATATAAATCAATATCTTGAAGTATTTTTTTAGTACGAACAAATTAACACACAACATGGACATATATATGGATTTATTGACATAAATTTCAACATACTACAAAAAAAACTGTTTTTGTGCGCAAAATAGGGTTTTTCTTCACAAAACGAATTTGCGACTTGATTTCGAATTTTCCGTCGCAAATTCAAATTTTGCGATGGATTTCTAATTTTCCGTTGCAAATTTGCGACGGATTAATAATTGCCGTAAAATGTGCGACGGATTCAAAATTCATCGCAATGCCTTTGTGACGGATAAACAACTGTCAGCAATTGCGACAGGATTGTTTATCCGTCACAAAGGCATTTGCGATGAATATAAATCCGTCGCAATATTGATAATTTGCGACATGATTTAAAATCCGTCGCAAACAATTTTTTTTTTTTTAGAATTTTTGTTTTGATTTTGCACAGAGTCCAGCTTCGTTCGCAAGTTTCATTATTTTGTTTTAATTCTTTTTACTTTTATTTTAAAAATTAGAAAAAACATTACAAAAATACATACCATATATATATATATATATAAAATAAAAATCATACATAAAGAGTTTTACATAGAGAGAAAACAAAATATAAATAATAGTATTGCAAATAACATGTACTAAAAAGTAGTCTAAACTCAAAGATTATAATCATCATCACCACCAAAGATTGTCATCATCACCAGAGTCGACTCCTTACCCTCGTTTTCATTAGGGACATTGGCAAAGGCACCGTACCCGAAGATTCTACCTTTGTTGTTAAATCCGCCTACAACCTGAATGAATAGACTCTCATTATCGGACTGAGAGGATGTGGGGTCGTTCTTACTCTGTGAGTCTCTCTCCTCCGTCAGCCTCTTATAGGTGTCCTGCAAGCAAAAACATACATCACAGATAAGCCATATGAAATGAAATAAATATGCTGATGTCTGAAACAAAGAATAATTACTACTACAAAAAGTAGATTTAACGACTCCCATATAACGACCGATTAAATGAAAATGTATATAAAAACGAGGCGGTGGCATTTTTGAAATTTTGGCGAGAATATTCAACGATCGCTTTCACACAAAATGGACGTTAAAACGTAGGAGGTGGCACTGTTGTAATTTTCGCTACTTTTAACGCCTGTTTTTTAAAAACGAACGTTAAATGTTTTGATATAACAACTTTTATAATAATAACAATCGTTGTATTTTAGATACCATTTATTTTATTTTGTAATACCATTTAATTTTATTTTGTGAAAATTAGTGCTACTTATAAAATCTTCAAGATTATATGACCATTGCGATTTTATCTCATATTTATAGCTATTTCCTATTATGTAGCCTAGAATTTCGATAATTAAGAGAAGAAATCTGACCGTTTTTTCATTTAGTTAGTTCTTAATAATTAAATTTAATAAATTAAACTATATATATATATGATTTTATCCCATATTTATAGCTATTTCCAAATATATAGCCTAGAATTTTGATAGTTATGAAAAGAAATCTAGTCGTATTTTCATTTACTTAGTTTCTAATTAAATTTAATAAATTAAACAATATATCTCTTTTATATTTATCTATAAAAATATATCTATATTTTTTATTTTGAGTTAAAACGACCGATTTTGAAAAACCAGCGTTAAAACAAACGTTGAAACTTGAGTTTTTAGATATTTGAATTTATTTTATTTTTAAACTAAATTAGTGGTACTTATAAAATCTTCAAGATTATATTACCATTGTGATTTTATCTCTTATTTATAGCTATTCCCTATTATGTAGCCTAGAATTTTGATAATTAAGAGAAGAAATCTGACTGTTTTTTCATTTAGTTAGTTCTTAATAATTAAATTTAATAAATTAAACTATATATATATGATTTTATCCCATATTTATAGCTATTTCCTAATATATAGCCTAGAATTTCGATAGTTATGAGAAGAAATCTAATCGTATTTTCATTTACCTAGTCGTTGAAACTCAAATTTTTTAGATATTTTAATTTATTTTATTTTGAGTTTCAACGACTGGGTTTTCAAAAAACAGTCGTTGAAACTTGAATTTTTTAGATATTTCAATTTATTTTATTTTTATATTGAAATACAACGACTGGTTTTTCAAAACAGTCGTTGAAACTCAAATTTTTTAGATATTTCAACTTCAATCCGGCGCCTTCAACATTTTGTTGTTTTCTCTCTTCCATAAAAATATGAAGTTTTCTCTTCAAAACCCAACAAATGGCGTAACGTCTTCCTCAAATCCATCCTAAACGCAACATTTCATAAAGAGTCTCGAACGTTTTACTTTTGCACATCCGCTCACTACGCTAAATTTTCTTCTTCATTTCTGGGAAGTCTCCTTCTCCTAGCTAGTTTTGTTGTGAGGTGCAAAAGTAGCCTACAAGATTTAGATCTGACCCGCTTATATCAAGATTTGGAAAACCCTTTTCGGCTTCATTTCTCCAAATCTCCGATTTGCGCCAAGTCATCAATCCATGGCTAATTCTTTTTTACTTTAATTGTTTCTCCTTCTCCTGATTATACTTCGCTTCTTGATTGTTCAATATTCTAGTTTTGTCGATTTTGGCTAGCTCTTTGATTTGGATATGGATTTTTTATTTTTTTTTCATCTAGTTCTTTTCAATATTATGGTTCTTTTGGCTTTAATCAAGATTTTGATTTTGATTTTTCTTCGGTTTTGCTCTTGATGCTAACTATTTTCTTTCTAATTGGTTTTTTCCAGATTGCAAGCTATTAGCAAGCTTCCCACGAGTCTAGCTCTAAAACTTGGTAGATCAATTGCTAAAGTTGGGGTATCTCGTGCCCCTAGTTGATGAAACAAACCTTTTCAATTTTAATTTCTTCCTCTTCATGTTCTCATTGTGTGGTGGCGGAGCATGACAAAGCTTCATGTTGTTTTTCAATTTTCCCGCCGCGATGTTTTTGGCTTTTCAATTTTCCCGCCGCAATGCTTTTTTGCCACTGTTATTTGGGAAAAAGGACATACAACGACTGTTATTTAAATAAAAGTCGTTGAAATTCAACGATTGTTTTTAAAAACAGCCGTTGTATGTCACAAACTTTCAACGATCATTCTTTTTACGACCCTTGAAAACGGTCGCCTAAGGGTCTTAAAAATAGACGTTAAAAGTGTTTTTTGTAGTAGTGTAAATGCAATATAAATATCTCACCGCTACTTGTTGCGCCTTGGCGTTAATCCAGCTCAGCTCACTCCCTTCGTATCGCTAGGAATGGGTACGCTCAAAGGCAATCCACCAACATCTTCCGGAGCAACATCCCTAGACAAAGGTCTCGCAAACACAAATGATGACCGTTAATTAATTGTTTCAAAGAACAAAATATTGAATACTTAAATACAAAATAACGTGTACTCACAATTTTTTGTTTATGCTCACTCATTGGAATGGAGCCGCCAGCTCGCCTCTACCTTTTCTCAATTTATAAAACTTCTCGCACAACCACCGGCCCGCCTTGTGGTTATAAGCTTTTTAAGCTCTGACGATGTTCGTGCAACGTCTTGAACTTATCTTGAAAATCAATAACAAATAATCGGTGCTCCAAATTTTAAAAGTACTTAATCATTTTGCATTTGGATAAGAAATTGATAACCATAAAACACATAACTTACCAATAACTCATTGAACCAAGCTTCCCGATTCGCCTTAGGAATCTATGTCCAACAGCCAAAAGGCAGATTGAAATTTTGAAATATTTGGTTTGAGATCATATCAGACACCTCAATATAAGGTTGAAATCTGAACACATAGGATATGATGCAAATATTAGTATAGAAACTAAAGGTAGAAAATCGTAACATTACTATTGCTAACTTTACGTAACTTACTCGGTGGTGGCCATAGGACGCATCCAAATCTTCCCTATTGCAGGATCTACTGATCCCCAGATTGGTTCCTCGGAAGAACTACCTCCTTCCCTGACCTGGCTCTGAGGCGACGTAGTGTGCTGAAGGAAGGAATGTCAACTATTGAAGATGCTTGTACATAGATGGTTTTAGAAAACTAAAATATGTAAATCAATTAGAAATGGTAAAGTAAACTCCGCTCCGCCCTGCCGTGGACTAGTGGAAGGTCCTGGCACACGTGTACCGCCCATGTACGAGTCGGTAGTAGACGGTGACGATGACATATAAAGCGACGGTGAAGATGACAAATAAACCGACGGTGAAGATGACATCTCAAATAGCGGAACCTCTGGGGAAGCGCTGAGCCCTCTGCCTACAGAGGGACCAGATGGCGTCGCCCTACCCCCTCTGATAGGACGGGGCCTGCTCGACCACTACTACGTCCACTACCCGAACGTTCTCCCGAATGCTCCATCTTTGAACATTTATAAACATTATGTCAAAATATATATATATAAAAAGATATTTACTTAATATGACAAGAGCGAAGTATATAACTGAGTATGTAGTATAACGTATCGTCATAAACAAAGAACTAACACACATCAACCGAAAGATTCTTGTTCTTCGACATCCGCTTGCACGCCTTCCTCTCGAGTCTCAATATTGCAAAACACATTCCTCTCAATATGCATAACATGGAGGTTGTGTCTTAACAATTGATCTTTCCAATATGGTAGTTCCCAAAAGATGCCGCGCTTGTTCCAATGATGATCAACGCCGTATCCCTCAAAGTTCGCTTGGCAAACCCCTTCGCAACACTTTGAATGTACTTGGCCCCGTCCCATATTTCTTGGCCACTTAAATGATGAAGTTGATCTGCTCGTTTGACCACATTCCGCATGAAGCCTTTTTTATTTCTCTTAAACGGATGTTCGGGGTAGGAATCGCCGGTGCTCGTCAAACCAACGCACCTTGCGAGTGTAATCCAAGCTAAAACCCATGTTTTGTTCAAGACATACCGGCATGCAAGCTTCCCGACGTTTGCCGCCCACTCAACATCCCATATGCAGGGAAATCGTTTATCGTCCACATTAAGGCAGCCCGCATGGTGAAATTCTCGCTCAATGATACATCACACGTAAGAACACCTTCACTCTACAACATCTTCAACTCGTCTATCAAAGGCTCCGAGGTACACATCTATCTTCTATCGCTTAGATGATTGTACATCCAACTTCTATCATGATTGTCTTCCATACTTCCTAGCTAGTTCAGTTACCCACCTAATTAACATCTAATTCAATGCCACAAAGCTATATAAGTGGCCAATACAACCGGCCACTTATGCCAATCAATTATCACTTAATTAAGAAAGTGAGAAACAAACACATGCATTGAACAAAGAATGGACTCAAAGCAAGCAACTTGAGAATGAGGATAGCACACCAGAACATGGGGACATACATGTGGAGGGGGCAAACAAATAATAGGACACTATAAGTATTTTGGAGTTTATAAGATATATGGGCTAAATCAAAGAGATTATTGTTGGTTTTGATTAGTTTTGATGATGTCTTATATAGATACCATTATTAAGAGCAAAAAGATTGAATGATATATTTATCTTCTACTTTGATTAACTCTTATATTTAATGTAGATGTGAAGTTTATTTTAGTAGAAGATCATCAAAGAAGTATCAAATTAGAGGAAGAAGAAGAAAGAAATTGAATCAAAGAAGATGTGAAGTTCAAATGATAAAGAATGATCAAGATGGAAGTTGGAAGATGGAAGAACTTGCGGAATGGAATCAAAATATATTTATTCAAGTTCCTAGATTGATGCTAGAAATGTTTAAGATCATATGGAAGTTGGAATGGATCAATTAAGAGTTAAAATCAGCAAAAGTTCAGCTTCGTGTCGACATAACTCGAGTCATGAATCAGAACTCGAGTTATCCCCTTCGCTACAGTGTTTTTGGTGGTTCTGGGATGATTTGACTCGAGTCAAGCATCATTAACTCGAGTCAATAAATGTTCTTTTCGTCTCTGGATAGGTTTGACTCGAGTCATACACACGTAACTCGAGTCAAGGTGTGTATCAGCAACTCTGCTGAGCTCAGTTTCGCGTATTCAGCTGGCGACCTCTGGTAATTGACAATATCTCCCAAACCAGAAGTCCGATTGAGGTGAAACCAACTTTGTTGGAAACTAGACTTCCAAAAGGTTCTAGTCGCACAAGATTCAAGTCCAAAGGATGTCAGATTAGAGAGATATGAATTTTTGAAGTTGACAGTATAATTTCCGCCACTCAGCAGACCAAGCTTCAATGTTTTGAGTGTATCTCACAAACTACAAATCCAATTGAGCTGAAATCAGTGGCATATGAAAATAGACTCAAAGTTCTTTCCATCAAGACTTGAACCATAAAAAACGGAGTTCATACCAGGGAGATATGGCCCTCGAAAATTGGCTGTCAGTTCAAGATATGCAAGAACGCTGGAAACTGATATTGTCTAAATTTCAGATTTCGATTCTAGCATTCAATATTATTAATGATGATCTTTAATGACTTGTTTCTAACGGTTTTACTCATAGTTTTCGGATGTTAAAGATACATGGCAGGATCAGTTTGAAATCACCTTCAGTCACGCAATATTGATTCAAAAACACAACAGAAAAGGAAACATGCTTGAAAGGTGGATAATCATTCTCAAACGGTCAGAAAACAACAGGACACGATTGATTGAAAGTATTTTAGGAAAAAACAGCATCAAGGGCAAAAGGTTTGAAAGCTCCAACGGAAATATCCCTATTTCATGAAAAATATGCAGAAATGGGAATTATGCAGATAGGCTCCAATCAGCTACGAATTTCCTCAAAATTCAAATTCAAATTCTTCCTCAACGGTCATCTCATGCCAAACAATATAAATACATGAAGACTTGACCAACTAAGATACAGATGGAAGAAGCAGAAACGAGAAGCACTTGAGCTGTTTATTCATTCTTTCAGTTTTTCTTTACGTACGTATCTTTGATACTTAGAGCTTCAGTGTTTATCATTTATCTACTCAGTGAGGAGTTTAAACACTATTTGATTATCTAAACATCTGTAAATCTTAAGGTTGTGGAACCTTAAGTAAGGGAGTACAATTACAACTTGTAAGGGGGAGTGAGTCCGAGTGAAGGATCATCTTGCAAAGTGTGTAATTGTGATTGTAAGTCCCAAGTGTTTCGGGCAAGTGTAAAGTCACGGAGTGTTTCAAGGTGAGTGAAATCCCGAGTGTTTCGGGTAAGATAGTGAAATCCCGGAGTGTTTCGGGACTGGACGTAGGTCAAGATTTGGACCGAACCAAGATAAATTCTCTGTGTCAATCTCATCTTCTCTATCTCTACCTTGCCTTGATTTATATCATTGTGTGGGTGACTAAGCAATTAGCGAAAGAATTTTGTAATCATCTATTCCCCCCCTCTAGGTGATATTCCACCCTTCAATTATTTAAGAGCATAATATATAAGACTTAATCAAGATTATATAATATGCAAAATGAACTTTATCTTTTGTATTTATAATTACCTATTTATCAAAACAGTATTTATAATTTAGTTTTTAAATTATCCATCTTTATTGTATAACTTGTTAAAGATAGATTCAAATAAAAAGGTAAATGAGATATTTTTTCAAAAAACTTAATAGTCATTTTTACAAAACATTAACTCAACTAGCTAATTTAACTAATTTTTTAATATATAAGAATTTCATTATTCCCTAAACTCACATCTTCTTTCTACGTTACATTAAAGATAGATTCAAATCAAAATGTGAATAAGATATTTTTTTCAAAAAACTTAATAGTAATTTTTATAACACATTAACTCAACTAACTAATTTAACTAATTTTTATAATACATACAAATTTCATTATTCCCCAAACTCACATCTTCTTTGTACTTTATGTTAATTAATTAATTCTATTATCCCTCAATCTCACTTTTAACAAATAATTTTTTCTCATTTGAACGCTATCATATTTATAGATTTATATATCTCATTACCAATTAATACAACATCATAACAATTATTGTAAGCTTCTAACAAAGTAAACATTATTCTAAAAGTAATCTTCCTATCAACATCAAGCACATTTTAATCGAAAGTGGAGCTTAATCACCAAGAGGGGGTGAATTGGGGATTCTAAAACTTTTTTTGAACTACTCTGTTTTTTAATACTAAAACAGGGATAAACAGAGGATAAGGAAGAGAAGCAAGACACAAAGGATTTATCTTGGTTTGGTCCAATCTCTTGACCTACGTCTAGTCCCCGCACTCTTTGGGATTTTCACTATCACAATTGATTACACACTCTGTAACTCAAGAGTAATTCTCTCACTAGAACTTACTCCCCCTTACAAGTTGCAATCAATATCTCAATCTCCAAATCCCCTGAGTTGAGATTCTTACAATGAATGATTTACAATAAATGAACTCTCTCTAAGAGTGGATAAAGATAAACACTGAAGTACAATGTATTAAAAGATACTTCTCATTAGAAAACTCAAAGAATAGTTGGAAACTTAAATGATTTTTGTTTTGTGCATAATAGTTGTTGAGAAGAATTGCATGCAACTCTATTTATAAAAGGAGTGCATTAAATGACCGTTGTAATCTTCAATATGACCGTTGTCAATATTGAGAGTGGATTAGCAGAAGGTCCGGTCTTCTTCTCTCTCTACTCTTTGGTTAATCCAAATGCACGAAGTTTAGGCTTGACTTCTTGACTTTTAATCCGTTGGAAAAACAACTACTTGGATGTGGAAAGGAAACATTAATCCCTTTGCAATGTGTGTAGAATGATTGTCCAAAAGAATGCAAGTTTTCTGGACTTTGCATTTAATGAGCTGACATCACTTTTTGCTTTTGTCTAAATCTTCTTTAATATCCTCTAATCCATCTCGTAACTCATTAACAAACTCATTAAACATAGCTAGGAATAGTAATGAATGATGATAAGAAGTATTAAGATCAAACGGGAAGATTTCACAAATTCGAGTAACTTGAATTTCAAAATCAGCGATACAAACTCGAGTTTGTTTATCTAAACTGGAGTTTGTCATCAGTGCTCAAAGGGGAAACTCAAGTTTCCATTTACAAACTCGAGTTTTCTTCTTCCGAGAGAAGAAAGTCGTTATTTGAGTTTAAAAGCATACTTTGAGCATTGTGGCAAAACTCGAGTTGAATAATGACAAACTCGAGTTTTGAACTTTTATAGTGAAAACATGTTTAAATCCAAAAGCTCAAAACTGGAGTTTTTAAAAACCAACCGGAGTTTTCTCAAAGTGAGTAAAACATGAGAACTCTCGTCTAGTGGAAACTCGAGTTTCCAAATCCAAACTTGAGTTTCCTCATAAGAGAAAACTTTGATAAATATTCTCAAAATGAAAACGGAGTTTTAAAACAAACTGGAGTTTTCATAAACTCGAAATGAGCACAGCTCTTTGTGACTTACAAACTCGAGTTTACTAAAGCAAACTCAAGTTTCCAAATAATTTTGAAAACTCGAGAACTCTCTCGTGTTGGTGAAACTCGAGTTTCCAAATGGAAACCGGAGTTTAGCTAGGTTCAAAAGCATTGATGGTTCTTCAGATGACCAAAACTTGAGCTTGCCAAGAGTTTTGTTTCCTTTAGAAAATATTGAAGAGTCTCTATAAGGTACAAACTCGAGTTTCCAAAACTAAACTCGAGTTTGCCTTGATGTGAAAACTTGGAGTGCTCTCTGTCTGTTACGAACTCGAGTTTGCCTATGCAAACTGGAGTTTTCTTAACTTGTGAAAAATTGAGCTACTCTCTGTCAAGCCAAAACTCAAGTTTGCATACACACTCAAACATATATAACTAAAGCCTTCGTTGCTTGAAAGAGTATTATTGACACAATTGATTCAAACAAATTGTCATGTAAATAGAACCACATGTTAGACTGGCTATCACCCAAGAGGGGGTGAATTGGGTGTCCGATAAAACTTTGGAACTTTGAAAATCTTTTCGCAACTAATCGATAGTAGTTTGTATGACGGTAAGATTTATAAAATGATAGTCAGTCATTCAAACATATATGTTGTAAATATAGAAGTTTAGGGAAGAGAATATGCAAACTATGATTTATCCTAGTTCGGCTCAATCCATGAGACCTACGTCAAGTCCCCAGGCTCCACTAGAGATTTTCAATCCACTGTCTCCTTGTTTAACCGGCACAAGAGAAAAGCCTTTACAACCTGATTAAACGAATCTGACTCGAAGTAATCCTCTCACTAGGATTCACTCCCCTTACAAACGGTAATCAATACACCCACTTGATTACACACTCTGTACTTGAAGTAATCCTCTCACTAGGATTCACTCCCCTTACAAGCTGTAATCAATACACTGTTTCCCACTCAAGATCACCCAATCTTGAGTAATACACTGGGTTTCCCACTCAAGATCACCCAATCTTGAATAACTCTCGGATAGAATGTTTACGAGATAAGTTTTCTCTCTTAGAAGTGAATGTATAAGCACCGAAGTACAAATCAAGATCATATACTCTCTACGATAACCTATGTAATGATTGAGAACAGAGTAAGTGAATATCGAGTATTGACATTTTGAAGATGTAAGCTCGTGTCTCGTGTTCGCCGCTTCTTCCATTGCTCTTTCTCTACTTATAGACAATTGATATTAATCTGTTTAAGCATTCGTCTGTAGTAGAATATTACCACTGTGAATAGTAACCATTGCATATTTGAATATTGGTCCGTTGGAGAGATAGCTGTTGACAAATTTGAATGCTCGTCGTTTTGCTTATTCGGTCAAGTGCTTATTGGATTTATCAATTTTGCGTTCTACTCAGCTTCATTGAATATCCGTTGTGGCATTCGTATATGTCCGTTGAGATTGTTTAAACATCCGGGCCTTCGCTAAACTACGATCGAGTGTTCGCATGGTTGAGTCTCTTTACGATTGCTATCTATGTGGTCTCCGACGAAGAATGACTTAGAATATTGATAAAGGTACTTTTGCTAGCATGGGTCATCTTGTATTGGGTTCATTGTTGTCGGCTCTGTTTCTCGGTGCTTCACACCTCAACAGAATTCAAATACCTGGTTAATCATCGAAACTCAATCAAAGAAGTAGTTAAATATGATATAAATGAGTTTGAAGATGTTTAACAACAATTGGATAGTGACCCATTGATTAACGTGGCGATTAAACATTCATGAGACAAGGTGTGAAAATCTGGAAGAGCATTCTCGAGAATTACTTTGACATTCTCGAGAATTAACAAAGAGAAAGAAATGAACAGACAAAAGCATACTCGAGAATTCAAATGCTATTCTTGAGAATCAGAGGTTAATTCTCGAGAATCCTAAATCCATTCTCGAGAATCACGTTCTACATAATCAACAGTGTTTCTGGACACGGTGATTTTCACAGTTCTTGAGATATCAATGTTTGAACGGTGTCAACTTCCATAGCCTTTATGTCTTCGAATTTAACTCCAAAATTAGAAAATTATATATCCCTGGAAATATCTTGATGTATTCTTTGCAATGTAAAAATAACCAGCTCCAAACTCATTGTATTCGACCGTTATGATCCGATGAATGAAGACTGTTCTAGACCAGCGTTTTTACTATCTCCGAATCGCTCACAACTTAAAAACATCATATCTCCTTCAATTGATCTTATTTTTCTGTGATATGGATGTTTTTGAAAATTTAATTGAGTCTAGTTTCCAATTGCACCTGTTTCAACTTATTTGGATTTTTCGTTTGTGAGATACACTCAAATTACCGAAGCTTGGTCTGCTGTGTGACGTTGATTTCACTGTCATCTTCCAAAATTTATAGCTCTCTCATCTGAACTCCTTTGGACTTGTATTGTATGTCAAAATGACGCATTGGAAGTTTAGTTTACAACAAAATTGGTTTCATCTTAATCGAACTTCTGGTTTGGGAGATATCATTGAATTACCGAGAGATCGCCGTCTGCGAACGTGAAACAGAGTTGAACGAGTTGCTCATTCTCGAGAATTGAAGTGTAATTCTCGAGAATTGACGGGTTTTTTGTGCAGGAAGGAGCTGTTACACTCATTCTCGAGAATTGAAGTGGCATTCTCGAGAATTGATGTTCCATTCTCAAGAATGGCTGTCTCATACTCGAGAATTGACGAGATTTAAGCGCAAATCTTCCCGAAGCTCGTTTTTACTCATTTTAACTCCAAATTGAGTCATTCCAACTTCCATTTGATCGTGGAGACTTCTAGAATCAATCTAAAAACTTGTATAACGATATTCTCATTCCATTCATCAAGTTTTTTCATCTTCCATCTCCCATCTTGATCATTCTTCATCATTTGAACTTCATATCAACATTACATCTACATTAAATATAAGAATTAGTTAAAGTAGAAGATAAATGTAGTATGAAAACTTCTTGATATTGATAAGCATATTTGTCATCATCAAAACTAAGCATAACTAACACCACATACCAAAGAGAGAGAAAAAATACAAACATACTTGATTGAAGACGGTGAAGATGTTGGAAATAGAAATCGGAAGGCGAGAGTTGGAGACTTGGGGACGGACACGTAATCACTTTTCTGTCAATGGCGTCGGTCCCCGTACATCATTAGTAGCGTTGTCGACGCGACGCCACTAACTGCATTATTTGGTAAAATGTTTTCCATCTACTTTAATTAAGTACAATTTTTGATAAAAGTTGCTACTTTGGTACTTTTCCCCATCAAACCATCATAAATCCTTAGCTTGTTTTGTAATTGTCATTAGTCCGTCTTTAATTGCCATTATGGTTTGACGGTCACAAGTTCTTTGTCTATAAAAGGTAATGTTTGATGCAAGGTTAGAAGCACCAAAGTCAGGTGATACTGGGCTTTATCCTTGAGCTCCCATCCTCTTTTTTTTTTCTATGTTACACTGTTATCTTTTATTATTCTGTTGTTATTTAATCTTGGCAAGTGCCTGATTTTTTAATAACGGTTTGCGGAATATCTCTAAAGATAACCTTTAATTCCAGTCTCTACCTCTCTTATTGATTCGTCACTTAGCTTGAGGAATTACAGAATAATTCATGAGCTGCATTTAAATTTTGATGGTGGAGTAAACAATGGAATATTGCATCGTAAAGATATCATGCAATAAAATGTTTAACGTATAAAACGTTCTGTGGTTGAGATGATATATAAAGAGAGAGAACTTCATGCCTTCATGGAAAAGATTATAAATAAAATAGGTTTTGTTTTTAGAAAAATAGAATTCATGAACATTACCCTTTTTTTATATAAAAATTTTAGAAAAGGGGTTTGGCTCACCTACGTCCTAAGGGCGGGCGTTTGGAGCCCGGTCCACGAGCGACGCGAGGCACACTAGTGCCTATGTGGGTAAGTGCGAGACATAAACATTTTGAAAAATATATATTTTGTAAAGGACTTTTGTTACAAGTTAGCGATTGGAGTAATGGTTATAACCTTCCCATTCATCTATAAGGTCCCAGGTTCGAACTCCGTTTTATACTCTTTTGATCCTTTTGGTTTTTTTTTTTTTTTTCAATCTCACTTCTCAGTTCTTATGCACGACATCCGGCTCTTCTTAATTGCATTCTCCATCGTCCCCCTCTTCTCAATTTCATTCTCCATTGTCCCCCTCGAGTAAACTTGAAAATTGAAAATTTTCCAAGACGAATTGGGATTGAAGTAATTAATTATAATTGTTGAAGTTTGATCTTGAACATATTAGAACAGAGAAGCTTTTATCTCGTTCAGTTCAGTATTTGTTCTTTGCCATTTTGATCTTGAACATATTAGAACAACAACAGAGAAGAACTCTTAAACCGATATGCTATCCAAACGTGTTTTAGCAATGCCTTTGGATTTCATCACATCGTTCCTTTACTTGGTTTCTTGTAGAGAACCCTAATTGAATCGAAATTCCATTTATTTATTTCTTGTAGAGTAGTCTTTACTGGTTTCTTTCATTATAAACACAATACAACAGGGAGAAAGAGACCACATCCCAAAATCATGAACAATAAAATAAAGGGTCGATCTCTTGATTATATATTAATCCGTCCAAAATGCAATCATGTGGACCTAGTGGCAGCATCAATTTGCCCCAAAAACTAGAATTCAAAAGGATGATCTAGCTAGAACTTTAAGAAAAACAAACCTTAACCCTAAGAGGCTACAAACTATAAAGGGAGAGCAAACCTTGAGTCAAATTTTCATCCAATTTAGAACACAAGCTAGTAACTTGCGGAGAAGTTCTCAATTTTTTTATATTTAACATCCATACATGAGGAGCCTTTAAATAGATGTTGCAAATTGTAATATTAGGTGTGTTTGGATTAGCGGGGTGAGAATAAAATTTGGATAAAATTGATTAAAAATTATGATTTTGAGTAGAATAGAATTTGTTATAAAATTTATAACTTTTGTTTTTTTACTCAAAATTGAGTGTTTGGTTGATGTTTTTCTAAATGATATTGATAAAATTAAAAATATTTGAATGATTGTTATCGGAATCACTTGTTCATCTATAAATTATTAAAAGGGATATAATTTTAATGTGATATAAGCTACAAACTTTAGAGTGGGGCGTTTTGGTACATGCACGCCTTTGATAGTCATTATTACTCCCAATGACCTTAATTCATAAGCCATAGACTAGATTTAACACTTACAATGAAACCATAGTTCGCTACATAATCAATTGCTCTGTTTGAAGTTTGAACATTGAAACCGAGAGTCCGAGACTTTATTGTGATAGAAACCCAACCAAGGTGTAAAAGTAAGTGAAGCCGTGCATTATTGAACAAGAAATTGTGGAGACAAGAGACATATCTCATCATCCATCACAACAATTAGAAGAGATAGGTGCAAGTTCAATGTAAGTGTGTAACCCCACCCTTTCTTTTTCATTTTCTTCGTTGATTCATTGATTGTAGAGTTGATCTTTTGTTTCATTGAATTCTACCTCATCTGACTGAACTATTTTGGAACTTCTGTACATTTCCGGTTTAATTTTGCTCTGTTCAGTGTCTGATTCACATCACTTGTGCACTTGACTGGAATTTTGTTGCATTTAATTGAATTTGACTTACCGGCCAAATTTATGTGCATTGTGACTTAATTGAGCTTCAATACTTGATTACAATGGTATTGAATTCTCCCATTTATTGCACATGGGAGTTCATGCTAGTTATTGAAATAGAGTTGCAGATGTTGGAAATAATATAATTGTAATTATTGCTAAGATGGTTATACTTTCTGTTAGAAAATCCCTTGATTCTAAGATCTAGATCATATCCCTTGATTTTAGGATCTAGAGTAAGTTCTGTCTTAAACATGAGGTAATCAAATTTGGTTTTTCTTCCGTAAAATGTCAACGATACAATCTTAATGTATTTAAAACTTTCATTTAAAAAAGCATCCCCACAAACTCAAACCTCGGCTCCGCCACTTTGGGAGAGTAAGTTAATAAAAAATTAACAAATGTGAAAAATAAGTCATTTAGGATCAAAATGAACTCTCAAAATTTGTATTATATTAAGGACAGAACGAGAACGAGGTAGTAAAAGTTAAGATTAGTTAAAGAGTTATTTAAAAGAAATAAGTGTTGCCTTACACATAATACCAATTTTAATCACTTATATTAAAAAATTAGTCCCTTACTAAAGAACCCCTTAATGCAGTTAGTAACGATATATATGTAATGAATGGGTAGATATTATAGAAAGTGAATGTAAACAATGAGAAATGATGGTGGGAACAGGACAGGAGGAGGAAGTGGGGGTACAGTAGCGAAGGACGCCATTGGAAATGATGTAATTGCTGCTGAATGGCTCAAAACTCATGGACCTGGTGACCGAACCTTGACTGAAGGCTTAAAGGTAAACTAAATCTGGAGCTTATGAATTTGAATGAAGAAGTAATGGGAATATATAAATAAATGGAAATGCAGGGAGACCCAACGTACCTGGTGGTGGAGAGTGACAGGACACTGGCAACGTATGGGATAAACGCAGTGTGCATACACTTGGGCTGTGTGGTGCCATGGAATGCTGCAGAGAACAAGTTCATCTGTCCCTGCCATGGCTCTCAGTACAACAACCAAGGTCGCGTTGTCCGGCGCCCTGCTCCTCTGGTATGTTATGTTTTCATTACAAACTTAATTCAACTCTTTAGTAGTTGATTGTTTTGACTTTTGATTAACATTAACATACATGTTTGTTTGTTCTGTGTTGCAGTCTCTGGCATTGGCTCATGCAGATATTAATGTTGATGATGGCAAAGTGCTGTTTGTTCCCTGGGTTGAAACTGATTTCAGAACTGGAGATGCTCCCTGGTGGGCTTGATTATTATTCAACCTACCTCTATTCCAATACTATCTCTTTCTCATGTTTTCAACTTCTACTTGTTTTCTACATTTCCTTCAAATGAGCCTTTTTATCCAAGTGTCAATATTTCTTGCACAACAGTTGTGCCCTTCATTCTTAGTATTGACTACTATACATAATTTCCTCTTGGAAACAAGCCTATTGTGTGTAAATCTGTTCCAATTTTATTAGAATTATTTATAAAAAATAGATTGTTCCATTTTTGTTTAAATTTGCATTATTTCAGTATCACATCTAAGTGTCTGTTCTTTCTTTATCACCCACCAACAAACACTGTCATGCAAATCTATAAATAAAACTCAATGAAAGACAAAGCATGAGATGTTTTTTTAACCTCATAAAGCATAAGATGTTACACCCTCCATTTCTTTATATTTATCTATTAAGAAATGCAAAATAAAATATATAAAAACATGGCATACCCTGTATAATGAAACAGAGTAAGTATTTACAATGAGGATGTTCCTCTAATTAAGATAATTAAAGTTTCAAAAAAGCGTTAATAGGTTGATTATAAATTCTACAAGAATTCATTTGAGGAAATGGAGTGGAGGAGCATCATAATATGAAACTACAGGGCCAAGCGCTCAACATATTATTAGAAACAAATCAAGAACCATAGAAATTGAAGACAATGTGCTTAACCTTAGTACACTCTACCATTTACATTACTTCAACTAGCATCCTCAAAATTTAGGATAAACAATGGCATCGAGTAACCATCTTTCATGGAGCCATCAGTCATTTGATGATTGTGCTAGTTTGAAATAGCGATTGGAGTATTTAAAAGTAGCTTTTCAATCTTAATTTACGATATACGAGATAAGTACATAAGAAGAGTTTTGTCTCGATTTTTATGTTAATAAGCACTTTTGGGGTCTCAAACATAAACTTCACACTGACGTTGCCCAATCAGATCTAAAAAGCAGTGTCTGCAAAGTGCGCATCACATCATATTCAGGATCAAGTCTCCTGCCACCCCTACAACAAAGGAGAGAGGAAAAATACAACGAAATTATTTCATGAAAAATTTAAAATTCAATGAAAGAAAATATCAATTGCTTATACACGAGGCACAAATACTAGAGTGCAGTCAAATAGTATCATATCTCAGTCAATGCCAAAACGACGCAGTTTTAAGTATTGGATGGCAGCGGACGCTAGCTAGAGCCAAATAAGGAGAAAATTTAAAAATTATTAATTAGAAAATTTAATAAGTTTTTTTAAAAAGAAAATAAATTATGGAAATAAAATTTTGACCGTTTTTACCCATTGAATAAATCCCCTTCCCAAAATTATAAATCAGAAGAAAAAATTTGGCCTCCAGGAAAATACCTAGAGAAATAATAATTTTCCTTAAATTGAAGTAAAATTATTAAATTTAAAAAAAAAAGAATTTGGTGTTGGGCGCTCTTTTGACAAACCACATGTGTATTTTTGTACATTTGAAATGTCAAGTCATTGTCAATCAATGAAAAGTCAAACTTCACGATCAAAATCACTTAACGGTCAAACGATATTTTTGCCCCTAATTTGTAACCACGTGTGCACTTTTGCACCTCAAAAAAACACTTGCTACTGGACGCTCCTCTGACCAAAGCACATGTGTATTTTTGCACCTTAACCCTTCTTATTATTATTCAATGTTCTTGACTCATCCCTAGTAACTATTCTCTACTGAGTTGTTGTCAATCAATCCCTTCCCTGACTTCTCGAGATATACTGTCACTCTCTTACTTCTTTCATTTTTCATTTTTAACGTTTAAATCTAAAAATCTGAACCCTGATAAGACTAATAGAAATATTTAATTTTAAAATAAAAATTTAAATACCAAATCATCACACGTTTGGTAGAGTGTCCTATTTATGCTTTTTTAGGGGATGATATATAAGCCAATCTAATTCCTATATTTTTTTAATTACGTCAAGAGGGTTCGTGACGTGGGAATTTGGAGTAGGGACCAATCAACCATGTCCCAAGCCACATACTTTAGAATCAAGATTCTATAATAATTTAATTAGTTTGGAGAAAAACATAAAAAAAAAAAAACTCTAAAATAATTTCATTAGCTTTCTTAATCTCTCCAACAAAGTCAACTTTGTCTTATATTTAACACCTCCTTAATCTTTCCAAAAAACAACTTTATGTTATATAATTTTTTTTTTTGAGGGAGTAATATGTAAGACTGAATATGTAAAGACCATTTCTTCCTTTCCCAGTGAAATCTTAAATGTGTGTTGATGTCAACAAAAGAAACAATTCTCATGCCAATAACTTGCATTTAGCTAGAAAGAAATACCTGGAGATACCTGCTGCCTCGTAGACGAAAATTCACTTTGGTCAAGTTCCAATCAAAATTGGGATTTTGGTCAAGTTCCCTTTCAGCATTTGGTCACCAATCAACAAAACAAATGTACAAGTTAGAAGAGACAACTGATCTAATTTGGGAGAAGTGTCACTTGTTCATTCATCATCGAAACACGTGGCATCATCAAATTCTTACAAATTCACAACAGAAGAAGCATGAGTAGAGAAGGAAGCATGAGTAATCTAAGCACAAAACACATGAGTCTGCATAATAAATAAAGGAAATGCCTTAAACCTTTACTGATTTTGGCATTCACAAACCTAATCATGAAAAAAGGTGAGAAGAAGATAGTGCAAGGGTGAGATGGGGAGGGAGGAGGACAACATGTGGATGATTCATTCACACCCCAGATGGATCGAAGCCTAGCCAACAAATATGGTAGGCTAGAAAGATCCAAAGTCAACAAGTGGGACAGTGGGGATGGGTGGTAAACCAGGGGAGGGGGTGAGAAATCAGAATAAACATCTTCTAGGTGGGTAGGAGATCTCTCATTCAAAGATTGGCTGGAATTTCAGGAAGCACGTGAGGATGCAAAGGTTCATAGGAAGTCTAAGACTTATGAGTCTAAGTCTAAGTGATTTATTTTGTGTTTGATGTTTTTCAGGCTTTTTTTTTCTTTTTAAATTCGGTATTTTTATTTTTTAGTGATAATATTATTTACAATTATTTTTGGTGTGGAAAATTATTATTATTATCATCATTATTAATGGAAATCTATTATTATTATTATTATTATTATTATTATTATTATTATTATTATTATTCAATGTTCCCGACTCATCCCTAGTAACTATACACTTCTACTAAATTGTAGTCAATCAATCTCTTCCCGACTTCTTGAGATATACTATCACCTTCCAACTTCTTTCTTTTTCATTTTTAATCCAAATCATCACACGTTTGTGCTTAAAAATATTACGTACAAGATATTCTTATAAACAGGATTTGACTCATGATGATACGATTTTCAATATGTGATCTGACTAAACATTATAGACGGTTGAGTGTCCTATTTATGTTTTTTAGGGGATGATATATAAGTCAATCTAATTCATATATATTTTTAAAATATGTCAAGAGGGGTGCGTGACATGGGCAATTTGGAGTGGGGACCAACCAACCATTTTCCCGCCACATACTTCGAATCAAGATTTTATAATAATTTAACTAGTTCGGAGAAAAAAGTATAGAAATAAAAATAGTCTAAAATAATTTAATTAGCTTTCTTAATCTCTTCAAATAAGTCAACTTTGTTTTATATTTAGCACCTCCTTAATCTCTCCAAACAAAAGTCAACTTTATCTCAAAAAAAAACAACAACTTTATCTTATATTTATATTTAGGAGGGAATAATATGTAAGACTGAATATGTGAAGACCATTTCTTCATTTCCCAGCGAAATCTTAAATGTGTGTTGACGTCAACAAAAGAAACAATTCTCATGCCAATAACTTGCATTCAGCTAGAAAGAAATACCTCGAGATACCTGCTACCTATTGGTCGATTTCCTTGATGGCAAGTGAACCAATCGAACAAGTAATAAAGAGTAAGTAGAGTATCGTCCCACAGAGACTGGGATACCAAATGTTGACGCCTAATCATGAATTCAGTTGTGTTTGAAAAGAAATAAATTTGATTTGGTTTGAGGTTTTATAGATAAAAGCAAGAAAAGAGACAGATTGTCGTAGTTGAAAGGATATCAATAAGAGATTAGGCTGAGCTCAGAATCTTCCATAAGCACATCAATCCCCCAGTTGCTCCTCACACAATGCTATAGCATCTATGCTGCACAGTTCTCGCAATGCTACAACATAGACACCGTTAACACAGCTATTCAGTCCAAGCCTTGCACCATCCTTCCTAGCGATCATTGTTTCTCAGAGGTCTAACCTCGACTCCCTCTCGGTAAACCGAAGCCACTGATCTAGTCCTTAGCTCTCGCTAATCGACAAGAAATTAAATCACTGATAAGCAAACTGAATGTATTGAATTAAAACTAGCAACTGGGTTCATTCCACACTTAGGACATCATCCTCGCTCATCCAAAGAAATTTTAGTTCATGACTGACGAGGAAACACTAAACGAGTACAACAGAATAGCCCATGATCAAAAGATTAACTAAAATAAATGAAATAAAACAGAAAGCTTGATGGAGGTTCGATGGCATGGAAGAAGCCTTGTCACATCACAGCTCCATGTCTTCTTATCTCCGTCTCACTTGTAAGGAAAGATGCTAGGTTCTTCTGAATGTCTTGTGCTTTGTAACTTCTCTCACTCTCCTCTTGAGTCTGGTCGTAAGGGGTGGTCTTTTACTCTCAATGACTTCGACGACCTTTAGGGTTGGCTCTTGTTTCCTTATATAGTCGGGATTACTTGCTGTGTACGTTCAACGAACTGAGCCTTTCCTAATCTGTCGAGGTCCAATCGTATCTTCCCTTATCAATCTCGGTAGATTGATTCTGCTGATACTGCGGGATTCTTCAAGTCTATAGTTTCAATATTCCGCATATTTTATTCCAATACGTCAGCAATCTAACCGTTTACCGATCTGCTCTTTGTTTCCTGAAATAACCTTGACAAAAGATCAGAACAAATACCGCATAGCATTGCTTCACTTACTCGCTATAGCTTCAGGGATGCATTGTATTGCGCTTGAGGAGGTCAGTCCCGATGCTATAGCATTGTATCAGCCATGTTGTGCGCCTTTCACACAATCTCAAAACTCGATCTTTTTCTCAGCACATGTTTAGGATGCGTATGTGATTTATTTATGTTTATAAACTTCATCCTTAAGTTCCCCATATAATGAATTAATGACTTTTGCTCGGATTAAATGCAATTAAGCTTATGTTTACCACACAATTCAATCATGGGATACAGGAAAACATGATATAAATAGTGCTCATCACTACCTCGTAGACAAAAATTCACTTTGGTCAAGTTCCAATCAAAATTGGTATTTTGGTCAAGTTCCCTTTCAACATTTGGTCACCAATCAACAAAACAAATGTACAAGTTAGAAGAGACAACTAATCTAATTTGGGAGAAGTGTCACTTATTCATTCATCATCAAAACAAGTGGCACAATCAAATTCTTACAAATTCACAGAAGAAGCATGAGTAGAGAAGGAAGCATGAGTAATCTAAGCACTTGTTCATTCATCATCAAAACAAGTGGCACAATCAAATTCTTACAAATTCACGGAAGAAGCATAAGTAGAGAAGGAAGCATGAGTAATCTAAACACAAAACACATGAGTCTCGCATAATAAATAATGGGAAATACCTTAAACCTTTACTTGATTTTGGAATTCACAAGTAAACCAGGGAGGGGTGAAAAATCGAACATATATCTTCTAGGTGGGTAGGAGATCTCTCATTCAAAGATTGGCTGGAATTTCAGAAGCACTTGAGGATGCAAAGGTTCGCGAGAAGTCTAAGACTTATGAGTGGGCCTGTTTGGATGGGCTTTTTAATTAAAAAAACTTTTTAATGCCAAAAATTCTTTTTAATTAATTTATGTGTTTAAATGATTTTTTTAATAAAAAAAAAGCAAAAGTCACAAAAAAGCTGAAATGTTGCTTTTTAAAAGCTCCAATTTGGAGCTTAAAAGAACTACAAAAAAACACTTTTTAAAAAGCCCATCCAAACAGGCCCTTTTAAGTCTAAGTGATTTATTTTGTATTTGATGTTTTTAGGTTTTTTTTTAATTCGTTATTTTTATTTTTCGTGATAATATTATTTATAATTATTTTTGGTGTGGAAAATTATTATTATTATCATTATTGTTAATGGAAATCTATTATTATTATTACTACTACTATTGTTATTATTATTATATTATTGTTATTCAATGTTCCCGATGCATCCCTAATAACTATACACTCGACTAAGTTGTTGTGAATCAATTCCTTCCCTAACTTCTCCAGACATACTATTATTCTCTCACTTCTTTCTTTTTCATTGTTAACATTTAAAACTAAAAATCTGAACCCTGATTAGACTAATAGAAATATTTAATTTATAAATTTAAATTTAAATAGCAAATCATCACAAGTTTGTGTTTTAAAATATTACCTACAAGATATTCTTATAAACAGGATTTGACTCATGAATCATGATGATACGATTTTCAATATGTGATCTCGACTAAACATTATAGACGGTTGAGTGTCCTATTTATGTTTTTTTAGAGGATGATACTAGTCTAGGGGATGATATATAAGTCAGTCTAATTCATATATATATTTTTAATTACATCAAGAGGGGTTCGCAACGTGGGCAATTTGGAGAGGGGACCAATCAACCATTTCCCCCGCCACATACTTTAGAATCAAGATTCTACAATAATTTAATTAGTTTGGAGAGAAAAATATAAAAATAAAAATACTCTAAAATAATTTAATTAGCTTTCTTAATCTCTCCAATAAAGTCAACTTTGTCTTATATTTAGCACCTCCTTAATCTTTCCAAAAAAAGTCAACTTTATCTCCAAAACATCAACTTTATCTTTTTTTTTTGGAGGGAGTAATATGTAAGACTTGTTGACGTCAACAAAAGAAACAATTCTCATGCCAATAACTTGCATTCAACTATAGAAAGAAATACCTGGAGATACCTGCTGCCTCATAGATGAAAATTCACTTTGGTCAAGTTCCAATCAAAATTGGTTTTTGGTGAAGTTCCGTTTCAACTTTTGGTCACCAATCAACAAAACAAATGTACAAGTTAGAAGAGACAACTAATCTAATTTGGGAGAAGCGTTACTTGTTCATTCATCATCAAAACAAGTAGCATTATCAAATTCTTACAAATTCACGAAGCATAAGTAGAGAAGGAAGCATGAGTAATTTAAGCACAAAACACATGAGTCGTATAATAAATAAAGAGAAATGCCTTATAAACCTTTATTGATTTTGGCATTCACAAACCTAATCATGGACAAAGGTGAGAAGAGGGCAGTGCAAGGGTCAGATGGGGAGGAAGGAGGATGGCATGTGGATGATTCATTCACACCCTCACCCCAGTTGCACTGAAACCTAGCCAACAAATATGGTAGGATAGAAAGATCCAACGCTAACAAGTGGGACAGTGGGGAGGGGTAAACTAGGGGAGGGGTGAGAAATTAGAAATATATCTTCTGGGTGGGTAGGAGATCTCTCATTCAAAAATTGGCTGGGATTTTAGGAAGCACTTGAGGAGGCTGAGGGTCACGGGAAGTCTAAGACTTCGAGTCTACGTCTAAGTGATTTATTTTGTATTTGGTGTGTTTTAGTTTTTTTTTTTTAAATATTGATATTTTTAGTTTTTTTAGTAATAATAGTATTAATAATTACTTTTGGTGTGGAATATTTTTATTATTATCATTATTGTTAATGGAAATCTATTATTATTGTTATTATATTATTCAATCTTCCCGACTCATCCCTAGTAATTATACACCCTACTGAGTTGTTGTCACTCTTCCACTTCTTTCTTTTAATACCGGATGCGCGTGCCAGAATCTCTGAATATTAACTATATTTCAGTGTTTATCAATTGTATTAATATTGACCAATGACTTTTACATTATATAGAGATAGTAACAGTGAGTATTAGATAAGCTAATGCACATGTGTAACAGAATGAATAACAAACTATCAACTTGCATCACACATGACTACTACAACCGTAATGAGCTAATGTAGACACGTGGCAGTCTAAAACTAACTAATCTGCCATTATTTATATTTGGTTAATATTCTCCCGCTGAGGTCTGGCTCCTCTTGTAGCTGGCTTTCTTGAACTTTCTTCTCAACTATTGAGTTGCTGTTGTGAACTTCATCTTCAGCTAGTATGTTCAATTTATGCTGGCAGTAAGCAAACATGCTATATACTTGTGGCTTTGTTAGTATATCAGTAACTTGATATGAAGATGGTACATATCCATACCTGCAGCTACCTTTTCCCTAATAAAGTGAACATCCAATTCCACATGCTTGGTTTTGGAGTGCAAGATAGGATTGGATGCAAGAGCTACAGTGCCTGTATTATCACACCAGATACATGGTGTGTTGACAACCTTGACGTACAATTCCTTCAGTAACACACACTCAACCGGTCTTGAAGGTCTGAATTTACAGACCTGCTATGTGATACATCTGGTCTTAAAATTCTGAATTTTTAGACTGATTGTGTCATACATCCGGTCTTAAAAGTCAGACTTTTTAAACCTACTGTGTAATACGTCAGGTCTTAAAAGTCGGTAATTTTAGACCGGCGTATTTATTCATCTAGTCTTAAAAGTCGGTCTTTTAAGACCTAACAAAAAAGATGTCAGGTCTATATATAGTACAAATTATAAGACCTCATATTTTGAAAGTCCGGTCTAAAAACAATTGTTTAAGACCAGCCGCGTATCCGATCTTAAAAGTGACAGACTTTTAAAACCGTCTCGTATCGAGACCGGTCCTAAATCTGGTCTTAGGAGGTGTTTTTCGTCCAATCTTAAAAACCTTTTTTGAACCAGAGTAATGATAATTCAAAATAGTTTAAAGATTTCAAACTTTGTGTGATGGGGGTTTAAGCTCTAGTGGTTTTTCCTATTTTCTTCAAGAAAACAGACATTTCAAATTAGAGCTCCCTTTTGGCCTCCCCTCAAATTTAAACAAATAGAAGATTCTTGGTTCCCGGTTTGAGAAAGCAATCTGATGTACTTTTATTTTTGCTCTGGTTTACATTACAGGTCAAAAGGCTGTTGTTACTTCTATGCAATCGTTATTTCTTCTTCATTGTACATTTTATTTACCTTTTTTTTTTATTTCAAGTGTTTTAAATTGTAATAATGAACCTTGCAACTCTTATTTGGTTAATTGCTCAACGACTATTTCAAACTGTGCTGTTTTTAATATTCAATATGCTCAAAGAGAGAGGTTAGTTAATTGTGATCTACTTGGGTTGCTATCTTTTCCTCTTGCTTTGGCTATAGTCTGGAAGCAAAGAAACCACCTTATGACCATGCAAGTTGTTTTTTGATGAGTAACACACCACCGCAAGCATCTAATTGTTGTAGCTTAACGTGAACTGTGCTCGTTCAAAGAATATACTCGTAGAACATTCAATAATCCGGCCATCTAAAACAATCAGGTGGCCAAACCTGATAACACCATAAAACCATTCAAAAATAAAATAAATAAATAAAAGAAAATCACTATCAGAGGATTCATGGCCCAGAACAAAAACAATTAAGTAATTTTTTTTTGGTATAAAACAATAAGTAATTAAAGTTAACGTTGCCCATACATGTCTAGTAGTTAACCAACATGCAAGTAGAATATGAGAAGAAAGGAACTTGGGTCTGTAAAATTTTATTTTTGGTTCTCATCACAGTCCATCATGGTTAGCTTCAAAAAAATGAAGGCGGCCGAATATATTCTTTGCTACCATTTATCATCATAACCCAATCACAGCCATATTGGGGCTGAAAAGGCCATTTACCAACATGTGCAATAACAATCGTATTAATTATATATAGAGCAATGACTTATTTTCCATCTGACTTTTGTAAAAGCTCTGGTAGAAAAAAAGTCAGGTTGTAAATGTGATTTATGTTTAAATTACCCGTTTGACTTTTGCAGGAGTGACTTTTTCTAAATTTATGTTCCTAGTCCTGCTTTTTTCGGTTGGCGGCGGTTACGTGGTGATGAGGGTGGAACTCGCCGGTGACAAAGATTTATGATGACGGTGAAGCAAAGGTCGCCGGCGAGGAAGGAAGAAGACGGCGAAGGTATGGAGGTCCGGGCCAGCCGCTCTGTCTCTCGCGTCTCCTCTCTTCCATTGTTAATTTTTTTTTTCAAACACTTGGCTAACCACGGTTTCTATCATTTTCCGGACCGGATTCATGGCCGGTTCGCCGGTTTCCGGTCTGAACCGGCCGGTCCGGGTTTAATTACCATGCTCATGATATTTTATCGCTAGAAAATGTCTTCAACAAAAACTTACGCAAGTGTCCCTAGATCTCACCAATATTGGTTGTGGAAATAATGGAAATTCATAATAATTCTTAACATCTCTAAAAAGGAGTTAAATATAATGTGTCCTATATTTAGGACGGAGGAGTAATAATAATTACTTTTTCTCCATAACCTATACTATTGAATCCTATTTTTTTATAAATAGTACTCCTTCCAATCCTAATTATAAGACATATTTAACGATTTTGAGAAGATTAAGGAGATGAGTTAAATGAGTTAATTTTACTCATTTTCCTAAAATGCCTTTGTATAAATTTAAAATGACATAAGTAAAAGTGAATCAACAGCCCCTGCCACATATCTCTCTGACCTAGAATTTTCCCTTTCACACACTTTCTAATTGAAATAATGATCTTGCTATATATACATATATCTATGTATATATATGTATACGTATAGATCTACACACACACAGATGTGTGTGTGTGTGTGTGTGTGTGTGTGTCACTGTACAAAAAGCCTTTTAAGACCGGGCGAAAAATACCTCGTAAGACCGGATCTAGAACCGGTCTCGTTCCAGGTGGTCTTAAAAATATGTTACTTTTAAGATCGGATGAATGATCGGTCTTAAAAAAAAATCGTTTTTAGACCGAACTTTTGAAATATCTGATCTTAAAAATGTTTCAAAAAAAAACAAATGAAACAATCGGTCCCAAATCACCAGATCTGCAACATTTTGAATGTCCCTTCGTCATCGTTGATGGAGAACCAAGAGAAGATTGGAAGCAACACCAACAAGAAAAACAAAAAGAAGAGAAGATTGGAAGCAACACCGACAAGAAAAACAAAAAGATGATTACAAAGTCCAAATAAGAAAAAATAACAAGAAACAGAAATCATTAACCATGGAAATCGAATTTGAATCAACATAAAATCAGAGGTGAAATTGAAGTCCAGATCTACAAAAAAATCACAAGTTTAAAGCAACCAAATCTGAGTAGGATCCTCTTGTCAGTGCTGACAAAGCTTCAAGTAACCAAAATCGATGTCACGACCTAAAAATTAAGAGGTGACCGTCTTGGAATATGAGAAAACTCACATTCCTTAGCCTATAACATATAAATTATTTTGCACCCGCCAATAGACTCACATACCTTATGGAATATAGATTAATCCTCGGACATACATTTTTTATGATTGTTCTAACAATACTTACAAGTTTCTTATTAAATTGGAGCTCCTCTCTATATCAACATATATACAAAAAGAGTAGGGTGAGGATCCTACCTATAGTTTACGTGGAACATCTAAGTTGTAAAAGCAAAGGTTTATGTGGACTTTAACTAAAATTTGTTGATCACCATTAATCTGCAAGCTTTAACTCAGTAGTGATGCCCTCACTGATCACAAGATGCATAGGATCAGCTATGTTATTTGAAGCCAAAAATAAATTTTCCAGTGAATAACGTCTCATTAATAGAAGGTAATAAAAATAACTAAAATACGAAAAGAAACAACATTTCAAAACATTCCTTCAATTTCAATCTGTCAACAAAAAAAAAAGAGATAATTCTAATAAATATGCATTGATAAAATTGCAATAAGAGAATGTGGTAATTAAGTTAAATTAAAATATAACAAATAAAAATATCATTTATTCTTATGATGGGACGCTATTCACTCACCTAGTAAATCCCGAAATATAATTCACTCTTTCCAAACTTTCCAAAACAATCACCCTTGTATTGTAGCCACCTAGCCGCCTAACCAATAGAACATTATCATCACTATGACACATAAATCTTTTCCAATTGTTAACATTCATATTAACTAGTTTACATACTATATAACTATGCCAATATCACTTTAATTAACATACTGATGAATTCAATTTGATTAAAATCTTTCATAGAATATTCCACACTTTATATACCACCCAAATATTATCAAAAGAATAAACAACTTAATCTTTGGAATTTTCTAATAATACTCTTTCCAACATCATATCACCATGAAGATATAAAGTTTTCAATTTCCATTTAAGCAAGACTTAAATTAAATTCAAGTTGGCGCGTGTGTGAGACTAATTTCTTCATCACCATAAAATTACTATAGAAGCATATCAAATTAAGTCTCATTCCTATCAAACACATGTCACACTTTTACACTTATCACAATGGCTTAAAATCTCATAAGCCAAACAATTCATCCACTATCCAGCACCACATGATAATCAAACTTTAAATAACAATTAATAC
Source organism: Acacia pycnantha (assembly GCA_025563575.1). Taxonomy (NCBI): domain Eukaryota; kingdom Viridiplantae; phylum Streptophyta; class Magnoliopsida; order Fabales; family Fabaceae; genus Acacia; species Acacia pycnantha. The sequence goes on along the minus strand of JAMWYP010000001.1, from coordinate 10,912,894 downwards.
CATCCAACCTTACCTATTCCATTAGCAAAAATGGTTTTCTAATGTTTCCTAGATTCCATGATTTAGTTTATAGTATTTTCAACATTATGGGGTTTAAATTCTCCTCTCAAGCATTGTCTCAAACACCCTATGTGCATTCCATTTTATGAGCTTCAAGAATAATCTTTTTAAAATTACAATCTCACGTTTCATATATTAAAACTACCAATCCAATATTAAGTAATAACCTAACCCTTAGACAACTCAAACCAATTACCAATTGAAGGAATTAACGTATTTTCCAACGGCACACAAAAGAACAATTTGTTGGTGAAAATACTTTCAAGATAGAAATATCACTAAGAAGAATCTGTAATTAATATGCATAATCGGTAAACATACGGTATTTCGCACTAAGATAAAAACCAAGTAAAACTCACAAGATATAGAATATGGTAATGAACTATGAAGAAATCCGGGCCCAACATACGTTGTGTCCTTAAGACAATTTTGCTCCCTCAATACGGATGCCGAAGGTTTCTGAGCAATTGCCTCCCAGGATAGAGCGGATTGTTCGTCTTCGAGAATGATGGCTCTCTCAATCGAAGCCCAAGCGAATCCAACGATGCCTTTGAGAATCGCACGGACTATGTCTATAGAATGTAATATGCGAGAGAGAATGATTGAGATTAATTCTAGATCTAGTTTTTCTCTCTTAGATTTTCTATTACTAACACATCCTATATATAGATGACGAAATGATCGGATGGATACCCATTGGTGAACCGCGCGACCGTGGTGAAACAAGGCGACCGGCGGTGGCCAACCAATGGGACTTCTTATTCATAACCCATGGGATTTAGATCCTAAAATCCAACAATCCCTACATGGATAAGAAGTTAGTCCATCATGACCAAATGAAAATGATCATGTATGCAAAATGCGATTCCTCTACGAGAAACAACCGCATCGAGAAAGGTAAGGGTTGCCTTTGAACCTTCTCTAGTAAAAACCTATCGGATATACTGGTCAATCAGTGGACGCGCTGTCTTGAACCGTCGACCTTTTAGTGTATACCAAGACAATAGGAGTCACACAGTTGCTCCTCTAGCATCGTTGGTTCTCATGCTGTGTCCATTTTGGCCCTGGACACCACCTGGTTCTGTGAGTGTTCTAGAGAATCGGCCGTTTTAAATTCTCATAGAAGCGGCCCGCACTTCACACTCACATAGGTGATTTCTTGTAATGTAAGTCAACATACATCATCCGAACACATCAAATTAAGAAACCATTAAAAACTTAAAAGCTTACCCTTATATATATTCACTGTCTTGTCTAGGAATGAGTATGAGTTTAAAACTCCACAGTGTTAACAGTCGATCATCACTTAGTTGTCTCTTTGAACCTAGTTCGTGGGATCTCCACTCTTCTAGGTAGAGTTACCGCAATAATCAACAATGGATCGGCCTTAAACCCATTCCTTTGGACAAATTTTTAACTAACTCCCTAGGAATCTCTTTAGTCAATGGATCCACTATATTCTCTTTTGATTTTACATAATCAATTGAGATGATTCCATTCGAGTAGTTGTCTAACGGTATCATGTCTATGACATATATGTCTAGACTTGCCGTTGTACATTACATTCTTGGCCCTACTAGTAGCCGCTTAACTATTAGTATCATAGTGTATACACACTGTTGATACCGGCTTTGGCCAATTAGAAATGTCTTCAAGAAAATTATGAAGCCACTCAGCTTCCTCACCAGCTTCATCTAAAGCAATAAATTCTTTTGGATTACTTGTAAAGCGACTCAACATGCTTCTTCGCGTAGGCAATATCGTGTCTAGTGCGCTTCATAACATATATAGAACAACCTATTACTCTAGCTTGCTCCTTTCGATTTTCACTTTGTCGGTATTTCTCGTGAGACGAAGATCGGAATCTATAGGGTTCGTCACAAGAGCTATGTTTAAACTCTTGAATTTCTCAAGAATTTTAGCAATATAGATATTCTTGTGATAAAGCCAACCCAACAGATATTATATGGATTTTAATTCCCAAAATAACATCGCTAGACCCATATCTTTCATGTTGAACTTCTTGGTAAGCAACCGCTTAGTAGCTTTAATCATTTGATTATTACTACCTGTTATCAATATGTCATTTACATAAGGACAGACTATGGCAACACCATTTTCGGTATTCGAATATAGACACACTTGTCACATTCACTAATACTAAAGTCATTTGATCAAATTTTTGCAAGCCATTGTTTCGGGGCTTGCTTTAGTCCATAAAGGGACTTGATCATGCGACAAACTTTCCACTCTTGTCCTGAGACAACAAATCCCTCGAGTTGTTCTAGATAAATCTCTTCCTCTAATTCATCATTCAAGAAGGCTCTTTTTACATCCATTTGATGTAATTCCAACCCATTCAATGTTGTTAATGCAATTAACGTCCGAATGGATGTAATTCAGTAATGGTGAATAGGTATCAAAGTAGTCTAGGCCTTCACATTGTGTAGCCTTTTACTACCACCCTAGCTTTGTACTTATCAATAGTGCCATCTGCTTACATCTTCCTTTTGAAGACCCACTACGTTCCTAGAGGCTTATTGCCAGGAGGAAGGTCAACCAATTCCCAGGTGTGGTTTGACAGAATGGATTCAACTTCACTATTGATAGCATTTTTCTAGAATGGTGCTTCTGGAGAGCCCATAGCCTCTCTATGTATTCGAGGCTCATTTTCCAACAAAAAGTTGGAAACCAAGCCCAAATGATGTTGAAGTCCTTTGCTTAGTACTACGTCTAGGTTCCTCCTCTACAGATTATCACCGCTCATAGTATCCCACGGTATCACAAGATTGTTATCATTATTACCACTTGCTTTACTTCCCTTGTTATACGAAAAGACATTCTCAAAGAATGTAGAGTCTCTTGACTCAATAACCGTATTAACAAGGATATCTCGATACATCGGACTTATAGACCAATAACTGATATGCACTATTGTTAAGTGCATAGCCAATAAACACATAGTCCATTGTCTAAGGTTTGATCTCAACCTTTTGGGATTAGAAATCGTAACCTTAACTAAGCACCCCCCACATTTTCAAATATTTCAAGGAATATTTCTTTCCTTTCCATATTTTGTATGGTATACTTTGTATCCTTTTGTGGAGCATTCTATTAATTAGAAAATTAGCCATTTAAAATGGCTTCCCCCTTCACTAATATACAACATGCAACCATAATGATGTTATAAAGATTTCACATAATTTGGTATGATGCATACCCCCAACTAGAAATAATTATTATCTTTGGGTGTCTAAATAAAACAACCAACACTTATGTTCAATAATTATAAAGACAAATAATTAACCTATAGGTTAATCCATAAACAACTTATCATATAGCATCAAGATTATGGGTAATCAAACACCACCATAATATTTGGAATTAAAATAATTCATAAAGAATTGACCACTTTGGTGATTAATAAATCCACCATACTTAATTCCAAAATTTAAATATTTAGCATTCATATAATTGCTATTCACAATATTTAAAAAGCATAAAATAATAGCCAAAAAATTATTTAAATTATAAAATTAAGGCTATAATTGTATTTCTACCAATACATGAAACCATGCATGTTTATACCAAGAGAAATAATAATACAATGAAAAATTAGAACACATTTATCTCTACACTAGATAAATGATTAAATTTTCATATCACTACCATATGCTTGTCACACAAAATATTTGATAATTTACCACATTTAGTTTCAATAGAAAATAATAAATCCTTCTTAATAAATTAAATAATGGCTAAGATATTCACAAATATCACCATTTTTATTCAGCCATTATTAATTCAAAAAGCTTCACAAGATTTTAGGAGAGATTATAGGAGATTAGAAATTATCAAACAAATTAATATCTCCATTCATATTAAACCCTTAAACGGGAATAAATTCCCCTCTCATCCTAAAATTTAGAAATTTTAATGAAGCTCATCATTTAACTGTTAAACATATTTAATTTCTGTAACTAGAAACCAAATAATAAAATAACACGTATGAACTCAATAATCATATCAAAATTTCATCTCTATACAATAATTAATATAATCAATAAAATCTCCCGATGAAACCAAGACATAAGATATATATTATCTTCACTCTATTAATTTAATATCATTAAATCATTATTAAAATAAGGAGAGATAGTAGGAGATCTATAAACTACTGTTTTTTTTTTTTTTTCTCTTTTCTAGGATCTGCTAAAAGAAACCAGTACGGCCCAACATCTGAGCCACACACCAAATTTTTTAATTAAATTCAGCAGACCCAGGAAAACGAACAACTCAAACAGTTTTGGTCAGCCCAAAACACTAGGTAGCCGAAAAAGAAACCAGTCCGGCCCAACAAATGAGCCCCACATCAAATATACTTTAAAATTAATTTGGCCCATACCCAATCAAATGGGTGCAAACGGCTCAACTGGTAAGGCGGCTTTCGCTCAAGCAACACGTCGCTGGTTCGATCCCTGCCCGGTGCCCTTCACAAATTATTTTTAAAAAACGCGTTGTATAAAAATTGGCACCAGTAAACTTCGAACTGTCGACGCATGGGTTCAATGAACCCTAAAGGCTAGCCATCTGCCAGTTGAGCGCTGTGCCGTTTCTGTTAGGAGGAGACACCAATAAAATAAAAACAATATCATTTCAGAGTGGGATGTCATCTTCAACCTCCAACCGGGTCGTTTTGACCCGGTTGGATCCTGATGGACCCGACTCTTCAACCCTTTAAAACCGGCGTTTCCGACGTCGGTTTTTCACATTATTGGTGTCTATCTCTTTGATTTTTCGAGATCTACGCAATGACACCAGTTTTGTGGCCTAAAAATACCTTTTTATTATGACCCAATATCAAAAACCAAGTAACGGCCGAACACCCACCGACACAAACACCGCATTAAATTCAAACTGAAGCCTATTCAGTTCGGGAAAACAACCATTCCACCGAATCGATTTGTGATTTCACGGTAAAGCATTCACAAGGAAAACAACCATAACTAGTTGTAAAAGAACATAACTATATACAGACAATAGAAAACTAGAAGCCACCACATATGGATATAGATTCAAAATAATAATCATTATTTTATAATACCCATAAGCATATAATCAAAGAATGCAAAACAATCTCTTCCGCCCTAAATCCGAAAAATCATTTGTATCCACACATATTCAGATTCAAAATATTCATATCGGACAGAAGGCAGACCCATACTTAATCAATATATATATCATAAACGTTTTCAATTGCCATACACACCCAGTGAAATATAATCTATACCAAACTTCATCTACCTTATATTTCTCATACTTAGAGTCATATATATGAAGGCATACCGATTTCAGATTCATACATAGAAGATTATAAATAAAAAATCAACCAAGTAGAATCGTTTGAAGCCATATAAGATTATGCAAAATCATATTAATTGATTTTCAAAATGAATCAATTCAAATACTGAACACAGATTCATAAACACAGATTCAAATAAATCAGAATCAAAATTGTCTTAAGATTGTTGGTGAAAATACTTTCAAGATAGAAATATCACTAAAAGAAGAATCTGTGTAATTAATATGCATAATCGGTAAACATACGGTATTTACGCACTAAGATAAAAACCAAGTAAAAACTCACAAGATTGCCGAATATGGTAATGAACTATGAAGAAATCCGGACCCAACATATGTTGTGTCCTTAAGACAATTTTGCTCCTCAATACGGATGCGAAGGTTTCGAGCAATTGCCTCCCGGGATAGAGCGAATTGTTCGTCTTCGAATGATGGCTCTTTCAATCCCGAAGTCCAAGCGAATCCAACGAGTGCTGCTTTCGTAATCGCACGGTATGTCTATAGAATGTAATATGCAGAGAGGAATGATTGAGATTAATTCTAGATCTAGTTTTCTCTCTTAGATTTTCTATTACTAACTCATCCTATATATAGATGACGTAAATGATCGAGATGGATACCCATTGGTGAGCGCGCGGCGAAGTGGCGAAAAATGCGGCCTAGGCGGTGGCCAACCAATGGGACTTCTTATTCATAACCCATGGGATTTAGATCCTAAAATCCAACACAATTTAAAGAAGGGAAAGCATCTCTACTCAATCGTAGATTCAAGCACTGTGGAAATCAAAAGAGGAGGAAGATGTTCATTCATACCATGTATAATAAACGCACAAGCAAAGAAAAGAATTGAAGAAGCAAATTGTTCCCACCCTCGCACAGCAACGCCACAGAACAGAGAAAGAAGAAGTGCACATAACAGCAACGAAAGAACCGAGTATCAATACCAAGAAAGGTGAAGGAGAAAGCTGAACAGTCCTAAAATTCTCCCTCCTTGTTTCTGCTGCGAATATGTTGACTGGAAAGAATAGGAAAAAAACAAAGAGGAAGCAAGGTCCAGCGATGTTGAGCAGAGGAAGAAGGAGAACGGTTGATGAAGATAATGGTTGAGCACACAAGCGATATACATGGAGAGAAGATGAGAAAGATGGAAGAACAGCCATGAGACTTTCAAATTCTCAAATTTTCTTGAAGCTTCCTCTGGTCCCATTCACGGCAGAAATAAAAAGAAGAAGCATGGCGTATACTGTATAGAAATATGTATATATATATATATATATATATATATAACATATATATGCATTTATATATATATATGTTTATATATATATAAGCCTAAACACACTTCATTTCATTTTGTTTTAATAGGGTGGCTTAGTTCCTCTCATTCTTATTTCATATCAGTGGAATTTGCCTAACGTCTTCAATACCTCACCGTGGATTTTATCAGCGAGATCCAAGGAATTTGCCTGATGTCTTCAATACCTCACCTGACGTCTTCAAACACCCGACATTTAGGCTTGGATGTAGGTAGATCCAAGGAGTTTTGTTCCACGTGTTATGAGTATTAAGTGTGATGGTTTATGTGGGAATATTCAGGAGAGAGGAAGAATATTGATGAAATGGGTAGATCTGATAGAACACACGGAAGAACTAGCGGCACTACACACCGTGGGCCTTGGAAAACTATTCTAGTACTGTAAAATGGAAGTTCCTTTAGCCTTAAATATGCTCCGTTACTATGCAGGTGCTGCTGATATAATCCACGGTGAGGTATTGAAGACGTTAGGCAAATTCCACGCAATATCAAATAAGAATGAGAGGAACTAAGCCGCCCTATTAAAACAAAATGAAACGGTGTGTTTAAGCTTGCTGCAGAAACATATCTGCAGTAAATGCAGATATGTCAATCCCATATATATATATATATATATGTGTGTGTGTGTGTGTGTGTGTGTGTGTGTGTGTGTGTGTGTGTGTGTGTGTATGTGTATATATATAGGGGTTATCGTTTGTCATGTCACCTGACATAAGGTTATATCAAGTTATTCTAAAACTACGTCGTTTTGGGGTTAGAGGAATTAATGAACTCTCAAAATGACGTAGTTTTGGGTTAGGGGAATTAATGAATGATCTTTTAGTAAAATTCATATAATAAATACTAAAATAAAAATACAAAAACACCCTTCATTAATTTCGCTTATGAGAAAGTGGGAATTTGAGCTCCTAAACTTAGACACCCTCAAAAGCCTCCAATACCACCAAACCAAAAAGTTTTCCTTGTTGCTACACTACAGCAAATATTTATTTAATTTGTTACTATCTAAATTTACTCATCCTCAACTTAAGGAACACTCAACAAATCACAAAAAAATTCATAAGTAATAGAAAAATCTAAAAAAAAAAGTAAATATATATATATATTAATTTATTATCTGGATAGTCTATAAATATTTTGAGCTATTACATTTTAATTCTCAAATATCTTGGTTATTACAATCGAAGTCCAGATCGGCGAGGAGCAATCAAGGTAGGAACAAACGCAGACTTAAGCAAGAAGAGATCTAGGTTTGATTTTAAGCGGATCAATGCGAAGGCGGCATGGAAGGAGCCGTCGTCGTCCGAATCCTCGAAGTAGTAGTACGCTTTGCCGTTGTTGAGGATTGGAGTTGACGCCATCGCAAAACCCTCGAAACATCTCACCGCCAACGTTGCTAAGGATTTGATTGTGTTGTTGGAATTTTAATATTATAATTAATATTCCATTAATTCTATTAAGTGGCCCACATTAATTCCTGTTTTGTAACCGTCCATTAATTTAGTAACTGCCCAATCAATACACAATAATTGCTAATTGATACACATGAATGCCTTTATCTCTGTGATGGCCAGAGCGTAATTCTAGTGTGTAAACTTTTGGTCCCCCTCGAGACACCTCGACATTGAGACAAGCACACCATCTGCAGATTCGGAGAGAAGGATCGGAAGAGACTGAAACTCGGTTTGTCCTGTTTGCTTCTGGAAACAAATCAATGGCGGGAGGTATTTATTATCTCTATTTCATTTTTTCGCATTGATCTAAATGTTAATCTGTGTTTAACATGTTTAGATCGCTTAGTTTTCTAACATTTGGTATCAGAGCCATATATGCCTCTGCCTTGATTTTATCCGATTATGTTTCGCATGAATATATGGGTTTCAACTACCTGCAATTTATTTTAACTATTATGATCATGTTGCTTTCGGATGTGGCTCGAGTCCTCAATTTTCTCAAGAGTTCCGTCTTATGCTTCAAGAATCATTGTCGATGGTTTTTCAAATCACATTTCTCGATTTAGTTTATAGCGATGAAATCGTATTTTCCATTGAATGATATTCATGTTCTTTGTTAAACCGTTGAAAACGAGAGTCGAAATTGGGAACAAACTCATCGGAAGAACCTTTTCTTTTCTTCGATTGTCGTCAAAATTATTCGTTTGTTTTGATTTTGCAATTGATTAATAAGTATGACTGGATGGTTTTTCGTTAATCAGGGAGTTATGACGTTGCCGTCGGTTTGCATCGGTGAAAACGAACAAAGAAAACCTAGATTTGTTTTTCATTTTGAATTCAAGAAGAGGTTCGGATCTCATGTTTTTCTCGTTAGATCGAGTCAAGATTTGGCTCATAACTATTTTTTCCGTGATTTCCACCATTAAAAACACCGGTTTCGAGCTATCCGATCGCGGAAAAGTCGCTTTGAGATCGCGGTCGCGGCGGCTCATTCGGATCGTTGTCGGGTCGGGTAGGTTATGAAACCAGGTGAGGAGAAGCATGAAACGCTGCATTTCACTTATGAGTGGATGGGCAGGCGCGCGTTTGGTTTGGGCCGAGATTGCGTTTTGGGCGAACCGTTTTGGCTTTTTGCTTTAGAACAAAAAAAAGGGGAAAGGAATTTTAAGACACGAAGTGGTCTCCTTGATTTCGAACACAGACCTGCGGGCGCGTGGGCGCCTTAGAGGCTAGCGCATTTCCAGTGAGCCACCGCTCCCTTGAGTTTTATTATCAACATTTATTTAATTTAAATGATTTCTGATTTGATAATTAAAAATTCAAAATGTCAAGAGTGGGAATCGAACCCACATACCCTCGGAACAGGGAGCCTTAATAGCGCCTTTTGAACCATTTGGACCGAAATGACACTTGTGTCATTTTGATAGATTTTATTTATATATAAATAGTTTTGTATTTAAATATAAACCTGAATTTTTTTTTAAATTGGGATTTCATGTCATTGTTATATATGAATTATATATTTTGTTATTTGCATGAATTAATTATTATTTAATTATACATGCAATATTAAGTTGAATAATATGCAAAACATGAATATCCAATTTTAATTTATTATTGCTTATAGTTTGTTGCAATATTAAATATTAATGTTGAGTGATCTATATATTTTTAATTAATTATAGAGTATCCATAGCATCTTTAATTAGTTGAAATTATATATTGAGTTGTATGATCACATAGTGACATTAGTAGGCAACCTGTTTTATGTTAACTGTATTTTCTTACATTAAGTTGAATTGTTTAAATTGAGAAAGTTAATTTTGGAAACTTTCACATTTTGGAAAATTTTGAAAAAATTATTACTATTATTTAATTGTCTAAATATTTGGAAAAATTAAATTTAGACAATTATATAACTTTTCAAATTGTTGAAGCCAAATTCTGTATGAATTATGCCAAAATTAATTCTTTAAACAATATTTGGATATATAAAACAGTGGGGGGATATTTCTTTTAATTTGATTATTTAATTAATCAATTAATCCCTCCATTAAGATGTGCATATATTGGATTTATTTTGAATGCACATAATAGTGGGAGAATTTTTCTAAGATGATTGTTTAATCACATTTTGTTGATTAAATTAATCAATTAAATTCTCATTAAAGATTTGTGCACATTTGGAATCCAAATGCACAATTTTGGTGATTAATATTGGTAACATTAATTTAATCAAAGTGGGAGGATTGTATTTAGTCACTTATGTTGATTAAATCAATTGGTTAAGTCCTCCATGAAGTTGTGCATATACATAATTTAAGTGCACATTATTGATATTTATGATTAACTTGCATGTTAGAGTGGTAGCTTCATCTCCCTCTTATAACATGCACAAATAATCACATATGGATTTTAGAATATCAATCTTTGAAGGTGAATATTTTTATTCACATTAATGATTTAGTTGATTAAATTGTTTAAATTAAGATTTCTATTGACATTGTGTGTATGGTATTTAAATTGTATAGATTTGATATTAGTGATTAGCATAGATATTTGTTTAAGGATAGCTACAACGGCCTTATGCACATGTTGTATGCATATTTAATCACATAAGATTATATCATATCAAAATTATGATCATATGTACAATTAGTATATACAATGTTGTGATGTCTTTGTGATGAGTATGTAGAATCGAAGAGTAACCAAAACATCCTCACTAGACACATACACTCTATTTTGTTCTAATGAACAAAATTCATCACACAAAGATTTAAAGACATCCATTGTAATTGAATATGTGGTTATAATTAATCTTTGCCCACGAGTAGATAATTATGATCATAGTTTTTAATTAGGGTGGAATGGAACAACATTGTATTTTCTAAGTAGCCCATGTGCATTAGAGGATATAATTGCATTCTAGTTTCATCAATTTGAGATAAATTCATGCTATGCTAATGTCTTTACCCACGATAGACTTTAGAGATACAAATTTTTTAATTATATGATTAATTAATATCAAATTATATTCTTAATGTATCCGCAAGAATTAAGAATAAGGAAATAATTTGATATTTTCATCATAAAGTTATATGTATGGATCTAATTGAATTATAACTTTAGCCCACAGGCAAGTTGTATGTCAGTAGATTTATATTTTTAAAACATGATTTACATTGGTAAAACATGATATGGTTTATTAGTCTTAAATTTTTGTTATAAGCATGTATCTTCAATACCACGCAGTCATACAACCTGCGAATTTTCTCTGATATGAAATGCGACATTCCCGAATTGAGGGATGATAACTATAAAGTATCATTATTTGGGGTGGATGGACATTGGTTATGCTATTAGGAAAGATGAACCACCTTCTATCACTGAGACCAACACTCCAGATGAGATTGATCTATATGAAAGGTGGGAGAGATCTAATCACCTCTCAGCTATGTTCATAAAGACTTCAATCTCTGTTGGCATTCATGGTTCTGTCAAACTACATAACAAGATTAGGCCACTTCTGAAGGTTATTGATGAACAATTTCAGACTTCAGATAAGGCATTTGTCGGCACCCCCAATTACGAAGTTTTCATTCCTGAGACTCATTATAGTAAAAGATGTGTGTAAGCACATCATAAATATGAGGGACATTGCAGGTCAACTGAAATCACTAGAGGTTGATATGTCTGATTCCTTTTTTTGTACACTATATTCTGACACTCTTCCACAGCCATATAGACCCTTTAGGATATCCTGCAACACACATAAGAACAAATGGTCAATTAATGAACTTTTGACTATGTGTGCTCAGGAGCAAGGAAGGCTGAAAATGCAAATGGGAGAATTTCTTGAATAAGACTTGATTAGTAGGAGCGATCAATTCAGAAACCTTGTTCTGAAAAACATTATTCAAATAATCGACCTTCCACTTTGAGTTTAAGATTGGTTGTTAACAATATTCCTTCAGTTTAACTGAATATTGTACAACCAGTCATTCAAGATACACAACCTGCTGAGATTGATCCAGAAGATAGAGTTGTTGATGAGGAACAATAAGAAATTGTTGAGCAACTAGTTGAACAACAAGTTCCTCAAGAAGATAATGCAACAACATTAAGGAGATCTACTAGAACAAGAAGATCAGTGATAACAAGTGAATATATAGTGTACCTATAGGAATCTGACTATAATGTAAGAGCTAAAAATGATCTGGAACATTTTCACAAGCCATGAATGTAGAGAGTCAAAATCATGGTATGATGCTATGAAGGATGAGATGAATTCTATGGCATATAACGGAGTCTAGGATCTTGTTGAGTTGCCTGATGGTGTAAAGGCCATTGGATGTAAGTGGGTCTTCAAAACTAAAAGAGACTCATTGGGCAACCTTGACAGACATAAAGCAAGACTCGTGGCTAAAGGATTCACTCAAAGAGAAGGAATCGACTACAAGGAGACATTTTCTCTTGTATTTAAGAAAGATTCTCTTCGCATCATTTTAGCATTGGTTGCACATTTTGACTTTGAGTTGCAACAAATGGATGTGAAAACGACCTTTCTCAATGGAGAACTAGAGGAAGAGGTTTATATGAAACAACCAGAAGGATTTTCCTCTAGAGATGGTGAGCATTTGGTGTGCAAACTCAAGGAAATCCATATATGGATTGAAACAAGCTCCCGTCAATGGTATTTAAAGTTTCATGATGTTATCTCTTCATTTGGTTTTCTAGAGAACATTGTGGATGAATGTATATACCAGAAGGATAGTGGGAGCAAGATTTGTTTCCTTATTCTATATGTGGATGATATTTTACTTGCAACCAATGATAATAGTTTACTTGTATGAGGTGAAACAATTCCTTTCTGAAAAACTTTGACTTGAAGGATATGGGAAATGCACCTTATGTCACTGGCATTAAGATACATAGAAACAGACATCAAGTATTCTAGGTTTGTCTCAAGAGACCTATATCGACAAAGTTCTGAAAAGATTTTTAGATGAGGTATTGTTCATCGAGTGTAGCTCCCATTGTGAAAGGTGACAGGTTCAATTTGGACCAGTGCCTAAAGAATGACTTTGAGCGGGAACAAATGAAAAAACATTCCTTATGCTTCAACAGTAAGTAGCCTTATGTATGCTCATGTCTCGACGAGACCGACATTGCATTTCTTGTTGGAATCTTTGGGAGATATCGAGTAATCCGGTATGGACTTCTGAAAAGTCATGAAGAAGGTGTTGAGATACCTTCAAGGGATTAAAGAATACATGCTTAAGTACAAACTAATTGACAATTTGGAAGTGACTAGTTACTACTATTCAGATTATGCTGGTTGCATGGACTTAAGAAAATCCACTTCAGGATATATTTTCATGCTAAGCCGATGGAGCTTTATCATGGAGTAGTAAAAAGCAGTTTTTAATTGCTACTTCCACTATATAAGCTAAGTTTGTATCTTGTTTTGAGACTACCTCACATGGTGTGTGAATGAAGAGTTTCATTTCTGAGCTTAGAATTATGGATCCAATTTCTAAGCCATTAAGATTATATTGTAACAATTCGGTTGATGTTTTTATGGCTAAGAACAATAAAGGTGGTAGTCGAATCAAGCATATCGACATTACGTGTCTAGCCATAAAAGACCGTGTTAAAAATAAAACAGTGGTTATTGAACACATGAGCACTGAATTGATGATTGATGATCCTTTAACTAAAGGCATGCCACCGATGAGGTTTATGGATCATGTGGAAAGAATGGGAATTAGTGCCCTTCTTTGAATTTCATTTTGAATGATTTTCTTTCGTTGTAAGAACGTTGTTATTTTATGGAACCCCATTTGTGATGTTTTTCTCATTTCAGTTTGTGTACACATTTATTTGTTTAATTTGAGGAACATCATTGAGTTTGGACCTAGAATAAACGTAGGGTTTATTCATTAAGTTACTTGGGCTTGGGAAACATGATGCACTGTGATACATGGAAGATATTACTCGCTTTAAGAGGACCTATCGCTATGATCCATGCATTTTGTTTCTCAGAGGTATATACTGAAGTATGTGGACCAAGTGGGAGAATGTTGGAATTTTAATATTATAATTAATATTCCATTAATTCTATTAAGTGGCCCACATTAATTCTTGTTTTGTAACCATCCATTAATTTAGTAACGGCCCAATCAATACGCAATAATTGCTAATTGATACACATGAATGCCTTTATCTCTGCGATGGCCGAGGGTAATTCGGACGTGTAAACTTTTGGTCCCCGAACCTGCTCGACATTGAGACAAGCACACCATCTGCGATTCGAGAGAAGGATCGAAGGACCGAAACTTAGAGTTCGTCCCCGCTTGCTTCGGAAACAAATCAATGGCGGGAGGTATTTGTGATCTCTATTTCATTTTCCGCATTGATCTAAATGTTAATCTGTGTTTAACATGTTTAGATCGCTTAGTTTTCTAACATGTGTGGCTCTTGAGACAACTTATGAAGATTGTGAGTAGATTAGAAGAAGAGGATGACATTCTTGCTGAGGATTTGACCCGTGAGGCTCTTGGGACACTCGTTGAATCTATAACTAAGCAAATGTTATATCACCAAGAAAACAAGCACACTCACGGACTTAACAGGTTTAGCGAATTTAGTTTTTTTTAAGACCGGTTGTTTGTAACAACCATTCTTAAAAGTGTTCTATATATTTACGAAATTGGCATTCGGTCATACTTTTAAGACCGTATCCTTTATAGACCGGTTTTAAAATGTTCTATATATTTATGAAATTGTCACCAAATATACTTTTAAGACCGGATCCTCTATTATCCAAATCCAAAAAATTCTTTATATTTATGAAATTGCCATCAGTTATAGTTTTTAGACCTGATTCTCTATAATCCGGTCTAAATGAGAAGGTCTTAAAACTCTTTTTTGTACTAGTGTATCTACATACATATATATTGACAAACACACACATACACACACACAAATATACATATATGTATACACACACACATATATAGAGATATACATATATGTACACACACACACATATATATCTACGTGTGTGTAGACACACATATATACACAAACAAATATATATAGACACACACAAACGCGCACACACATGTGTTTATATATATATATATATATATATATATATTTGCAAGTTAACGTCAGCTGATCAATAAATAAATTAAAATTCAACAATTTAAAAGTTTCACTGACTGGAAGAGTCTACGAACCCACATATATACACTCACCAAAAACCAAACACACTTGAAAGAATAAAATAGGGTATTTTAAGAAAAAATCTACAAAAATTAAATTTTTGTCCTATAATTAAGACCAAAACCAACTCTCAAATGTTGTCTTATAATTAAGACCGGAGAGAGTATAAATTTTTATTACCTCATTAATCTATAGAAAATTTTATATAATCTTTTAATTATCATCATCATCATTATCATTATCGTTATTATGTTATTTATTTGAGCTTATATTTTAGCCAGTTCAACATAATCTCGTCAGATATTTAAAAAATTGATGTTGATAGTTAATTTGTTAACGATAAAGGCAACATTACTACGTTTTTAAACTTGATTTTTTAACAATAAGAGCAACATTGCTACGTTTTTAAACTTATGAAACAACATTGAACTTGAAAACACTTTGTAATACCCTGAAAATCTCATTTATGATAAATATCATATTGAGTAAATAATACCTATTGAAAAATAGGTGAATATGAGATCTCAAAGATCTTGTGGAGAATTTATCTTATTTTTGGGGTAGTTTCTCTTGAAAAAGAATAATTTGCAATTAGGTCCCTGAAACGTTTGAAAATTTTCAAACAGGTCCCTAAATGCATTTACGGGTTATAAAATACCTTGTGAAAATTATAATGAGGCTAGGAAATATTTACTCGAAATAGGGAAGAATATTTTCCCTAATTTAGGTAATTTATTAAAATATTACCTTGGAAAAATAAAGGGGGAAAAGTTAAAAAGTATTATGATGACCAAAATGCCCCCGTGAATTTTGATATAATGCATGGGACCTAAAATACTAATGTCAATGTAAAAGTTGTGAGGTAATGAGCTATTCTAATTAAGAAAATTAGCAACAAATAGTAAGGATTTGATTAAGTAATTATTGGCAAATTACTTAAGCATGAACAAAAGAAAATTCGAAGATAATTATATAAAACCCTATAATTAGGGCATAATGACTAGAAATTAGCATAAATATATTTACTAATTAATTGGAAAATATGAAGGAAAATTGGTGAGATTAAGTAATTTTAAGCCTAAATACAAGTATGGGCCAATAGGAAAATTTTGTAGAAAATTATGTAAAAATAATTATTAAATTATATAATAATTAATATATATATATATATATATATATATATATATTATATATATATATATATATATATATATATATATATATATATATTGGGTGTGTGTGTGCCGACATCTTATGGAGGAAAAAAAGGAAAAAATAGGTGGAGTGTTAAATTAAAACACTTAATTAAAATAGTAATTAAAGTAAAAAATAGAAAAGGTAAATAAACACCGATAGAATTGGATCCTGACTGAAAACCATGAACAAAGTTTCTAAAGTCAGTAAAGAATATTAAAGAGTGAATTTTTATCTTGAAATAAATTCTTCTAAGTTAATTCCGAGATCTGTGGAGCATTTTGATAATAAGACAAAATAGGGTAACTGTGAAAAGGCAGATAGTCACGATTTAGAATTGGAAGAAAATAAATTATAACTCAACATCTGAGAATGAGTTGAGAATTTCCTGGACATATTTGGAATCAGGGGATTTTTATCCAGAGGTTGATGATTTCAGAAGTTCGTTCCGTAACCAAGCACGTTTTCAAGAATCTTCGAATCGAGCACGGAATGCCCCGAATGAGATCAAAATTTAGTTAGTCCAAATATTTTGGAAGAGGAAGAAGAGATCTTCGTGGATCTGCTCCTAGAATCCTGTGTCCCTTCAAGATTACGTGATTCGGACACCGATCGAGAACTTTGCCGGCCGAGACCTTCTAGAAATGACCACATGGCACCTTGTGATTGGCCAAGGGATGCCACCTAAGGGAGGGGAGAGGTCGGCCAGCCTTGTGTGGTGGAGATTGTGCCACTTCATCAAAATGCAATCCTACGGTCCAGAATCCGTCTGGTAAAGCATGAATAATGTCACAGAATTTCCTATAAATACCCCCTTCACTTCATTTCATTCTTCACACCAAAATCCTTTGAGATTTTCGAAATGGATCAGCAAGGAGGAAGGGAAGAAGTCCGGGGAATTTTGCAGCGAAGCTCTGAGTAAGTTCTTCAGTCCTTAGTCTTAAGCTTCCGTAGTTCTTTCAGTTAGAGTAGAAATGTTAGATTAGTCTTTAATTTTCCAAGTATGATTAGATATCATATGATAGGGGTATTTTAGTCATGAATTTCGAAAATCTTGGTGGGGTTGAAGTTACGCAAAATTTTGGAAGATTAGAGTCAAAGTAACGAAGTCTTTGTGAAATTCCGCCGATTAGTAACTAGGGGCAAAATGGAAATTTATACCTAAAATGCCCGTTATGATGTCAAATATTGATAAATGCGATACTATCATTATAGGATATCAATAATCTTGTTCCGCTAGTCATTCCCATTGTTTTTCATTGTCGACGTGCATGTCGGACGTTCCATTGTTTTTCGTCAAAGAACGGCTTTTTCGCCAGAATACGCACGCGCCGTCAACGAAGATACGTTCGCGTCTTGTAACACTAATCTGTGCCGCTTAAGTACATATATGTGATAGATACGTTCGAGAGATTGATATACGTACGTTTATACGGGTTATAGTTTTGATAATACCGTTATGTTTTCCTAGCGCTGAGGACACGACCGTACATCGTGGCACTGGTATATGTGCAGACTGTTGTTGTGTAGGACTTTACATATTGCTCTGTGCTTATGTCCTGTCTCGTGTCACATTTATCGATGAGATGTTTGTTGTATTGTCTTGAATATCATTTTGTCTCGTATCTTGTATTGTTTGAGCATAAGGTTAACTTGAATTACACGAGATCCAATGGGGTAAATTGGATCTCGCTTTAGTAGCTCGTCAGTCCAGGAGGACCAAGGACCGAGAGCGAGAGAAACAACATGACTAGACCAAATGCCGGAATAGGGAAGGCACCTAGACGGGCCGTAGTAGGGACCAAGGGCGGACTCGTAATTGTACACCGGTCGAGGCAAGAGCCGTAAGAAGATCATCGAGCCTATTGTTAGGCATGGGTCTAATGAAGTTATTTGAGCAGTTTGGTGCCGAAGGCAAGGCTAGTCTACGTGGGTGTGCCAATCGCCGACGTATATAAGTCGGTGAGGCCCCATGGTGACACTTACCCTGGTCATTCATTCGGTCAACGGAGTTAGGTTCATTGCCTCAAGTCTGGTCAGGGCTTGGTCTAGATTGTATAGTTATTTTTTATGAAATGTAATTGTACAAAGCTCTGTATATTGTATCACATGATTATTCCTTCGGAAATTTTTAATGTACCAAAATACGCTCGGCATCGTCATATGTCGGGGTATTTTTATATCATTACTCATATATTGTCTAATTTTTAGTACATTGCTCTCCGTTTCCGCGGTACTCTAAAGTAGCACCTTAAGTTACATTGACTTTTTCTAAAACCAAGTGTCATCCGACACAATTTGTAGTATGGAATTTGGGGTGTTACACTTGAGGCAACTTTACTCCTTATTGAAATCTTCCCGAACAAATTTGTGCCTTAATCCTTAAAAATATTAAGCATATTACTAACTTGTATTGTTTAGGATCTCTTAACTTGTGCTTAAAAGTTGGGCCAAGAAAACATGGTATTGCTTCTCGCTCAAAGAAAATAAAAAATAATTGTTTTCTTTTTTATTGGGGTTTTGTAATTCTCATAATTTCTTAACATCTTTAAATATTTCCAAAAGAGTCAATAGATCTTATATTAAAGAACAGATGTAATATGCTATTTATAAATGAGAAAATCATTCTTGTGATACCTATAATTTCCTTCAATTTTTAATCTGGTATTGTTTGTTTTTCGCTTCTTATTAAGTTCTTTAATTTTTCTATGTTAGTTCAATAACCTAATAGAAGGGCATAGTATTTCTGGCGGTTGTGGACTTCTCTCGTTCTTAAATAGATCTATTAGATCTCGAGTATAAATCCTCTTGGTTGGTTGGTTGTTTAAACGTTATTAGATTCGATTATCACCTGGTGGCTTGGATCTGCGTTCTTGGGGGAAGATTTCAAGAGGTGCTCTTGGTGTGTGGTTGAGGTCACCATATTTGCTTGAACGGAGAAGCAGAAGTATTTTTCAGGATATCATGGGTTTTCTTCCTTTGAGGTTGGGTTTTCTTTGATCTTTACCCCAAGTTGGGGTATTGCGGCTACTCTAATTGCATTGTAATGCTTATAAGGAGGTGTGCTGTTAGGGTGGGTTTTACAACTAACACTTTCTTTCACATTACTTCTAACCTTAGATATCGAGGAGGCCGGTTTGACCATGCTTCTACTTCTACTCTTAAATATTTAATATACGGTGATTAGTTGTTCTTGTATTTGGCTTATTTTGCTATATTTGAGGCTTTGTTTGTATTCCATCTTCAGTTTGTTTTCATGTATTGCGCCGGTTTGCATAATAATATAAATAGCTTTTGACCCAAAAAAAGTAGGGCATAGTGCTAAAAGAAAAATATTAAAAAATTAATAAGAAAAAACACATACAAGTACCAAATTAAAAATTGAAGAAAACTACAATTATTCTAAGAATGGTTTCCCATTTATAAATTATGAATAATGAAACAAATCCTTCAAATAATATCTAAAAGGCTAACGACATTTTGGTGTGGTAAATGATAAATGCATGAAGAAAAGAATTTAATTTTGAAAATGCCACATGAATGAATAAGAGCATTACAAAACGTTGGGGAAAAAAGCAGAGCAAATACATTTTTTCCTAGTGGCTTGAGAAAAAAGAGTCAAAGGAAGAAAAAGAGGATGAAACTACAGAAGTCCTGGGCAAAATTTTCTTCAAGACTTGTGCACTTTCGTCTTCTTTTTCGTTTTCTCTAGTACATCTTCAATTGAGACTTTTTTTTTGGTATAAAAAGGTTTTGGAGAGGTTCGACATCAGTCCCCCACCAAGGCCAGGGCACGGCCCCGGGCTCTTTGAGCACTTAATGGGAACTTACGAGATCGCCTACCAAAGAAATCTCAGCAACGCGCGGCGGGGATCAAACACACATCCCTTTGAGACTTGACCAAATCCCTTACCATCTATGCCAACTCTCTTTGGCTCTTCAATTGAGACTTGAACATAAAAAGTAGATATAGTAACATTTGTCATCTATTCACTTTTTTTCCTAGTCCTCCCGAACATATTATGTTTTTGGGTAAGCCTTCGTATCTCTTTTTTTAAAAAAAAAAGTGCAACACTTAATTATAAATATTATTCTCTTACATGATAAATCATAAGATATTAAAAAATTTGGAATAAAATCTCTTCCTTTAATCTGCAATCAAATTTATCTTTTGTTTTTGGCGTTAGCTATAACACTGAGAATTTGTTGTAAATAAATCATATTAATGGAAATCTATTATAATTCTTATTATATTATTTAATCTTCTTGACTCATCCCTATTAACTCTACACTCTACTGAGTTGTTGTCAATCAATCTCTTCCCTAACTTTTCGAGATATACTGCCACTCTCCCACTTATTTCTTTTACATTTTTAACGTCTAAAACTAAAAATCTGAACCCTGATAAGACTAATACATATGATTTTAGGTTTTCTATTTTTCTTAATTTAGTATTTTTAATTTTTAGTAATATCGCATTTATAATTATTTTCTAGGTGGAATATGATAATTATTCTTATGGTTAGTAAAACTCTTTTAATATTATTGTTATTATTATTATTATTCAATCTTTAAATATGTGTTGATTTTTGAATTTTATGTATGATACCACTACTAAGTGTATTGATACCACCACTTTAAGTACGATTTCACTACCAAGTGTGTTGATACCAACAGTTTGTGTAATGATACCACTATTAAATGTAGTGATACCAACACTTTATGTGCGATACCACTATTATGGTATCAAAGTCATGCTCTCGACCCTCTTCCTTCTACTCTTTGATCGCGGATGTTCCAAGTAGTTGGCGGGATTATTATGGTAATAGCCTAATCTTTCCAATAAGATTCACAAGACATCAAACATTCACCCAAAGTTATGTTTAAACCCCAAAGAAACCAAAGCACAGAGAAGAAGTTTAGTGGCCTTTTGAGATGGAATGCAAAGAGATATCCCGAGAGAGGAGTGGGAAATCGAGAGAAGCGATCGCCGGTGAGAGCTATCCTTCAAGGAGTTGTGAGCAAAATCTAGGTTTGCGAGAGGAGGTGGAGAGTCGCGAGAAGAAGTTTGGTGGCCTTTTGAGATTGAGGGCAAAAAGATGCCCTGGGATGAGGATAGATCTGCCTGTAGAGAACTATCATTCAAGGGGTAGGGAGAAAAGTCCGGATCCGGAGAGGAGGTTGGGGAATCGAGGGTGGTGGGGATTCTAAGTCCGATTCCAAGTGATTATTGTTTATGGGGTGTGATTTAAGGTTTTTTTAACAAAGAAATTGATATTTTAAATATTTTGTAATAATGGTATTTATAATTATTTTTGGTGTGGAATATCATTATTATTAATGAAAATCTAATATTATTATATTATTATTTAATCTTCCCGACTCATACCTAAAAAGGGTGGGTAGCGGATCTGCAGAGGAGGTGGGAGTCCGAGGGTGAGGTTAAAGGGGTACTCGACACCGATTCGAGTGATTATGGCATATAGGGTGTGATTTTAGGTTTTCTATTTTTTCTTAATTTAGTATTTTTAATTTTTAGTAATATCGGCATTTATAATTCTTTTTTAGGTGGAATATGATAATTATTTTTATGGTTAGTAAAACTCTTTTAATATAATTGTTATTATTATTATTATTATTCAATCTTTAAATATGTGTTGATTTTTTGAACTTTATGTGCGATACCACTACTAAGTGTATTGATACCACCACTTTAAGTACTCGATTTCACTACCAAGTATACCGATACCAACAGGTTTGTGTCGATACCACTATTAAATGTCCGATACCAACACTTTATGTACTCCAGAGCATGTTATTCCAACATATGGTATCGAGTCACGCTCTCGACCCTCCAGCGTCTACTCTTTGATCGTGGATTTTCCAACTAATTGGTAGGATTATTATGGTAATAACTTATTCTTTCCTATAAGATTCGAAGACATCCAACATTCCCCCAAAGTTATGTCTAAACCCCAACCCTAGCAAAGCATAGAGAATAAGTTTAGTGGGGTTTTGAGATTGAGGGAAGAGGGTAAAAAGGTACCGGGAGGGTGGATCTTCTGTAGTGAGTTATCCCTCAAGGAGTGGGAAGAAAATGCGATCTAGGGAGGACGCCGGGGAGTCCGAGGTGAGGGTGGTGGGGATTTTGAGTCCGATTCTGAGTGATTATGGCATATAAGGTGTGATTTCAGGTCTTTTTTAAAAAAACAAAATTGGTATTTTAATTTTTGTGGAGAGGAAGAGGAGGTCAAGAAGAGGAGGCTCTAGGAGGAGGCGGGGAAGAAGAGGCTAGCGAAGACGAGGTGGGGAAGAGGAGGCTAGCGAAAAGAGGCGGGGGAAGAAGTGGCTAGTGAAGAGGAAGAGCTGGTGAAGAGGAAGGCTGGGGGAATCGGGTGAGGTGGTGGAGACTCGGATTAGATTCATTGAGGGTGATTATAGGATAGGAAGATTTTAGTTTTTTTCTTTTAATTTAATATTTTTAAATTTTTAGTAATATCAACCTTTAAAATTATTTTCTATTTAGAATGAAATATTATTATTATTAGTAGTAAAACTTTATTATTATTCAATCGTGTGGATTTTCTTTCCTCGTTATAATATTATTATTATTCCCTTATGTTTACTCATCTTATGCTTTTTAGTTCAGATGGTTCACATTCGCCTCCCTAATTAATTTGCTACTTAACCTTATTATTATTATTTAATCTTCACGACTCATCCCTACAAACAATACACTCTCTTGAGTTGTTGTCAATCAATCTCTTCCCCCAACTTTTCGAGATATACTGCCACTCTCCCACTTATTTCTTTTACATTTTTAACGTCTAAAACTAAAAATTTGAACCCTGATAAGACTAATACATATGATTTTAGGTTTTCTATTTTTTCTTAATTTAGTATTTTTAATTTTTAGTAATATCAGCATTTATAATTATTTTCTAGGTGGAATATGATAATTATTCTTATTGTTAGTAAAACTCTTTTATTATTATTGTTATTATTATTATTCAATCTTTAAATATGTGTTGATTTTTTGAACTTTATGTCTTCGATACCACTACTAAGTGTATTGATACCACCACTTTAAATGCGATTTCACTACCAAGTATACTGATACCAACCGTTTGTGTACTGATACCACTATTAAGTGTACCGATACCAATACTTTGTGTACTTCAGAGCATGTTATTCCAACATATGGTATCAGAGTCACGCTCTCTGACCCTCTAGCGTCTACTCTTTCATCGTGGATTTTCCAACTAGTTGGCGGGATTATTATGGTAATAGCGTATTCTTTCCTATAAGATTCAAAAGACATCAAACATTCACCAAAAGTTATGTCTAAACCCCAACCCTAGCAAAGCATAGAGAATAAGTTTAGTGGGCTTTTGAGATTGAGGGAATGAGGATAAAAAGGTACCTCGGGGAGGGGTGGATCTGCCTGTAGTGAGTTATCTCTCAACGAGTGGGGAGAAAAGTCTGATCTAGAGAGGAGGCTGGGGAGTCTGAGGCTGAGGGTGGTGGGGATTTTGAGTCCGATTCCAAGTGATTATGGCATATAAAGTGTGATTTCAAGTATTTTTTAAAAAAATGAAATTGGTATTTTAATTTTTTTTTGTGGAGAGGAAGAGGAGGTTTGGGAAGAGGAGGTGGGGAAGAAGAGGCTAGCGAAGACGAGGTTTGAGGAAGAGGAGGCTAGCGAAAAGAGGTTTGGGGAAGAAGAGGCTAGTGAAGAGGAAGGCTGGTGAATCGGGTGAGGTGGTGGAGACTCGGATTCCGATTGATTGAGGGTGATTATAGGATAGGAAGATTTTACTTTTTTTGCTTTTAATTTAATATTTTTAAATTTTTAGTAATATCAACCTTTAAAATTATTTTCTATTTAGAATGAAATATTATTATTAGTTATTTTCTATTTAGAATGAAATATTATTATTATGAGTAAAACTTTATTATTATTCAATCATGTGGATTTTCTTTCCCTCGTTATAATATTATTATTATTCCACTTATGTTTACTCATCTTATGCTTTTTAGTTCAAATGGTTCACATTCGCCTCCTTAATTAATTTGCTACTTAACCTTATTAATATTATTATTTAATCTTCCGACTCATCCCTACAAACAATACGCTCTCTTTGAGTTGTTGTCAATCAATCTCTTCCACTAACTTTTCGAGATATCCGCCACTCTCCCACTTATTTCTTTTACATTTTTAACGTCTAAAACTAAAAATTTGAACCTAATAAGACTAATACATATGATTTTAGGTTTTCTATTTTTCTTAATTTAGTATTTTTAATTTTAGTAATATCAGCATTTATAATTATTTTCTAGGTGGAATATGATAATTATTCTTATGATTAGTAAAACTCCTTTATTATTATAGTTATTATAGTTATTATTATTATTCAATCTTTTAAACATGTGTTCATTTTTTGAACTTGATGTACTGATACCACTACTAAGTGTATTGATACCACCACTTTAAGTACTGATTTCACTACCAAGTATACTGATACCAACCGTTTGTGTACTGATACCACTATTAAGTATACCGATACCAACACTTTGTGTACTCCAGAGCATGTTATTCCAACATATGGTATCAGAGTCACGCTCTCCCGACCCTCCGCGTCTACTCTTTCATCGTGGATTTTCCAACTAGTTGGTAGGATTATTATGGTAATAGCTTATTCTTTCCTATAAGATTCAGAAGACATCAAACATTCCCCCAAAGTTATGTCTAAACCCCAACCCTAGCAAAGCATAATGGGCTTTTGAGATTGAGGAATGAGGATAAAAAGGTACCCGGGAGGGTGGATCTCGCATGTAGTGAGTTATCTCTCAACGAGTGGTGAGAAAAGTCTGATCAGAGAGGAGGCCCCCAGGGAGTCCGAGGCGAGAGGGTGGGGATTTTGAGTCCGATTCCGAGTGATTATGGTATATAAGGTGTGATTTTAGGTATTTTTTAAAAAAATGAAATTGGTATTTTAATTTTTTTGTAAGAGGAAGAGGAGGTCAGTGAAGAGGAGGCTAGCGAAGAGGAGGTGGGGAAGAAGAGGCTAAGCGAAGACGAGGGCTGGGAAGTGGAGGCTAGCTAAAAGAGAGTCTGGAAAAGAAGAGGCTAGTGAAGAGGAAGGCAAAGAAGAGGAAGGTGGGGAATCGGGTGAGGCCTGGTGGAGACTCGGATTCCGATTCATTGAGGGTGATTATAGGATAGGAAGATTTTATTTTTTTGCTTTTAATTTAATATTTTTAATTTTTAGTAATATCAACCTTTAAAATTATTTTCTATTTAGAATGAAATATTATTATTAGTTATTTTCTATTTAGAATGAAATATTATTATTATTAGTAGTAAAACTTTATTATTATTCAATCTGTATGGATTTTCTTTCCCGTTATAATATTATTATTATTCCCTATGTTTACTCATCTTATGCTTTTTAGTTCAAATGGTTCACATTCGCCTCCCTAATTAATTTGCTACTTTACCTTATTATTATTATTTATTTAATCTTCCCGACTCATCCCTACAAACAATACACTCTCTTTGAGTTGTTGTCAGTCAATCCCTTCCACGACTTTTCGAGATATCTTATGTCACTCTCCCACTTTTTTTTTCATTTTTAACGTCTATAACTAAAAATCTAAACCACGATAAGACTAATACAAATATTTAATTTATTAATAAAAAGGGTAGAAGCGGATCTTCAGAGGAAGTCAGGGGAGTGTCCGAGGTGAGGGTGGCAGGGATTCTAAGTCCGATTCGAATGATTATTGCTTATCGCATGTGATTTTAGGTTTTTTTTTTAAACAAAGAAATTGGTATTTTAAATATTTTGCAATAACAAACATTTATAATTATTTTTACTATGAAATATATTATTATTAATGGAAATCTACTATTATTATTATTATTATTATTATTATATTATTCAATTTTTCTTGACTCATACACTGTAACTATTCACTCTATTGAGTTGTTGTTAGTCAATCCTTCCCCGACTTTTCAAGATATACCGTCACTCCCCCACTTCTTCTTTTTTTCATTTTAACATCTACGAGTAAAAATCGAACCATGATAAGACTAATACAAATATTTAATTTATAAATAAAAAGGGTGGGAGCGGATCTCGCAGAGGAAGCCGTCCGGGTTGGGAGTCAAAGGGTGAAGGTGAGGGACTCGACACCCATTCTCGAGTTATTATGGCATATGGGGTGTGATTTTTGGTTTTCTATTTTTTTCTTAGTTTAGTATTTTTAATTTTTAGTAATATCATCAATTATAATTATTTTCTAGATAGAATATGATAATTATTCTTATTGTTAGTAAAACTCTTTTAATATTGTTATTATTATTATTATTCAATCTTTAAAAATGTGTTGATTTTTTGAACTTTATGTATTGATACCACTTACTAAGTGTACCGATACCACCACTTTAAGTACCGATTTCACTACTAAGTGTGTTGATACCAACACTTTGTGTAATGATACCACTATTAAATGTAGCTTATATACCAACACTTTATTTTCTTGTATTTGATTTGGCTTTGTTTATATTCCATCTTCGCATTTGTTTTCATGTATTGCACCGTTTGCATAATAATATAAATAGCTTTTGACCCAAAAAAAGAAGGACATAGTGCTAAAAGAAAAAATATTAAAAAAATTAAAAAGAAAAAACACATACAAGTACCAAATTAAAAATTGAAGAAAACTACAATTATTCTAAGAATGGTTTCCCATTTATAAATTATGAATAATGAAACAAATCCTTCAAATAATATCTAAAAAGGCTAACGACATTTTGGTGTGGTAAATGATAAATGCATGAAGAAAAGAATTTAACTTTAAAAATGTCACATGAATGAAAAAGAGCATTACAAAAACGTTGGGGAAAAAAAGCAGAGCAAATACATTTTTTTCCTAGTGGCTTGAGAAAAAAGAGTCAAAGGAAGAAAAAGAGGATGAAACTACAGAAGTCCTGGGCAAAATTTTCTTCAAGACTTGTGCACTTTCGTCTTCTTTTTCGTTTTCTAGTACATCTTCAATTGAGACTTTTTTTTTTGCTATAAAAAGGTTTTGGAGGGTTCGGCATCAGTCTCCCACCAAGGTCAGGGGACGGCCCCAGGCTCTTTGAGCACTTAATGGGAACTTACGAGATCGCCTACCAAAGGAGTCTCGGCGGATGGCGACGGATGGATCAAACACACATCCCTTCTGGGACTTGACCAAATCCTTCTTACCATCTATACCAACTCTCTTTGGCTCTTCAATTGAGACTTGAACATAAAAAAGTAGATATAATAACATTTGTCATCTATTCACTTTTTTTTTCCTAGTCCTCCCCGAACATGTTATGTTTTTGGGTAAGCCTTCGTATCTACTGCTTTAAGAAAAAAAAAAGTGCAACACTTAATTATAAATATTATTCTCTTTACATGATAAATCATAAGATATTAAAAAATTTGGAATAAAATCTCTTCCTTTAATCTGCAATCAAATTTATCTTTTGTTTTTGGCGTTAGCTATAACACTTGAGACTTTGTTGTAAAATAAATCATATTAATGGAAATCTATTATAATTATTATTATATTATTTAATCTTCCTAACTCATCCCTATTAACTATACACTCTTGTTGTCAATCAATCTTTCCTGACTTTTTGAGATATCTTTGGCACTCTCCCACTTATTTCTTTTACATTTTTAACGTTTAAAACTAAAAATCTGAACCACGATAAGACTAATAAATATGATTTTAGGTAATACCCCAAAAATACGTATCATAATTTGGTAAGATTATACCTATAAAAAGTAGGTGAATATGGGATATCAAATAATAAGATATAATTATCTTATTTTCTAAGGAAAAATCTCTTGGAAATTAGAGAAATTAAGGGCCAAAGTGCCAAATGACCAAAATGCCCCTAAGGGACATAAATATTTAGGAAAAATGTGAAAAATCCTAAAAGTCGGTGAAATAATTATTTGAATAATGAGAGTATGTTATCTCTAATTAGGGTAATTTGACAAATTACAAACTTGGAGAAATTGAATAAAGATATTCAAAAAGTATTGTAATGACTATAATGCCCTCACAAATTCTAAAATCTTTAGAGAACACGGGGAAACAGAAATGTCGGTGTTATAATTATGAGGTAATGGGACATTTTAATTAAGAAAATTATCAACTAATGATAATAAAGTGATTAAGTAATTTCTAGCTAATTACTTAAGTCGTACAAAAGAAATTATGAAATAATTATGTAAAACTCAAAAATTAGTGGTAATTGGCTTAAAATTAGTAAAAATATATTTACTAATTAATTGGAAATTTTGGAGAAAAATAGTTGAGTTTAGGCATTTTTAAAGCCTAAATGCAAGAATGGACCAATAGGAAAATTTTGTAAAAATTATGTGAAAATAATTATTTAATTAATTAAATAATTAATTAAATAATTAATAAAATAAATAAAAAAAAAACGAAATAAAATAAAAAAGGGCAGAAAAAAAAAATAAAAAAAAAAAAATGAGAAGGAAAAAGAGAAAATATATATATATATATATATGTATAAAAGAATTTTGCAACTTGCTATTATAATATGATATAATTAATTAAAGTGGAAAAAGGGTGAATAGTAATATTATATTTAGGAAACGGATCCTATCTAGAGAACCAGGAATGGGAATTCCAAAGTCAAGGTAAAATATTAATCGGTGGGATTTTATCTTAGTTAAACTCTTGCGGAAGTTAATTACGAAGCCGTTTGTGCTTTTTCCTAATAAGACGAAATAGGGAAATTACGAGAAAAGGCCGAGATAGCCAAGAGGACGAAAAGGTTATGTTGTGACATTTGGAAAAGAATTGGGAATTTTCATGAACATATTTGGATTCGGTGAATTTTTGAAGAGATGGGTGTTTAGAAAACAAGTTTCGACAGGACGCGTTTGGACACGTTTTTCGAGAAAGACTCAACTGGACTGTTGGAGCCCTATATGGAATCAAAATATAGGTTAACTTGGACATTTCTACTAAGTGAGAATATGTTTTCAAAGTTGTAAATCCAGAATTTTGAGATTTTTCCGAAATCACGCGAATCGGGTACCGATCGGAGAAATCGATCAGGAAAGCTTACGGAAGGTGACACATGGCCACCTCCCATTGGCCAAACCCCTTGAATTTCGGTCAAGTGTGAACACAAAAGGGGAAGAAAGGGTTTTTGAAAAGTTGCTTTGGACGGCCCGAGATCGCTTCTCACAAAGTTGATCCAGACTAGTAGAAACCCTACCACCGTTTCTATAAATACCCCCCCCCTCCTTCACTTTTCTTCACACCATTCCTTCTTGCCTATTTCGAAATTCTAGGGAGAGAAAGTAGAGAGAGAAGCTACGGGGAAGTTACCAAAGTCTTCAACGGGTAAGTCTTTCGGTCTTTAGTTTTTAGTCTTTAGTTCATTAGTTAGTGAGGCTAGAGTAGTCTTTATTTTTATGTTTTGATATTAGATGGGAGGGCTATTTTAGTCTTTATTTTCGAAAATCATGATGGCGTCGAAGTTCTGGCAAAATTTTGGGAAGAAAATAGCCTATGTAGCGGAGCGTGGCGAAATTCCGCCAAGTAGGGGTATAGGGGCAAAATGGTAATTTTTACCTAAAATGCCGTTATAATGTCAAATTACTAATGGAAGTGACATTATTCTCATAGGATATCTGAAACGTTGATTCTGGCCGTTACGGCGCCCGACGTGCCGTTGTAGGATTCTTGCACGTTTCTCAGTAGAAAGTACGTTTTCCGTAGGTAGTACCTAACGTTGCCAACGAAGGTACGTTCGCGTCTTGTAACACTAATCGATGATTATTGAATGATTATAAGTGATAATATGTTGTGTGAATAGTTTGGTGCCGAAGGCAAGGCTAGTCTATGTGGGTAAGCCATTTAGTCGCCGTATAAGTCGGTGAGGCCCCCACGATAGACACTTACCTGGCCATTCTGTTCGGTGCTAGATGCACCGTATCTATGGAACCGTACTTAGATACCCCGTGTCTATGGAACCGTACTTAGATACTCCGTGTCTATGGAACCGTACTTAGATACCCGTGTCTATGGAACCGTACTTAGATACTCCGTGCCTTTATAAGCATGAGGTTAACCGTTACCTGAGATCCAATTCGCTAAATTGGATCTCAGCTATAGCTCAGTCCGGAGGACCGGAGGGCCGAGAAGAGAAGCAAGCAGACCATGTAGAAGATCCGGTTGAAGATTTCTTTCTGTTGTATTATACCTTTGAACCACACGGTTTTTGTACCGCTGTTGTATCCAGCCAGACTTACGGCATTTTATATGTACATATCAGTTACTCAATCGCTCCGATGCTCTACTCTGATCATTTTGAAAGGATGTTTTAAAAAAAAAAATTATACTGCTTTTGGAAATTGGGTTGTTACACTTATGGTATCAGAGCAGTAGTCCTGGCATGAACTTGACTATGTTACTACGAACAGGTTTGGTGCCGAAGGAAAGGCTAGTCTACGTGGGTATGCCATTGAGTCGCCGTATAAGTCGGTGAGGCCCCATGGTAGACACTTACACGGCCATTCTGTTCGGATAACGGAGTTATGTTCAAAAGCCTTTTAAACTTTGAGCATGTTTTGAAAATGAGTGCGATATAGCCACGAGTAAATGTACTACCCTATGTCGGTATACCGATTGAGCTGGTGTACCATCACGAATCGGTGTATCACTTTTACGTGGGAGCACCACTCTAGACCGAGCTTAGAAATGAAGCGGGGTCACGTCGGATGAAACTCCGGGACCAATAAGGATAAGTACATGTAGTATTTGACTCATGTAGAGGAACTTCTGATACGAAATTCCATACCCATGTTTGGGTAGACCAAATCAACGGAACCACGGACGAGGGAAATATTTCGGATGCACATTCGTAGTACGAATACTAATTATGATAAGTCTATATGCAAAGTAGATGTTAGCGCGATAAAATCCGTGATATACTAATTGAAGTTTTCTTTGTATATCGGACGTTTTCCCTAATGAAGGAAAAAGAACCGAGACATGGCGAATCTTGAGAGGAGGCCGGAGCTCCCGAGGGCGGGCGGCGAGGCCGAGGCGAGGAAGAGGACGAATTAAATGATGATGAGGACGAGGAAAACGCTGAAGAAGATGAGGAAAATAATGAGTCTGAGAGATCCCAATCACCTCCACGACACAGGAGAAGAGAGAAAAACACTCAATACTGGGTTAACCAGTTTGCAAGCTGAAGCCACCAACTTTTCGAGGAAGACTAGACATAGCGAGGATTGGTGAAGAGATTGGAGAAAGTATTCAAGGTGATTGGCGCCTGAAAATCGCAAAGCCCAACTAGCGATTTACCGGCTCGAAGGAGATGCGGACCGTTGGTGGGAGGTCACGGCGAAACTTTGCGGACCCATTACCGTCCCGTGACATGGGAAAAATTTCTAGAGAAATTTCATGAGCGATATTTTCCTCATACGTGCAAATGAACAAGGAGTCGGAATTTCTCCATATCAGAAGCGGGGACGGGAGGAATCTTTCGACGATTACTACGCACGGTTCACCAATTTATCTCGATACTCACCACACTTGCGGAAGGGAAATGATGCGAGAAGTATGGTGAATATACTGGTTCACGGACTGAAATATGAGATTGGTGAAAGACTCATGTCCCAACGATTCCTAGATTTGACAAGCGCGGTGGAAACTTGTCGGATGACTGAGCGTAATCTGAAAGGATTCAGAGAGATCCGAAACTTCAACAACAACAACGGCAATGCGGGACGTGGTGGAATTAGTAGTGGAAATTCCTCACAAAGAAGAGCAGCACCTGGAACAACCCCGGTGATGGGAACAAGAGACCATTTCAACTTTGGCCAACCAAACTTTCCGAAACACAAGGACCTCGGCCGTGTCCAAAATGCGGAGGGTACCATAAAGGTCTTGCTGCGATGGAAAACAAATATGCTACAAGTGTCAAAGGCTGGACACATCGGCGGGGATTGTCCACGAGAGAGGCTGGCAGGATGAGGCCGCAAAACCCGAGCCGAGTTTTTGCTCTAACTTTGTGAAGAGGCAGGAGAACCATCGGGGTGGTC
This sequence comes from Acacia pycnantha, assembly GCA_025563575.1. Taxonomy (NCBI): domain Eukaryota; kingdom Viridiplantae; phylum Streptophyta; class Magnoliopsida; order Fabales; family Fabaceae; genus Acacia; species Acacia pycnantha. The sequence goes on along the minus strand of JAMWYP010000001.1, from coordinate 10,880,135 downwards.
CACGATACTAGAGCTTTGTAGAAAGCTATTGCCGTTATAGTCTGATCCGAGTGTTAAACAAATCAACTACTTTTGATACGGATCCTTTTGGGATGCATACATATGTATTTCCTTACGATGTAATAGTAGCTGCACCATTAGGTGTGAGCTTTTAGTTTGTAAAGCGAGTTTTGAACCAAGTTGCAAGTATAATATAAATCTTGTTACTACTTCATAATGTCAACGACATTCTCGATGGTGTTAAACTAGAACCATATCAAACAACGTCAAACGGAATTAAAGTGATGAGAAGGCAACTTGAAGAAATAGCCAGAAATGGTAATATGGAGGCGTAGTTTTGGATCTAGCGGGATAGTACCGCAGATTCATGAGAAATTTTCACAACTTAAACGAAGTTCACAAGTAGGAGACCAAATCATTAATGTTGAACAAAGACTGTGAGACAAGAATTCATAAATTGAAAGAGGAGTTGGTCACAACACCAAGAAATTGGTTATCCCAAATCCAAGTAGATTGTAATATGATATCAATAGGAATGGATCGGGATATGTCTAGCCGGTATATCGAAATACGACATGATGAATGTGTAGTACGCGGTATTATGGGTGCCACGGAAACACTTATGTACGCGGTGTTATGGGCGCCACGGAAACGCTAAAACACTAAAGTACGCGGTGTTATGGGCGCCACGGAAGCAATATATATAAAGTACGCGGTGTTTTGACGCCACGGAAACACTGTATATATCAACTTAAAACATGATAAAAACTTTATAATCAAGCTATAACAAGTTCTCAATCACCAGGAGAAGCAGCTGACAGACAAAGTGAAGATCCGACGCGTATAGCCCGAGTCCGAGTAGGACGGAGTCTAGTTAGTACAAAGTATAGTGGGTTGGGTACAAATTTCGAGGCGAAATTTTGTTTAAGGGAAGAAATGTAATACCCCAAAAATACGTATCATAATTTGGTAAGATTATACCTATAAAAAGTAGGTGAATATGGGATATCAAATAATAAGATATAATTATCTTATTTTCTAAGGAAAAATCTCTTGGAAATTAGAGAAATTAAGGGCCAAAGTGCCAAATGACCAAAATGCCCCTAAGGGACATAAATATTTAGGAAAAATGTGAAAAATCCTAAAAGTCGGTGAAATAATTATTTGAATAATGAGAGTATGTTATCTCTAATTAGGGTAATTTGACAAATTACAAACTTGGAGAAATTGAATAAAGATATTCAAAAAGTATTGTAATGACTATAATGCCCTCACAAATTCTAAAATCTTTGCAGAACACGGGAAACGAAATGTCGGTGTTATAATTATGAGGTAATGGGACATTTTAATTAAGAAAATTATCAACTAATGATAATAAAGTGATTAAGTAATTTCTAGCTAATTACTTAAGTCGTACAAAAGAAATTATGAAATAATTATGTAAAACTCAAAAATTAGTGGTAATTGGCTTAAAATTAGTAAAAATATATTTACTAATTAATTGGAAATTTTGGAGAAAAATAGTTGAGTTTAGGCATTTTTAAAGCCTAAATGCAAGAATGGACCAATAGGAAAATTTTGTAAAAATTATGTGAAAATAATTATTTAATTAATTAAATAATTAATTAAATAATTAATAAAAAATAAAAAAATAAAAAAGGGCGAAATAAAATAAAAAAGGGCAGAAAAAAAAAATAAAAAAAAATGAGAAGGAAAAAGAAAAAAATATATATATATATATATATATAAAAGAATTTTGCAACTTGCTATTATAATATGATATAATTAATTAAAGTGGAAAAAGGGTGAATAGTAATATTATATTTAGGAAACGGATCCTATCTAGAGAACCAGGAATGGGAATTCCAAAGTCAAGGTAAAATATTAATCAGTTGGATTTTATCTTCCGTTAAACTCTTGCGGAAGTTAATTCAAAGCCGTTTGTGCTTTTTCCTAATAAGACGAAATAGGAAATTACGAGAAAAGGCCGAGATAGCCAAGAGGACGAAAAGGTTATGTTGTGACATTTGGAAAAGAATTGGGAATTTTCATGAACATATTTGGATTCGGTGAATTTTTCGAAGAGATGGGTGTTTAGAAAACAAGTTTCGACACGGACGCGTTTGGACACGTTTTTCGAGAAAGACTCAAGCTGGACTGTTGGAGCCCTATATGGAATCAAAATATAGGTTAACTTGGACATTTCTACTAAGTGAGAATATGTTTTCAAAGTTGTAAATCCGGATTTTGAGATTTTTCGAAATTACGCGAATCGGGTACCGTCGGAGAAATCGGTCCGGAGCTTCGGAAGGTGACACATGGCCACCTCCCATTGGCCAAACCCCTTGAATTTCGGTCAAGTGTGAACACAAAAGGGAAGAAAGGGTTTTTGAAAAGTTGCTTTGGACGGCCCAGATCGCTTCTCACAAAGTTGATCAGACCAGTAGAAACCCTACCACCGTTTCTATAAATACCCCCCCTCCTTCACTTTTCTTCACACCATTCCTTCTTGCCTATTTCGAAATTCTAGGGAGAGAAAGTAGAGAGAGAAGCTCGGGGAAGTTACTGCAGAAGTCTTCAACGGGTAAGTCTTTCGGTCTTTAGTTTTTAGTCTTTAGTTCATTAGTTAGTGAGGCTAGAGTAGTCTTTATTTTTATGTTTTGATATTAGATGGGAGGGCTATTTTAGTCTTTATTTTCGAAAATCATGATGGCGTCGAAGTTACGGCGAAATTTTGGGAAGAAAATAGCCTATGTAGCGAAGCGCTTGGCGAAATTCCGCCAAGTAGGGGTATAGGGGCAAAATGGTAATTTTTACCTAAAATGCCGATTATAATGTCAAATTACTAATGGAAGTGACATTAAAAGTACGTTTTCCGCCGGTAGTACCTAACGTTGCCAACGAAGGTACGTTCGCGTACTGTAACACTAATCTGATGATTATTGAATGATTATATGTGATAATATGTTGTGTGAATAGTTTGGTGCCGAAGGCAAGGCTAGTCTATGTGGGTAAGCCATTTAGTCGCCGTAAAGTCGGTGAGGCCCCCCATGATAGACACTTACCTATCCTATTTGTGTTTAAAAAACAGCAAGTTATCCTAATTAATTAAAAGAATATGAACCGATGGTTTTAATTCATATTATTATAGTATTTTTCATACTAAACTATGGATTTTTATATCTATTTTTTTCCGAACGAATGTTTATAACTATTGTAAATATTATATCAATATGGTATTTTATATCTTTAAAATATATTTTCTTATTTCCCTTAGTTAAGGGCTTGTGTGTTTCAGTTGTTTTAGTAAAAAAAATTAAAATAATCAGAATAAAAGCAATCATATTTTTATTATTTTCAAAATATTCTTTGAATGACTTTTGAAAATATTATGATGAGGAGAGTTTTGACGACAATACGAAGATATCATAAATTCTGAAAATTATTAAACAATATGATTATGTCTAAGTACAAAATAATGTTCACTCTTTTCAAATCCCTAGACAGTACAGAAATAGTTACTTATTTATCCCATTTAATTAAAAAGATGTAGACTTTTCTAATTAAGAGGAAATAATTAGAGGGGAAAGAAGATATGAGAAATTGTGTATATTGATAATGAAGCCCAGTAATGCTCATACAATGGTGTGAGTGTGATTGTTAACAATGATGAGGGGTAGGGATCACTTATATAGATTAAGAATTTTAACTAGCCCTCTAACTACTTTAACTAATCACTAACCCAATCAATTGAACTACAACAAGCCCCAGCCCTTAATCTAATGGGCCTTAACCAACAAATCTATTCCCTTATATTCCTAGCTCACGCCTTCGAGTTGAGCATTTATTTATGCTTAATGTGCTCGAAACAGGAACAATGCAAATAAGGGGATAAGGAGAATTAAATTGTTCCTAGATTAACAAAAAATACAAATACAAAACTTCTTCCAATTCACAACAATCTTCCCACTCCATTCTTCTTTTTCTTCGATTCATTTTTGAGCGGCTTCAATCTGGAAGCTCTTGAACTTTCAACCTGCTTGGCATTGAAGTAGCAAGTCTAAGCTTACGAACTTTCTTTCTGTATTTTCGAGTCATGAAGTCTAAGCTTACGAACTTTCTTACGCTGTTTTGATCATGAAGTCTAAGCTCAACTGAACTTTCTTACTGCTACATTCGAGCATGAAGTCTAAGCCACGAACTTTCTTCTGGCTGTATTCGGTCATGAAGTGCAGGCTTGAACTTTCTTCTGTTGTTTTCGATCATGAAATCTAAGTTTACGAACTTTTCTTACGCTACATTCAAGCATGAACCCCATTTAGAGTTCCTATAAGAACACATCCATTCATTGCAACTTCATATTGCTTGTTCCTCTAGCCTCCATCAATACGTGCAAGAATAAACCAAATAATTCCAATGGCCACAAATGAACCAAAAATCATGAATCACTGAACAAATCAAGATGCGTCAACTAGCAAATCAGCCCTTGTGCCATCTCAATATTGTTGGTATTTCATAGATACTCTTCAAGGAATACTTGCGCTCAACATAAAGAATCCATTGTTGGAAAGATTTGGATGGAAGGTCAATAACAAAGACCTCGTCAATGTCACTCGAATCTTCCAAAAACAAAGTGAATCAATGGTTTCTTTGCGGTAGAGTCATAGTGGCAGAATAGGGAATTATATGAAATAATCGAGACATAAAACCTTATAAACGATAGTGAAGATGAGCATATTGGAAAACTCTTACTTTTCTATCAATATCCGAGTCGTGCGAAACATGACGAAACTTGATGAAGCCAATTGTATAAGACACTTACACTTGTGCATTAGTAGACACCCCCAAAAATAATGGCTTGTTTTCTTCGATTTGCTAAGTATGAGCAAAAAGTACTTTCCTCACTTCTTGCATCGAACATGGTTTTCCCCCTCGAAAGTTGATTGCCGCATCATATTCACCCTTGGAAATGACCAACATGATATTCGGTTTTATAACCTTGTCCACATGGAAACTCACGACATTCTGAAGAATTAAGCACATTATTCAGTGTGAAAATAGCCTTGTCTGTACTTCAAAACAACATGAATGGTTTTGTTTGATTCGGGTGTCCTTTTCATATATATCAATTTTAAGTCATTTGCAAAAGTAAAGGCATTAAGCGATGTGGCCATGAATTGGAGTAATCAAGCGGTAGAACTTGAGGCCCGTTTGGTGTCACCCAGAAAAGGCCCGCCTTGTCGATTGCATATCGTATGGCAATGGTGAAAGCTAATCTTGGACACGTAAACGGCCTTGAGGCAGCAATGGTTACACACGGCCCGAGGAAGTCGAGAGGAGCCAAGAATGCATAAATCTACGTATCTTGAATTTTGACATTTCAAGAATTAATCTTGATTTTTAAAATCGTGCGTTCTATCCTTTGGGAAAGCAAGGTTATTTTGTCTCTTCTGGTCTCTTTCACGCGCGCACCTTCGCGCCAGCCATACGCAGCAGAAGCTTAACCGCACCTAATCAGCTTCTTCCATGGCAAGCAGTGGTTGGGTGTAATCATGTCGGTCACCCAGAGTTTAAGCCAACTGCCTTCGCCTTGTAAGAGGTCTTAAAGTAATGGGCAATTTCACCGAACAAGGCGTTGGAAGGAAGCTTCGATCAAGAAGCCTCGAAATTCGCCGTTACAAAGAAATGATTATTTCTTCTCCTCCTCACCGCTCTGCGAAAGAGATGAAGGAAGAATCTTATGCAAACTCCAAGCTGATTCGACTTCGTCAGGATCTCCCCAAGAACGTGAAAATCTCTGCTGGTTCTCCTCTCAATCGAACTTGGCGAGAGTCTCAGTCCGATCTTGAATTCAGGCGGTAACCATTCAGCGCATCACCGGCGCAAACTGAAGCGAGCGTGACTCATTCCGATCAATCTTGGCGCGTTCCTCTTTTCGGTGGCCATCGATGCGGGGCGGTTGATCTTGAGGATGTGACTTTCTCGGAGAAGCGGCTTCGTTCGGCGGTAGGAAAGTCGGGGCTTTCGGATTGATCTTGGTGGGTCGGTTAGGTGCTTCCTGCCGTGATCGATCGTCCCGGCCAGGAGAGCTCGGTCAGGGATTCTCGTTAGGCGAGGGCATTATCTTTATTGTACGCTTTGTCGTGCACGGAGAAAGGAAGAAATGGTCTCTTGAATCGTGGGCCGACAAAAAATTGGATCTTGATTAGTGGCTATACTGTGCTTGGGCTTTTCCCTTCTTTAATAACCGGTTAGGAATTCTAGGTGTTATCTGGGCTTTATCACTACAACAAATGAGATGAGAGATGAGATCTTGATTACTAGGAAATTTGGTCTTGAAAAACAAACCTAGCTTATGATACCATGTAGACTTTTCTAATTAGAGGAAATAATTAGAGGAAAGAAGATATGAGAAATTGTGTATATTGATAATAGAGCAATAATGCTCATACAATGGTGTAGTGTGATTGTTAACAATGATGAGGGTAGGGATCCCTTTATATAGATTAGGGCCCCTAACTAACCTTCTAACTACTTTAACTAATCACTAACTAATCAATTGAACTACAACAACTAAGCCCTTAATCTAATGGGCCTTAACCAACCAATCTATTCCCTTATATTCTAACAAAAGAGATGGTAGCGGTTTTAATTCATACTATTATAGTATTTTATATTATAACTTTAATATTAAAAATAAATTTCCCCGTTGTTTATTTTTTTCTGTTGGGGTTTTGTCTCCGTTCATAACTTGGGTCCAAAAGATTTAAGCTATGTTTGGTTTGAGCAAATGGTCATTTGGTTGAAAATTTTATAGGGAGAATCCCAAGCCTCCCTTCCTCGCGGCTCCGTCTTGGCTCCCCTTTAAATTGAGAATTTTTAGAGGCCAAAATTTTGGAATATTTTGTTTTCATAAATTTTATGAGGACCGAATCTCGAGGAGTAAAAGAATAAGAAATAAAGAAAGAAAGTAAGTGTACAATGCCTTCAAGGTATGAAAACACTTTTCTTTAGACTTAATTCGCCTCACCTATATCTATCTTATATGATGCAAGTTGGATTGACGGACGAATTTCTTGCGGGATACAACGAAGACCCTTGAGTATAGATTGCACTTCCTAATACTCAATTGTAAGACAACAATGGCTTTTACGAATAGATAATTTAATATTATCTTTGTGTGCACTCAAGGACAAAAACAATTAATTTGATCTTTTGTTATTGTTGTTGTGTGATTTTTGATGATTTTATGTTTCATATAACACAAATAAAGTGACGATGTAGGGTATTTATAGACCATAAAGTGGTGCCTTGAAATTGTGCGCCTCTTGAAGCGATACATCTTCCATTAAAAGTAAGGTTGTCAAACTCACGAGTTTAAACAAACTCAGTGTGAGAATGTAAACTCGTATCGGGAATTCGAATCGTAAATTCGTAAGAGTTTACTTTTATCATAAAATATGTATTAACAGTGTATAATTAAATAATTAAAATATAAAAAATTTCAAAAATTGATTTAAATATATTTTAAATCCAAATAATTCAAATTAAATATATCAACATTCATAATTTAATATTTAATAAATAAATTTTTATAAAATTCATATATAAAGCCGTTGAGGATGACAAAATTGAAAAAATTAATACAATTTTGTAAGTTAGAAACGTAAAAACAGTAAATTCGGTGTGTTTTCCTTAAAAACCAATACAACCTTTCACCAAGTAGTAGTTACTATACCTCACATTTTTTATAGGAGATCCTTGAAGAGTACAAGAATAAGAGGTGAAGAAGAAAGTAGTATACAATGTCTTCAAGGCGTGAGAAATACTTTCCTTTAGATTTAATTTGCCTTCACATGTATACTTATCTTACATGGTGCAAGTTGGATTAACGGGCGAATTTCCTACAAGATACAACGAAGACCCTTGACTATGAATTGCACTTCCAATCAATACTCAAGCAAGACAACAATGACTTTTACGAAGGATAATTTAACATTATCTTTGTGTGAACTCAAGAAAAAAGCCAATGAGTTTGATCTCTTATTGTTGTGTGATTTCTGATGTTTTGCTTGTTTCGTGTATCATAAATGAAGTGATGGTGCAGAGTATTTATAGACCATTAAATGGTGCCTCTTGAAGTAACACCTCTTCAATTAAAAGTCATAACCACATTTTAGATTCATAAACCAACATAACTTCAATGACCAATTATCGTCTAAAATAATTCTTCCATGAAGGGTTATACCTTTATAGTATGTAGGGTTTTCTTTAAAACTAACATAAACTTCCACCAAGTAGTGGTTAATACACATTTTTATAGGTGTCTTTAGAAACTAAAAAGACATGACTATGACTATGGTAACATTTAGTGTTATAACTCCCTACACAACCGTTCATATAAATTCTTTAATTTATAAGGACATGACTAATTTCCAACAAACACATCTCTTTATTTTAAAATATTCCAACAATTTTTATGATATTTCATTACCTATAGAAAAATTAAAAATAAAGTCTCACCTATTCCAAACATAGATTGCAAATTAATTTTTTTAAAAATGTTTTGATTACTTTACCCTCATAATTTGTCTAATATTCCATTAATACCGATGAAAAAAATAAAAATGAAGCCATCACTTGGCCCGCCAGATACGAAGGGAAGATTTATTTAAAATAAATTATTTTTCTCTCATAATTTTTGTGATATTCCACTAATGAACATAAGAAAAAAAAAATACAAACTCATCATTGTTCCTAAGGGGAAATTAATTAAAAAATTATTGGCTATTTTGCCCTTCCAATTTTCTGATATTCCATATTGAAAATATATTATTATATTGGTTCGAAATAAAAAAAATATTTTTTGATCGAAAGAAAGAAAAAAATATCATTATATGAAGGTATGAGATTTATTAAACTAGATATATAAATATAAATTAAATAGTCAATAGATAAACCATTTTAGCGATATCAGCATAGATGATAGATATGGATATCTTCTAATCCTAATAATAATTTCTTTTAGAGAAATCCATTAATAATTACCCGGATGGCACCATCTAAGTTCTAACTATTATTTCTATTAATAGAACTGAACTGTGAAATCAAACCTTCAACTATAATCTTCACTCGCACATCTATTTTCGTCGATCCCTCTCCTTCTCCTTCCTTCATTTTCCGGCGAGAAGCTTCCGACGATATGAAAATCGAAATCCTTCTTGCTTGTCAATCAAATCTCTAGCTTGTTTAAAGTGTGTGTCCAAGTCATGGCTCTCTCTGATCTGCAACCCCATCATCCCAAAACTGCATTTTCAACAATCTTCTCAACATTACACCCATCGATTCCCTTACCTTGTTCATGCTGATCGAATGCGAGCCATAGATCTAAACGCACCGTTTCGTGACAAATCTGCAGCTATAAGCTTCAATTTTCCCTCTAAGTACAACGTTATTTTAGCTTCTTGTAGAGGGTTTCTGCTTCTACAACATAAGAAAATAGGCCAGCTTCTTGTGTGGAATCCTACAACCAATGAGCACAAACATATCCTTCTACCTCCTACACACCTCAGTTTTGAATTGCATGGCTTTTGTTACGATGAATCCACTGATGACTACTTAATTAATAGTTCTCGCATCGTAATAATCTGGTCCTAGGTTATCGGGTCTTCTCTATCAGAACCAATTCATGGAATAAAGAATTTACTTTCAATTATGAAGAAACTATCCTGCCTCGTTTTCCAGGACTGCTTGCTGGTTCAAAGGTCAACAGTGTTATGTATTGGTTAGTTTGTTCTTTTAAGCGAGGAAATCTACCTGAAGAAATTGTTATTGCACTTGACATCAAAGCAAACAACGTAAGACGAGTAGTACCTAAGCAAGGCAATAATATTACTATTGACTTAACACTTTCTTATTTGAGAATGTTTGGAGATTCGCTGGCTCTAATTGATCTCAAGAATCATAATAAAGAAATTAAGGTGTGGGTGATGAAAGAAGAGAATGGGGTGAAGTCATCTTGGATTAAAATTATGACTATACCTCGCCGTGGATTGCTGAGACGTTTATTTGTACCGTTAAGTTTGACCAAAAATGGTCAACTTGTTACACTACATAATCGTTTGACATTGGCAAAATGGAGTAGAGAACAAGGGAAACGGGAAGAAGGTAGAAAATTTCATGGTTATGATATGAAGCACTTTCGCTTTGCAGCTACACCTGTATACACTGAAACCTTGCTCTCCCTTCCTTCCACACAGTAGTATACGCCTAGTTTGATCCATTATGGCTTGTATCTTGTTTTGAAATTAATCTTATTTTAATGTAGACCTTTTGAGATCTGTGTACGTAGTACGTACCATATGTTTGCTTCTTTCTTCGGTATAGATTTTTAGAGATTTTAACTGCAGAGGAATATATACACACAAACACTCACACACACATTACTCCACCTTGTATTTCTCAATATTTTTTTTAATTTAGCTTTATTGATGATTCATCCACAATAATAAGGAAAGAGAGATAGAAAGGGAATTAAGGAAGAAGATGAAAATAGAGATTTCAAGATTTTTATAGAGTTCTAATCTATAATTATTTTACTATTAGAAGTATCAATAAGTTATAGAAAGAATTACTCACAAGTCCCAAATACAAACATGTTCCCAAATTTTCATATTTACAAGTCACGATGCGTTAATTAATTTAATTTACAAGTTAAATTAAATAATTAATGTTTATAAGTCAAACTTTGGTTTTTTTTTTTTGAACAATTAAACTTTGGTATTGATAAATCCAGTTGCATTATGAAGGCTCTAACACCAATTAGTAGTGTAAGGTCCTATTAGATTCTTTTGAGGTCTCAAGTTCAAATTCTAAAGAAAATACTTGTGTTGGGAGTGGTAACTACGAACTCAAACCAAATATCGAATGATAATATCAAAAAAGAAGGCTCAGCGGATGCCGAGGGTTTCGTTAGCTTTTCGTCTTCTCCTGACTGGCTCTTGTAGTACGTCCCGCAGGATGTTCGTTGAGAGCAGCATTAGGTTTGGTTTGGTTGGGGTTAGGGAGGGAGGGAAAATGGAGGGAAAAAATTTAAAAGGGAGGAAAACTCTTGTGGGCCCCACTACAAATAATTTTTCCTCTTTTCCCTCCCCTCCCCTACCCCCAAACGAAACCAAGTCTTAAAGTTTCTCTTGAGCGCTTGTACTTCATTAAAAAAAAATTCAGTTGCATTATTTATACAACCAGGCAAACTTGTAAAAATTAGGTTTCTCTAAATTAAAACAAATTAGCCTCTGCCAGAGCACTTAAAATACTTGATTTCATATGCTTTATGGGACAAAAAATATATTAGTGATGGACAGTGGCGCGGAACTATAAATTTTTTTAGTTCGGGCCAAAAAATAAACATATATTGAACTACTCTCTTTAATTTTTATTATAAGGCACCAACTAACAAGTATATTTGGTTCTTTTTATAAAATACTTGCTTGCTTCAAATAGCATTAAATATTTTTTTCCATATATTCCCATAATTAAAAAGGTAGTGAGTGAGAGTAATAATTAATAAAATTAATTATTACTCTTTTGAAAAAGATTAATAATTAATATGATATTAGAGTTTAATGTAATTAATAGGGATAATATTGAAAATTATTTAAATTTTAGGACAAATTTAATGACTTTAACTTTTTTATTGACTTGTGCAATTGTTAGTTGGTTCCTTAAATAAGGACCAGGAGGAGTATTTACTAAATAGTATCAAATAACCTGGAAAATACAAACAAATAATTATAAATCAAAACAATATATAAGATTATACTAATCTTTTCTATCTCAAACAATAATTTTACTTTCCTCTCACAGCCTAATGAGTAATGAAACAAACATTATCCTTACAAAGAAGATAAAAAATTAGCTGGGGCCAAATTTGTGGCCAAATAAAATATTATATAATATATACATATATTACTAACAAAATTTATAAGATAAGTCTGGCCATCACTACGTTCCGCCCAGGTGATGGATATATTGCATGAAATCCTCACAAGGGGGCAGAATTTGGGTTGGGGGTGATTGGCCCGCCCCTTAAAATTATAGAAAAGAACCAGAATTTTAGAAATTCATATTTAAGCTTTATAAAAATTACAATGTTTTCACTTTAGTACGTAATAAAGGCTTCATAAAGGGACTAAAATAAAAATATTAAAATTTTTATAAGGCTAAAATGATTCCTGAAATTTTAGGTTTTTCTATAATTTTTGCCCCTAATTTTAATTTCGGCGAGCCACGATGTAACATCCCAACTTTTCACAAGCAGTATAAATTTTTTTCATTTAAAATCATCATTTTAAATCATCAGAGTAGAGCAACAGAGCGATTGAGTAACTGATATGTATATATAAAACGCCGTAAGTGCATTTGGTTACAACAATGATACAGAAACCGCGTGGTTCTAAAGTATATAACAAAAGAAAGGCTTCGCTAGAACAACAAAAGAAAGTCTTCAAGGGTCTTCTACTCGGCCGCTTGCCTCTCTCCTCGGTCCTCGATCCTCCGTCCGGATGCTATGTTAAGAGCCGAGGTCCATTGCAATCGGACCTCGGGTAGCAGTTAACCTCATATTCACATATACGGTATATAGGCTACGAGACAAACATAACAACAATAGTATATGTGCACTCATCGCCCAAGAGCATGCATACATATATCGCCCAATAGCATGTATACATATATCGCCCGATAGCATGCGATATATCGCCCATGGCAACGTAAACATATCAACGGACATAGACATACTACAGAGCCATAAGCTACCACGTACACTACACCTAGCACATACATGCATACCATAAACATCGAGTTAGTGTTACGATGCAGCGGACGTACGTACCTAATAGTACATAAACACACAACAGACATAAAGTCATCATCTATCACATACAATACACATATCACATATATGTATACAATAAACATCAGCGTTAGTGTTACGGTCTGTGACGTACATTTTGAATAGTATATAGACATACAACAAACATATAATTATCATCCATCACATATACATATACATATTACATATACGTATACAATAAACATCAGATTAGTGTTACAGTACGCGAACGTACCTTCGTTGGCGGTAAACGATGCGTCTAGAGAAATTAGTATTTCTTGACGGAAAGCAATGAAACGTTTGAAATAATGCGTCGGACGAGCGTAACGACAGCAGATCTAGGTTTCGATGTCCTATAAGAGTAATATCACTTTCATTAGTGATTTGGCATTACGGTGCATTTTAGGTAAAAATCACCATTTTGCCCCATACCCCTGTCGACGGAATTTCGCCAAAGACTTCGTTACTTTAACTTCCACTTTTCAGGAATTCAATCCCTACCAAGTTTTTACCTCTTCAGGCATCTTTCAATGCAATGAGGCCTAAAAACAATAGTAGAAATCTCACTCCCTACTTACTAAATCTCACTACGGAAGTAAAGACTAGTACTTAAAAACTAAAAGCTCGTCTTGGAAAACTTACTCAGAGCTTGACTGTAATTTTCCCGAGCTTTTCTCTCTAAAATCCTCTCTCTAGAATCGGTTTTGCTCTTCAAAATGGTGTGAGAAATGAAGAGGAAACTTGGCTATTTATAGAAGAAAATGTGACACTATTCACTACTTTTTCATATCGGATATCGGCCGTGGATCGCACTTTGCCACATGTCACGATCCTCACCGGCCACTTGGCAGCTGACATCATCATTTAAAGCCATGATGTCATGGTGGTGATGTCATCTACTTGTTTGAGAAGTTTCTACCGATAAGTTCTCGATCGGTGCTCGAATCGCGTAATCTCGGAGGAATCTCAAAATTCTGGATTTACAACTTTGAAGACAAGTTCTCACTTACTAGAAATGTCCAAGTTAACCTAAATTTTGGTTCCATATAGGGCTCCAACTGTCAGTCTGAAGTTCCTCGAAAAACGTGTTCAAACGTGTTCGGTTTCAGAACGCATTTCTGGAATCATCAACTTCTTCAGAAAAATTCACTGATTCCAAATATGTCCATGAAAATTCCCAATTCTTTTCCAAATGTCACAACATAACCTTTTCGTCCTCTTGGCTATCTGGCATTTTCTCAGAATTTCCCTATTTCGTCTTATTAGGAAAAAGCACAATCGGACTCAGAATTAACTTCCGTAAGAGTCTAACGGAAGATAAAATTCCACTGATCAATATTTTACCCTGACTTTGGAAATCTCATTCCTAGATCTCTAGATAGGGTCCGTTTCCTATTTATTCCATTACTATTCACTACAATTAATTATATTATAAAATAATATAACTTTAATTAATTATATAATATAATAATAATACAAACTTACCAACTAAGTTATCTATTTTTATTCTTTTTTTTTCTGCCCATTTTTTTTTAATTTCGTTTTTTTTTATTTTGATTAATTATTTAATTAATTAAATAATTATTTTTACATAATTTTTTACAGAATTTTCCCATTGGTCCATTCTTGCATTTAGGCTTAAAAATATCTAAACTCAACTATTTTTCTCAAAAATTTCCAATTAATTAGTAAATATACTTTTACTAATTTTCAACCACTTTCCACTAATTTTTGAGCTTTACATAATTATTCATGAATTTCCTCTGCTTAAGCTTAAGTAATTAGCCAATAATTTCCTAATTACTTCCTTATCAATAGTTGATAATTTTCTTACTTAGGATGCCTCATTACCTCATAACTTTTGTATTGACATTTTTGCTTTCATGTCTCCTGCATTATCTTAGCATTTACGGGGGTATTACGGTCATTTCCTTACTTTTGAGTATTCTTCTACAATTTCTCCAAGTTTGTAACTTAATAAATTACCTAAATTAGGGACAATATCCTTCCTATTTCAAATAGATTTTTACTTGCTTCTTTTATGGCTTTCACAGGGTATTTATAACCCATAATGTGTTTAGGGACCTATTTGCAAATTTTCAACTGTTTTAGGGACCTATTTGCAAATTATCCAATTTCAAGAGAAATTACCCTAACAACAAGGTAAATTCAATACAAGGTGTTTGAGACCTCATATTCACCTATTTTCAATAGGTACGTTTCCAATTTTTGATATTTACCCTAAGTGTGATTTTTAGGGTATTACGAGGCTTACAAATAATTCTTTTGGCATCACTATGCAAGAAAACTGAATAAGGTTAACGAATATAGTCAAATAAATAGTATCTGTCGTTTAATACAATCACAACTCTAGTTTGGTCTCTTCAGTCTCATATAAAGGGACAAATTGAGATCTGAGAGGAAGTTTTTCTCTTTTTATTTCATGAATTGGTTCTTATGGTTTTCGTTATAAGGTGGGATTCCATAGGAAAATTTATCGATAAGTTAAATGGACAAATTCATCGATTTTCATCCATCAGTTATTGATTATATATATACATTAGTAAATAATATGATTATTTATTTTATTTAATAAAATTAATATTCTATAAATATATTTTTATTTCTAAGTAATTTTAAATAAAAATAATTTAAAGGCATAAAATCTATTGAAATATTTCTATGAATAAAAAATTATATATCTTGTGTATTTATTTTTATAATTGACATAAACTTAAATATCTAAATCCAACTTATTCAATATATGACACCTAAAATGGTTTAGGTCCAATTTTGCTCTAGAAGTTTTTCAAGGAACAATTTCTTACCCTTGGAGTTTAAGAAATGTAGCAATTTTGCCTTGTCATTTTCTAATATTAAGTTTGACTGTTAAATCAGTAAAAAATCTCACATGGCAAGCCGCCTCATCATCCATGTCACTAAGCCTAATATGACAACTCATCATCTTTTTCCTTCTCTCTCCCTCTATTCACTCTTTTTCTGGAAAAAGAAAACCCTTATGAATTCATCCCATTACCAGTAAAAAAGCGGTTTACACAGAGTCCATGAAGGCTAACACTTAATCCAACCACAAATCAACTAGAAATCACAGGGTTCTGCATCGTGTTCAAGGCTGTAGTGCAAGCATTGTCTTATGCCCTCCCTTATGAGTTCATCCCATTTCCTTAGATGGAAGCTGTGATTAACACAACTCCAATATATGACAGCCTTATCTGCCAAGTATATTTTTGGGTTATTAATTCTAGTTTGATATTTTCTCTTCCGTAAAATTTACTTCAAATGATCTCGACGACAAGTTTCGATTCACAGTACTTTGCTGCGGTGGTGGGGGATGTGGCGATCATAGGAAACAGGTCCAACTATGTGGATTTCACTTTGCCGTACACTGAATCTGGTGTAACAATGATAGTTCCAGTGAAAGACAAGAGGAAGAAGAATGCGTGGGCCTTCTTAAAGCCATGGACTTGGGATCTTTGAGTGACAACTGCTTGTTCCCTTGAGTTTATTGGGTTCATTGTGTGGGTGCTCGAACACCGAATATACGTACATTTGAAAGGACCTCTCTCACATCAAACTGAAACCATCAGCTCATGGTTTTCTTTCTCAATCATGTGGGAAGGGTTTTCTTTTTCCAGAAAAAGAGTGAATGAGGGAAGATAGAAAGAAAGAGATTATGAGATGTCATATTAGTCTGAATGACATGGATGATGAGGTGGCGTGTCATGTGGGATACTGGATCAATTTAATGGTCAAACTTAACATTGGAAGACAACAAAGCAAAATTGCTTATAAAAAAACTTTCACATACCTACTGCTACTCAGTAAAAACTTCTGAGGCAAAAATAGACTTTAACCCTACATAAAACTGTATGCATCTACGATCTCACCCCCTCCTTTTATGTTCAATTGGTTGCAAAGTCATAAAATTAAGTGCATGTTCGAGACCACATTTCAACCATCTCAAACACAGATTTTTGGATGGTTAAGCCCGACATGCCTATTTCGACATGTTTGGGATCAGGGGCGGACCCACATCAATGTCAATGTGGGCAAATGAACACACAAAATATATATAATTTAGAAGAAATTTTTATCAATATGTATAGATAGTACAGATGGTTAAGACTCTAATTCCTCTTCTCAAGGTCCACGGTTCGAATCCTTCGGGCCCTTTTTTTCCCCCTTTCCATTGCCCTCTCTCTTCTTTCTTTTCCCCAAATTTCCGAAACGCCCTACCCCCATCGTCTTTCTTTCTGCAAATTTTCGAAACCCCTTGCCCCCAAATTTCCGACTCTCTCTGACCGATTTCCGACTCTCTGGCCGACGTCCTCTGCCGCTGTCGTTCAAAGCTACCAAGGTTCGTCTCTTCTATGAATCGCGTGAATCACGAATCATACACATATCGCACAAATCTACAGAAACCAAGTCAGCACAGATCCAAGACAAATGTTGTCGCAAAACCTTTTCTTTTTATTTTTGTTGTTTTCATCAAATTTGGGAATTAAAGTGCCCCATGCATATTCCCTCTCATTCATCCCACCCACTGTTAAATCAAAACCCTAATTTTTTATTCTCCCTTTCTATTTCACGTTCAATTCCCATCGTTCATTGTCCCCCACTCCCCCATATTGAAAAACTCCGTTCTTTTCAATTTTGCAGGTCCAGTGCTTATTTTGTCCAAATGGGTTGAAGGCAGTGGCCTACACACCAAGAACTTGCTACTAGTCGATTGGTCCAGTAGTCCCCTTACTACTCCCATTCGGTATTTTTTTCACTCTATTTTGCTCATGTTGATTGTTCTCTTTGCTTTGTTATTTTGGTGGAGGGAAAAAAGAACAAAAGTGATATTACATGAAATCATTGTGAAAGTGTTCCTCCATATAGACTTATGGTTAAATACAAATATTGTCTACATAAATGTCGGAGATGTGTAGCTAGGATGAAACATCATTTAGCTGGAATTAGAGAGAATGTGAATCCTTGTACAACTGTTCCCGATTATGTTAAGTAGTTGTTTGTTAAAATGTAGAAAATAGAAGAAAAAAATTAAATGAGACTGTGATTTTTATCGTTCAACTACTAGGCCACGGTGTTGAGTAACTTTTATTGCTTTGGAAGTATTATTTAGTTCTATTTGTTGTTTAATCTCCCGGAATTCTTCATTGTTTGGAACTTTACCAATCGATCAATGTATTTTGCAGCTTAGCAACTTCAAAATTCTTTTGAGGGAGTTCTTTATTGCAAGCCACATTTTGACAAACTTTTTTAAAGAACTGGTAGTCTTGACAAAAGCTTCGAAGGTAACAAAGCTTTCTTTAAATTTCATTGCTCTACATTAGCTTCATTGATTAGCTTTACTTAAATTGCTTTGGAGTTGGAAATCATAGCTTCAGTTGCTTAGTGCCTCTGTATGAAAAAAGATACAATCTTATAGGTTTCGATAGAGGAAGCATTGAGAAACATTGTGAATATTATGATAATTTGCAAGGATTCGAGATCCTTGATTAAAATAGACTCATGAATTGTTGGGGGAAAAAACATAGAGACTCGTGAATTAGTGGTCAACGGTTGGAAGCTTATAAAAATGCGTCATGTTCCAAATACTTCCAATTTTGACATGAATAGGAAATTACTTGATCTTTTCCCCCGAATTTCCTTTGCACTTTGAGCAGTTTTGTATTAATTACACAAATGAAAAGTTGCAGCAACACTTCAACCAGATATGAGGTTAGTCTTGATTTTTGGTGAAACTATCACTGAGTTAATGCAATCGCTTGTTCCCTCCTTCTATAATTTGATATAATTAGAATTTAGTCATTGGTAGGGGCAAATCTTATCTAGTATTCCATATATTGATAGACCAGCATTCCATATTTTGTAATGTGCTTGCAAGTTTCATACTTGGCTTTAAATATGGCATTTGACCTATGAAATAAAAAAAGTAAAGGTAAAAGTATTTTTCCCCTTAAAAAAAAATTCGGGGGCAGACTAATTGTGCACCCACAAACCTAAAATCCTGGGTCCGCCACTGTTTGGGATATTGTTTTTTTACATTAACTTTTGGGTCCCATAAATGCATTAACATTGAAGCACCTTTATGGTTGTTAGGGTTGGAAATAAACGAAGCTAGATTAGGCTTTAATTAAATAGGTCTAAACCTGTAATAGAGGTATAAAACATGAGACTGGCTTGATTCTGAATATTAGCTATATAATGTATTAAACATACCAGGCCTACACAGGTTTGTAGGCTAGACCTTTAAAGAAAAAGTCTGACTTACTTAAATAGGCCTGAAGCTTGACCTCTTTATTAAATTGCCCAGGCTGTACAAGGCTTTAACTACGACAAATTTAATACTTTTGATTGTTTTTATTGGCTTATGAAATTAGTAATTGATGTCTTATAATAAGTACTAGAGGTTGTACATAGGTGTATTCTAGTCCTAAATGGATGCAAGTCCTAAA
Organism: Acacia pycnantha; assembly: GCA_025563575.1. NCBI lineage: Eukaryota > Viridiplantae > Streptophyta > Magnoliopsida > Fabales > Fabaceae > Acacia > Acacia pycnantha. Next base: position 10,860,758 of record JAMWYP010000001.1, on the reverse strand, counting down.
TAGGTGTAAAGAAAAAGCCTAACATATTTAAATAGGCCTAAAGATAGACCTCTTTATTAAATTTGCCAGACTTTACAAGGCTTTAACTAGGACAAATTGAACACTTTTAATTTGATTGTTTTTATTGACTTGTGAAAATTATTAGTTGATATATTATAATAAGTACCAAAAGTTTTACATAGGTGTATTCTAGTCCTAAATGGATGTAAGTGATTTTTCCATTATATCTCTTATTCTTATCATTTTTCTTCAAACTAATTGTATAACTTTTAAATTGATATTCACATAAGTTTTTTATTTAGTTTCCATAATCTTTCGAAATTAGATAAACAGGTTTTATATTAAGCTCATAGGAGTATTTATCAATTATCATAATTTGGGTTGTATTTAGAATTAACTTGCCTGAATATTTTTATTATAATAATGTATTCACACACACATACAGTGGCGGAGCTACACTTGTGCATGTGTGTGCAAGTGCAGACATAAATTTTGAGAAAATATATATATTATGAAGGAATCGTAAAACAACTTGTGTTGGTAGTGTGGTTGGTTATCACTCAAAACTCTCCCACAGAGGTCCCTAGTTCGAATCCATGCTTTGACACTTACATCCTTTTTTCTTGTTTTCGTTTTCTTTTCTGACAATGTCCTTGGAACGTAAGTCACATCATTTTTTTTTTTGATAATTTTTATGAATCTGCAATTTCTCCCCCCCCCCCATTATTCTCCAATTTCTAAGCATATAAAAAATCACACATTAACATACTTTCTTCACCATCTACATGTCGTGTATTATACATTATATATTACATATTTTGTTATGAATTATAAAATTATTTTCAATCACTAAAAGCAGGTTGCATTTCGTATGCCATGGAGGATTTTGACTTTGCATTCTTGTTGCATCTTTTATAATCGTTCTGTTGCAATAGCTTAGTTGACTCTTGATTATTATTTTTCTAGGTTAAGTTGAAGTTTTTTTTTTTTTTTATATTCTTTAATTTTTTTAATGATTTAAAACTTTCCTTAAAAAAAATTTCGGGCCGCTGCCCTTGAACCTTCGAATCCTCTACTAATTGTGCACACACAAACATATAAGAGTAAATACCCTTTTGGTCCCCTGGAAAAACACGGATGCCCTTTTTGGTCCCCGAAAAAATAAGTCACTTTTAGTCCCTAAAATGGAAAAATAAGGTCCCTTTTAGTCCTTTTGATCATTTTTTTTTACATTTTAATCCCTCAGAAATTCCCAAAAAATCTTTTTTAGTCCCTAAAAAGGACCAAAACTGACATTTTTTTTACTCAGGGACCAAAAAGGGTCAAATGTGTTTTTCCAGGGGACCAAAAAGGGTATTTACTCAACATATAATCCTGGCTCCGCCACTGCACACATATATATAGTACTATTAATTTATTTTTAAAGTAAACCATAATATAGTCTAGGATAATGATATATGATAGGTTGAGACAAGTGGTGATTATAACTTGGATGGTTTCATCTTTAATATCGGTGAGTGTACTAGTTTGCATGTTGAGATTTGGGAAGTGTTCTGGGGGGCATGGTAGCGCGAGACCCTGCCTGATAACTAGCCCAAAAAATGAACAGCTCGGCCAGCCCGGTAAAAATTTTAAGTATTTCGGGCAAGGCAAGGACTTGCGGGCTGGCCTGCCCAAGTGGTAACACTTCACCCTATCTATATGTGAAAAAAATATTCTATTTAAATTTCATAAACATTCATATAGTTATCATATGTCTTAACTTCGTCCTAAGTAATATAAACTTTAAATATATTTGATGATTTCACATCTTGGGATATTTCAAAAGAAGTATATAACTTGAGTTTTGAAATTTTGAAATCTACAATATGTCTTAATAGATATCCATACTTTAAGAATCAAACGACATCCATGTAGTACATTATAAATAAGGTAACAAAATGATTGTAATTAAAGTCGTGAAGTGCAAGTGGTTTTCATCAATGTCACTAAAGTTGATCAAATGATGAAGCATCTGGAAAAAAATAAAATAAAAAGCAACTATAATTTAATATATCACAAAGTAAAAAAGAAATGAAGAAATCAACTTGTAAATTTTAAAGCCTGCAATTTACCTATAACTCATACTTGCAAAATGACCTTTACCCGATGAGAGAAAGGAAAGGGCCCAATAAATATATCACTGGATTTATAAAAATTATTTATATAAAATATAATAATATATATATATATATTTATCGGGTATGGTTAAATGGGCAAGGCGGCATACCTTGCCCCCCGCAAAATGTCAATCCCAAATGTGCCCAATTTTTTTTTAGCAGCGCAGCTTTTTTCTCCTAGTTTGGCCGACAGCGATTTTTCTTTAGGTTTAGGCTAGCGCACTGGGCTCCTAGACTTTATGATCACCCCTAGCCAGGGGCGAATCCAGAAATTTACGAAAGGGGGGCACAATTTTTTTTAAAGAAAATTTTTAAATACATTAAAAAATAAAAGAATATAAAGGGAAAAACAAGGCTAAGTACGATTAGAAATAGCAAAAGTGCTGTTAAAAATAGCAAGGCTGGGCACTAAATAAGTTCAAGCACATATATTTTAATAACAAAAGTATATTACAATAAAAATAATTACAATATCATCCTTCTAAACCTTATTTTTTAGAATTTCATCGTAATTGTTTTATTATCAATACTATCAAATACATTTTTTTTAATATAAGACATTAAACAAATGGCGAAAGTTTGATTCAGAGAAGCTGGCTATTTGATTCTACAATGCGAAAGGATTCTCTAGTATTTGGATTTAACCTTAATTTTTTTTTTACACGTGGTTTTAAGGGGGGGCACTTGCCCCCCAAGTCTTATACCTACATCCGCCCATGCCCCTAGCTATTGGGGACTTAAGACCGCCTAGGATTTGAAATTTCTTGAAGGTCATGATTCAGACCGATTGTTGGGAGTTGGGACCTTGTAGAGTTTCTCTCACGGTGATGGGGCATGAGCATCCAGAGACGGAGTTTTTTTTGGTTGCCCATCCGGTATTTAGAGCTTCGCCCTGCCTAATCCGAATCCGACCCGGGTTGCGCACCTAGCTATGGTGGGTGAGTCTCCCAACAGGCTTTTCGCATTCACAAGGCTCAAACTTGAGACCTTACTTAAGTGACACAAGCCGCTTACCACTTGTGCCAACCCCCATTAGTTACAGAGACGGAGTTGTTAGAGGAGATCCGATGAAGGAAGGCCTCAACGCTATGCATGGAGCTTAGTTTTTTAGTTCTCCTCTAGCCTTTTTGCATGATATACTTAGTGGTGGGCCTTGAGATAAATATTTGGGGAAGCCAAATGTATATTCATTAACTAATTAAGAAAAAAAAAATTGGAGAGGCCAAATGTATAAAAAATATCTAATTTACATTAAATATTTAGGACAAATTTTTTTTTGGGGGCATGTTCTCCATTGTCTTTACAAAACCCGTCCCTGGATATACTATTATTGTCTGACATAGACATATAGTTAGTGCTATTATATGTAGTCGGAAAAAAATAGAGATTGGAAGGCTGAATTAAATTTATTACTCCGTGTCTATATATATATATATATATATATATATATATATATATATATATATTTGTGTGTATTCATATATATGTGTAGATATATGTATGTGTGTGTTTAGATATACACAAACATATGTATATATAGTGTTCTGGTGTAGAACACAGATTGCCTAGCCCTGAGGGGCTAGGATGGTGGTGTAGACGGGACTTGACCTAGGAGCGATTCCTAAGGCCTACGTACCCTGAAGAGGGATCAAAGTCCACGTAGTTCGAGGATTGATGGAGGCGTTTTGCCTAAGGGGATTGTCCCTCCGCTCTGTGACGGCCGTATCTGTTTATAGCCGGAGCGTAGACGTGTAGAAGATGGGAGATCGTGTGTAGAAGATGGGAGATCGTGTGTCCATGAATCTCGGCCACCTCCCCTTTGAATAGGTCTTGCGGTTTAGATCTGTGGGTCGGTTGAGATAATGGGCCTTGACCAGGTCCATAACATATAGTAAGACCATTATTTCAATTAAAAACCGTGTGGAAATGAAAATTCTAAATTAGAGAGGTATGTGGTACGGGTTGTTAATTCACTTTTACTTATGTCATTTTAAATTTAAATGACGGCATTTTAGGAAAATGAGTAAAATTAACTAATTTAATTTCTCTCCTTAATCTCTCCAAAATCGATTAAATATGTCCTATAATTAGGACCGGAGGGAGTATTATTTTTGACCTGATTATATTTAAATTTAATTAAAGGCTAGAAAAGGGAAAATCATTTTTTGACAAATTCTCTTCCTAAAGAAACCTTTTAATGCGGCAATGAATATTCAATTCTTCATGCAACCAAAGTTATACACCGTGGATAATTTGATTACAAAATATCTATCATTTTGGGACTTTATTTTTTCAAGAAAATATTTGTCAATTTAAAATCATTAATAATTAATTATTTTGTGCTCAGTAATTGATATTTCGAAAAATGGACATTTGCGTCTGGATTGAAAATAAAAATATAGATGCAAAAGCAAAACTAATTAAGACGTTAATCTAGCCATTGGGTATAGTACTTTCAATTTTGTTGATAATTTATTGTGTTACCTAAATTTGAGACCAGATGTATTCAAAACAGGTCTAAATGCCTGTAAATATTATATTTATAAAAAATGTTTTAATGCTTTTAAAAAGTACTCCTCTAATCCTTAATATAAGATACATTTACGGAGTTGATCTTAATACTAAATATAAGGCATAATTTTCATATTTGTTAATTTTTTTCTAATTTATCGTTATTGATGCTTTTCAACCATAATCAATGAGGAAGAAAATTGAGAGAATTAAGAAAGATGATTATAGTATTTTAAAAAATATATGTCATATTAACTAATTTTTTTATTTTAATCAAATTAGGCAAATGTATATTATAATAAAGATCAGAGGAGTATATTTTAGACATGTTGTATACGGAATTAATATAAAATTTTATATATATTTAAAAAATACCACTGATTACATTTTTCAAACCATCTTTCTACAAAAATGGTCTAGATAAAGCGGTTTAAAAAGACTTTTTTAGTAGTGCACTCAATGATAAATAAAAGGTTAAATTGTAAATTCATATGACTTAAAATTAGGACAAAAAAGCTGTCTTTGCCTTGCAAATAGAACTAGGGTAAGTAATAGATATTTTGAAATGGAGATTTCATTTAAAATAAAAAATAGGGGTGATATATAAAAGGGTTAAGGTGTAAAAATAGACATATGCTTTTGTCAAAAGAGCATTCAGTGGCAAATACTTTTTTTAGGTGCAAAAGTAACTACGTGGTTACAAAATAGGAGCAAAAGTGGTCCTACCATATGCTTTTGAAAGTGAAAAATATCCATAAACATTTAAAATTAGAGTAAAAATGATAGAATTAATAAGTATAACCTAACACATTATATATGCATATCTAAAAACAGTTTAGGCCCCACCACAAAGAATAACAGTGTTAGATTATGTTTAATAATCATTTCCCATTTAAAAGTTTATGGCCGTTTATAATGTGTTTGGTTTGAGGGAGGGATAAGAGGGGAAGGATGACTTTTACCAAATTGTCATTAATAAATTTTTATTTTTTTTATTTTTATTGATATTATAGTTATGGAATATTGAAAAAATTTTACGGACAATTTGGTCAAAACAAGGTAAAAAATTTCATCCTCTTCTCTCCCCTCAAACCAAATAGCTTAGGGTGTGCATGGGAACCATTTTGTTCCCCATCACCGATTCTCGAGATAAAACAGCTTTTTCGATTCTCGTGCTGGGAAAAGTTCTGAGAATCAGAATTATGTTTGTTAACTCATTTTATTTTTACTCTGAGAATTAGAATTATGTTTGTTAACACATATATGTAATTTTTATATTCAAAAAATTATTTATGTGGTGGTGGCGGTGGTGGTGGTGGCAATGGCGGTGGCGGCGGCGACGGTAATGGCGGTGACGGCGGTGGCAGTAGTGGTGGCGGTGGTGAGGGTAATTGATTTGTTGCTTAGGGTGATTGAAATTTCTTTGCTTCACAATGTCACGATCAAGAGAAGGGGAAAAATAGATTCGACTTTGTGCCCTATAATAGAGAAGCAGAAATTTTCTGCTTTTTTTTTATTCTCCAGCACAAAAAGGAAATCGGTTCATTCGGGGAACAAAAAAAAAAACCGGATTTACCAAACACAATTTCTATTCAATTTTGTTTCTAGAACTGAAATTAAGAAAAAACTCATTCTGGGAATGTTACCATGCACACATTGGACAAATGGTAAATGGCAAAGTATATGGTATTGAGCCTATTTTTTAATAGAAGTTAGGGTATTTTTGCATATTAACTCTAAAAATAAATAAAAAGATATAAATGCAAATTAAGGTAAGAGACAATTTTCTTCCCCTCCCCTCGGGAATCGGTATTCATTGAACATTAAAACCTGCATCAACTCTGATTAAATTTTCGCATTGTTCTAGGCCGAACAGGACCCTTTATTTTCCATCTTGGTGCTGAATTTGAGTCTGTGAGTCCTCCTTCTTCTGGTTCATCACCGTGGCTCCCAACCATAACTAGGGTTTTGTTTGGGAAGAAATCTGCGATCGCGCTTTTGCCCTCGTTAAGGAAGGGCGAAGGGTTTTTGTTGTTATTTATCTGCTCTATGTACATGTATGTATATGCTCGTTCTTGTAGGTTTTCCTTGATCTCGCTCTTCTGATCTGTGTTGTTATCTGCTGCTTGAATTTCCCATTTCTGTTGTGAGTGATGGGTTGACATTACTTGTTTGTTGTTGGTTTGTGTGAGAAAAAGGGGGATTGAACTGTGGTGTGTTAGGGATTGAATTTTTCGGCCTTGGTCCTTCGATGGGGGTGAGGGGGTATTTGGGGATGAAATTTATCTTGTTTGCTGATTGCCATGGTTTTGTTCTTATTTACTGATTCTTTTCTAGGTGAAGTTAATGCCCCTTTTCAATTTACAAATATTTCTGGTCTGTTTTACAGGTTCTAATTTCTGGAATTTAGCTTGCCAACATGTCGATGAGTGAGCGCAAGACGATCGACCTAGAACAAGGATGGGATTTTATGCAGAAGGGCATCACAAAACTGAAGAATATTCTTGAAGGGTTGCCCGAGCCTCAGTTTAGCTCTGAGGACTATATGATGTTGTATACGTATCCGTCTCTGAGCTGTTTCATTGTTCACATGTTTAGTCTATAGAATTTTTATTTGTTCGATTACTTCTTCCTAGAGTTGATTGCATATTTTCGTTAGGCCCTGCATTTCCTTAAATCATTTTGCAGGACTATCTACAATATGTGCACTCAAAAGCCTCCTCATGATTATTCCCAACAGCTGTATGACAAGTACAGGGAATCGTTTGAAGAATACATTCTATCAACGGTGAGTAACTCTACTGTCTGGATATCTTGTGGATAAACTTGCACGTTGTGGACTATCTGGGGTGTGTTATGTAACAGTCTTAAGCTTTGCCTCTTTCCTATGAGGTTAATATTTGCCTAACCTGATTCTGAATTTATAACAATATGCTAATGAAACAGATAATATATGTGTGTGTGTATGAACACCACACTCACATCTCTGTGTATGTTAAAGGGCTAAAATCATATTCAAATCACAACCACAACTCCTAATTTGATAAGCATTTGGAGTCAAATGTTACCTAAAACACCGTCAAACACTTTTTTTATCTTTGAACTTAAAAAAAACTGATTGTCAAAGAAAAACTTGATACAATAAGAAATTGTGAATCTCAGCCAGTAAGCTGTTGCTGGCCTTGGGTTCCACCAATGACAGACAGTAATTATGTGGCTAACAGCAATGTCAAGCCTCCTTGAAATATGCTTGAAAGGAGCAGGTTGTGCTGATATTTACGGTTAGATGGGGTAGAAGGCTGTACATGTTACCCGTCATCAGATTGTGAATGCCATTCCTGTTTTGCAATTTCACACATGCTATGATAGCACATGTTGGCTGTAGCACTTGCCATAACTGTGCTGAATGAAATTCAAAGTTGCTAACCTACTGCTGTATCATAGTATGGAAGCTTTTAGCAGATCTGGGCACCCTGTAGCTTGCTTTTATGACCATGATCTGTATTTAACTGTGATTTCTTCTTAGTTATTATGAAGGAAATCTTATTCATGAACCATCAATAGGGGGAGAATTTAGACTGCATTTTGTATATGGAGAATGGATTTGGGGGAAGGTGATATCTAGTTTGTAAAGAATTAGGAAAATCGAGGGAAAGAAGGGAAAGAGATGATGAGAGGAAGAACTGAACAGAGGAGAGAGAGGAGAAAAATAGAGCCGGGAGAGAGACATAATCACTGCATATTCTCATTCATCATAACAATTCAACAACTAAATTAGTCTAAGTACCCATATATATATATAATGAGCAACTTAGGCGATTAGGTACTTCCCCAAACGGTTACTAACTTATTCCTAACTAACTAACTAACTATACAATTCAACAACTAAATTAGTCTAAGTACCCATATATATATAGTATGAGCAACTTAGGCGATTAGGTACTTCCCCAAACGGTTACTAACTTATTCCTAACTAACTAACTAACTAACTAACTACCCTAAGTGAGGCCTCATGGAATTAATCTTGTGCCATCACTAATTTCCCCAATTATTTAACCTAATTAGGTAATTACTAACCCTAATCACCTAATTAATTATTATTTACAGATTACTTAACAATGCCCCCTAAGAACCCTTGTCCTCAAGGGTCAGCAATTAGAAAAGTAGGAAATTGCTGCTGGAAATGATATAGCAGAACCCAAGTTGCTTCTTTGATAGAACTTGCAGAATTTGTAGATAAGAAAAGAAGAGAAAGACAATCTAGAGCCAGAATCTGAAAACTCTAGCCGCACACAATACACAATAATTTCAGAAAATATTCTTCACACCTTCATAAAACATAGTTACACATATTTATAAGGGCCAGTCATCATAATTGCCTGTAACCATCTATAATAATTGTTGTATAAATTAACAAACAGATAAGATAACAATAACTACTCTAAAATAATAATAATGTTATGAAGGGTGTAGATAATTAGTTAGGATATAATTAGTGATTTAGTAGGCACGATACTAATGCTATGAGGCCACATAGGAAGATTAACGGATCAGATTAAAAGGCACAACACTAATACTATGAGGCCTATTAAGGGTTAGGATTAGAAGAATTAACTAGCTGTTGGAAAGTTAATGACTTATGGCTTAGTATATTTGTTATATGTCTAAGGCTATATATATATGGGCCTAGGCTATTGCAAGATCAGTTTTGCATTTGTGAATGAAATAACCGTACAATTGTAGTAGTTTGTTTCTGTCTTCTTCCTCTTCTTTCCCAACTCCTCCGATAATCTTCTTCTCAACCCCTTTGTATTTCTACAACACTCTTAACAAGGTATCGAGCGAGTCATCCTCGGCTCACCGCTGTACAATTATGACAATCTTGGGTCACGTCTGGGTTCTTCTTCCTTTATAACCCAGGCCGGTAATTCAAGGTATTATCAAGAAACTCAAAAACAAAAAAAAAGAGAGAAAACGACAGTCAAGAATTATAAAAGAATCCGACGACGACAGTGCGAAGAGATATCACAATTAATTCTTGATAGTCTCTAACATCATCCACCATCCAAGACTGACGCCAGCGGTTCGCTAAGGTGAATGGTCTTGACCCGAGCACAACTTGCGGCAACAATAATGATTGACCCAATGGACACCCGCGTTCGAGTGTTGGAGGACGCCATGACTGAGATACCGGTGGCCCTCCAGGCCTTAACCGAGCAAGTAGCGGCGTTAGCAGCCAACCAGGAGAGGCTTCGGCAAGGGGCCGATGCGCGTGACCGTGAAGAACCCAGGTGCCATGACCAGTGTCGACATCAACGATACCAACAGAATGAAGACGATTATGCTCCTCCGACAAGATTGACGAAGATGGAGTTCCCACGGTTTCAACACCAAGATATTGTGGGGTGGTTGTATAACTGTGATAGATATTTCGAGATTAGTTAAATAATCTGAGCCTTGTGAATATTGTTCTGTTGCATGCGAGAATTGAGATCGTGGAGTAAAACGTGGAATCGGTTGAGATTGTATTTTGGCTTCAAATTCGAGGGCCAAACTCACAGCCTTATACACGGTTTGAGGTTTTTGAATTTTGACGGCTGCTTGTAATTCCTCCTTTAAGCCATTGATGAAAACGCGCAAAAGACAATGCTCGGGCCAACCCTAGACTCGAGATTGTCGACGAACAAATTCTTGCTTATATTCACCCACAGTACCAGTCTGCTTAATTCCACAAAGATGAACGTCTAGGTTCTGAAACTTTGCAGGACCAAATTGTTCTTGGAAAACCTGCACTAATTCTTCCCAATATCTTATAGTTCTTCCCGAAGAAACCCAGGTAAAAGTGTCTAAGGCGTCACCTTTGAGATTCATTGCTACAACATCAATTTTTAGATCCTCAGGCGTTTGATAATATCGAAAATATTTCTCTACCTTTAAGATCCAGCCTCTTGGATCGCCCCCCTCATATTTTAGGAATTCAACTTTTGAGTGAGGTCGTTTGGAAGGATTTTGATTTCACCAAGGAGTCTCCATATCATTTTCTTCATGCTCACCGTAAGCCTCCTTGTGATTATAACTTGTTTCTCCCTAAACCATTATTGGCGTTCTCTGCTTATTCAATGCGTTGATCTTTGAATTCATCATATTCAATTGCCCTAGGATGGCTGCCAATTGTTGCTGGTTGGTCTTCGGTTGTGTTTGTGATGGTTGCTGCACCATAATTATAGCAAGGTCATTATGAGGATTGGAATTTGGTAGGATTTCTGGATTTTGATTTGGGTGAATTGGAGAATTGTTCTCGTAAGATGAATTACGAGTGTTAACCATGGTATCTCCTGGTCCAAGGATGCACCGCTCTGATACCAAATGATAGAACTTAAGAAAACCAAGAGAGGAAAAAGGAAATCTAGAGCTAGGATCTGTACTCTAGCCAATACACAATACACAATAACTTCAGATAATATTCTTCACATCTATTATAAAATAGAATACATATATATATGAAGTCTGGATATCATAACTGCCTATGAAAACAGACAACACACAATAACTACCTAAACTGATAATATATTGAAAAACTATTTCTTATCCTAACTGACTGATAAACTACCCAATATCCTTATCAGCCCCTTCCAAATACCAAAAATCTTCAGCTGAGCACCACCAACAACTTCTACTTCACCCCTTGTTGTAGAAGTGTCCTTCTAGCCAAGCTTACGAGCTAAATCATAATCTAAATAACCATGAGAGGCCCTGTTATCCATCATAACCTTTACTGGATGACGCCCCACTAAGCCCTATATTCTCATTGAGATGATGCCAACGCTGGCCTTGATTGCATGAAGGGATATCTTGAGACATTCATCAGGTTCTGATAAAGATTGGTTTTGGGGTGTGTCGTTGTCTTCAAGTGCAGTCACGTTGTCCCTTGTTTCATCGTTCCCTGCTCCATTAGGGTCCCATTCAATCATTTGGACTTGCATTCGTTGGCGTTGAGGACAAGAATGGCCAGGAGAAAATGGTTTATGGCAATAAAACCAGAGGTTTTGAGCATGCAGATCATCCAAATCGTCTTGATTAAAAGCTGATGCTCCCTTCATGTTATTACCCCTTGTTCTTGCTGTTGACAATGATGAAGATCTTGTATCGACGCTGCCTGTGGTTTTGCCCGAAGAACCATTGGTTCTGGCTGGAATTGTCGATTTATTATCAACAGTTTGGGACCCATTCGAAAAAGACGAGTTTTTGTTAGTCTTCCACCGAAACAGAGACTCAGAAGCTTCGTCATTTATTTGTCGTGGGAGAGCCTCCACATTGGTCCTCGCTTGAAGGTTATACTCATATATCTTCGCAATGCTCCTCACTTGCAATAATGAATGAGTCCATTGGAGGCGAACCTGTCGTGCACAATCACGGTAGAGGCCTTCAATATATGCTTGAATAAGGTGGTCTTCGTGGAGGTGAAGTTTGCAGCGAAGCGTATCGAATTCGTTACCCATGAGTGATTCAAAGGGTAAACCAAAATGAACCCGAAGAGCATGTTTATACTCCAACCAAGAAACATTGCAACCTTGTTCTTCTTTCAGGAAAGCTTGGTGCCAAATATACCCTTTCTTGTCGAGGTTAATGCTTTTCGTTTGAACCTTCCAGTTTTCTGATGTACCATCAATTTCAAAGAACCTCTCACACCGGTCAAGCCAAACCAGAATGTTGTGGTTGAAACCTGGGAAAACCTATCTTGGTCAATTGTGTTGGGGGAGTATACTCGCCTACTAGGCCGATGAAAGCCTTGGCGGTTGTTGGGGCGATGGTCGACGGTTTCTTGAGTATCATGTTCTCGCCAATGAGATTCTTGGTCCGCTATTAAGGCCGCTAATTGGGTGGAGATGGCTTGTAGAGTTTTCTCAATCGCTTGAAACCGGGTGTCAGTAGCGTCGGACATTGGAGTGGTCTGAGATCTCATGGCGACCATTTAGGAATGATGACGATCAGATAGAAGTTAGCCGAGGACTGAGTGGCTCTGATACCACTGATATCTGGTTTGTAAAGAATTAGGAAAATTGAGGGAAAGAGATGAGAGGAAGAACTGAACAGGAGAAAAACAGAGACGGGAGAGAGACAGAATCACTGCATATTCTCATTGATCATAACAATGCAACAACTAAATTAGTTTAAGTACCCATATATATAGTATGAGAAACTTAGGCGATTAGGTACTTCCCCAAATGGTTACTAACTTATTCCTAACTAACTAACTGCCCTAAGTGAGGCCTCATGGAATTAATCATGTGCCATCACTAATTTCCCCCAGTATTTAACCTAATTAGGTAATTACTAACCCTAATTACCTAATTAATTATTATTTACAGATTACATAACAGAAGGAAAGAGTGAGGGAAAGTATTTTTAGCTGATGACACAATGGCGTTATTGGAAACAGAGCTTTCCCATTACCATTCCCATTTCGTTCCAAAGGGGCTCCTTGTTTTAAGAATATTTGTTTAATTGTTTAATATATTTGTTGCTTATTCTTTGTAGGCCTAGTTAATATAACAGTTTATTTCTTCCATCTTCATTTTTAACTGTTATTTTTCTTAAAAGAAATAATTTGGAACTGAATATTTCAATTGGAAGATTCAACCTTTTCCATAATTAACAATTTTAAATGTTTTAATAAAACAACATAAAAAACTACTAGCTGAACATTTTCATGTTTCCTAAAAAGACCTTATTTACAAAGTACTAAATGATCCTCTTTGTATAGAAGTAATAACAATACATCATTGATTTATGAAGTAATAAGTATATATTTGATTTTTGCATGTGCTCCACATATTGAGTAAACTTTTAAGAAAGGCTGTACTGGAAGTTATTTTACTTGAGGAAACGCAAGTGGCTGTTGATATTATATCCATGTAAGGAACAAAATAAAGAAATCTTAGAGATCCATGTGAACTTTCTGAAGCGCGGAAGTAATATGAATTTCAATTAGAAGTCATTAGAAGTAAATTTTTGTGAGAATGAGGCACAATGTGACTTTGACGTATTTTAAAAATCATTAGATAAATCTTAAATTCTGTGATGAGTTGGTTTTTTGGGGGTCCTTTCTTGATTATTTTACAGTTTAAACTTTAAAGTATGCCATCATCATGTTTTTTAAATTTCGTTATTTTTTTTGTATTTGTTGGTTGCTACTATGTTCTTTCCAACATTTCTTCTCATGAAATACAATCTGTTTATTTCATGTAGGTATTACCTTCTTTGAGAGAGAAGCATGATGAATTTATGTTGAGAGAGCTCGTGAGAAGATGGGCTAATCATAAGATTATGGTTAGGTGGCTTTCTCGCTTCTTTCACTATTTAGACCGCTACTTTATTGCTCGGAGATCACTCCCACCTCTTAATGAAGTTGGATTGAGTTGCTTCCGGGATTTGGTAATATAACAACTGAACCTTCTGTGGGTTTATGTTATTCTTTCTGTTAGGACTAGCTTTGTAGTGCTAGTACTGAAGGTAGCTTTATTGCAAATTAATTTTATGCACTTCACCTTGTACAGGTATACAAGGAAGTAAATGTTAAAGAGAGGGATGCTGTTATATCTCTCGTAAGTTATTCTTCTTAATTTAGTGAGATTTTCAGTAATCACAAATTTATGAATTAAACAATTTTTATTGTTTTATTTTTAAAGATTGATCAAGAACGGGAGGGAGAACAAATTGATCGAGCTTTGTTGAAGAATGTGTTAGATATATTTGTTGAAATTGGGATGGGGCAAATGGATTGCTATGAGAATGATTTTGAAGCTGACATGCTCAAAGACACCGCCGCGTATTATTCTCGAAAGGCTTCCAACTGGATACTTGAAGATTCTTGTCCTGATTATATGCTCAAGGTATGTTTTCTCTGTTTTGCTTACCGAAACTTGTTCGCTTCATCTACATTTACTGTATATTATTTGCTCTTGTGCTTACAGGCTGAGGAGTGCTTAAGGCGTGAAAAAGATAGGGTTGCTCATTACTTGCATTCTAGCAGCGAGCCAAGGTTACTTGAGGTTTGTTGTTCACTATTGAGTCTAGTACTATGCTGAATGAGCCATGTCTTGCCAGGCAACCCAAAAAGAAATTGTTACAGACTATCATTAAATTTTGTGTTTCAATTTCAAAGTTTCTTAACAACTTTGATGTTTTTGTTGTTCTTGGGGGAATTTTCTTCTAGAAAGTTCAACATGAACTGTTAACTGTGTATGCGACCCAACTCCTTGAAAAAGAGCACTCTGGATGTCACGCATTGCTTAGAGACGATAAGGTATTTGGTAAACTCTTCTCACTTATGATGACTACAATTGTTTAAAGCCTGCCGTGATTTATTATGTTTAACTTTTCCTTTAAATGCTTAGATTGAAGACTTATCACGGATGTTCAGGCTCTTTTCTAAAATACCTCGGGGGTTAGATCCTGTTTCAGCGATATTTAAGCAGGTTGATACTGTTGATCTTATCTTTCTGCTTTTCCCCCCGCGTTTTGTATGCCAATAAGAAGTGTGATCATGTTGTTTTGGTTAAATGATGTTCTCTTTCCTTCCATCTTGTAGCATGTTACTACCGAAGGAATGGCATTGGTTAAGCAGGCTGAAGATGCAGCTAGTAACAAAAAGGTCTCTTCCGTATCAGTTATCTGCTCTACTGTTTATTCATTTATATTGTGTGATTATTAAATCAAAACTTATACTTGGGCATACATTACCTTCCATGTTCAGAAATAATTTTTGTCCAATTGTGTATGTATCATGCTCTAGAAAGGTTTTCCAAATCAAGAATTAATTCCCATCGTGTTGTAAGATATGTAAATTAAAAGATAAAGAGACATAATATTAAATATGCACATGCCTACAACGTGAATAGATAAATAAAATACCCAAAACAGTTCATTTAAATCCCTCTGAACTCAAGTACTTATTTATAGTTATAAACCTCAGATAAATTGCAAAATAAGTCAATGATTTTCTCCAAGCGCACACGAATTACAATTTTATGAATTTGGTTATTAATTATCAGTTATGGATGGTACTCCAAAAACTAAAATTGCCATATTTGCTCTTGCTTATTGAGTCAGAATTATCATGCAGCGATGTACAAGTTCAGGCCAAAATAAAAACAGTAACATTTTTGTTTGCAAAATGTTTCACAATCATACTTATGATGTCAACCAAAGGTTATAAGATACAAGTAAGAGTATTACTAATACTGAAATTCTAACTACAGTTTAAATAATTAGTTTAATTGGTTCAAGTCAAACTGCAATTCTTCAATTGCTTTTGCTTTAGATTTGTACTGTTAATTTGTTCCAGTGAAGTACTTGTATCATTAAGTTCTAAAAAGGCCACAAATGGCCACCACACTCTAGGCAACAAATAGCTTTGAGCTCTGTCTTATCATTCTGAAACTGTCGTGCAAAATGGTAGCATTCTGAAGCAATTTGTTTTTACACTTAGCCTTCCTCTTTTTATCTTTCTAATCAATATTCATACAGGCAGAGAAAAGGGATGTTGTCGGTATGCAGGAACAGGTAATAGCTGAAACTATTTAGTGTCAAGACGGCAGTTCTTTTCTTGTGAGGGAACTGAAATTGGTTTGTGTCTTCAGGTTTTTGTTCGGAAGGTGATTGAGCTGCATGACAAGTACCTGGCATATGTGAATGACTGTTTTCAGAATCATACACTTTTCCATAAGGTTTAGATCAGACAATGACTTTGACATTGTCATGTAGGATAATAATATTGTTATATAACTGGAAAGTTTTGATCTTGTAGGCGCATAAGGAGGCTTTTGAGGTCTTCTGCAACAAGGGTGTTGCTGGAAGTTCAAGCGCAGAACTGCTTGCAACTTTTTGTGACAATATTCTTAAGAAAGGAGGAAGTGAAAAATTGAGTGATGAAGCAATTGAAGAAACTCTTGAAAAGGTCTGGATGAATGTAAATGTATCACGTGCTTCTGTAAGCTAGATCGCTGACTTCATTTTTTGTTGGCTCGTCTATGTGCAGGTGGTCAAGCTGCTTGCCTATATTAGTGACAAAGACATGTTTGCAGAATTCTATAGGTAAATTAAAGGGGAACGTAAATTTTTTAGATGATTGAGTTTTATTATTGCTTTTCTGGGGTGTACTATCTTTTTTCATAACTTTATCTGTTCACTTCTCTATTAAATCAGACAAGTTGTTCTAATAAGGTTATCAGTCATCACCAACTGTGTTTTAAACGAAAAAAATTGCTGCTGCTATTTTTAAATTCATTTCGAAAATTCAAATTCAGGGTTGCCACTAGAAGTTTTTTCTTTTCATTTATTTTAAATAGAACTAGCAGTCGCAAGTATTAGCACTCCCATACACTGCTGCATAACAAGCTAGAAGTTTATTATTGAAAACGCCTGAAAGGTGAGATAGATGTAGTTAAGATATTAGGAGAAGTATAATAGAAACCCTGGTAGAAAATAAAGAAAATGGATATTATCATTATCATTATTGTTGTTATTAAACATTTCGACGAGACAAGGGCCATGAAATTTGTGGACAAAAAAGTGGAGATGGAGAGTTTCCCTCTTGCTCACTTGTTAGTAATATAGAAGAGATGAAGTAGCCCAAAACTACACATTCCCTTCTGTCATGCTGATGCAATCAATATGGTAGAGGTGGCAACCGATTTGTGCTACTCAATCCCATGAATTGGGGCTGAGGAAATAGGAAGAATAAGAGCAGAACGATGTCGAACATTAAATACCTAATAAACTGGAAAGAGCATTCAACAAATAAACAGCATTTAGAGGAGAAAATAATACTCCTTCTGGTCCTAATTATAAGAACACTTTTATAGTGTAAATTGCACTACAAAAGTGTTCTTATAATTAGGACCGGAGGTAGTAACAAACTAACAGGCCCTAAATGGGCAGGTCAGCAATAAGATGTATCATTGGAAAGAAACTATAATAGAGATATCAAAATGACACTTTTATAATCATGGCATAATCATATGTTTGATTTTGAGATTAATAACTGGAGTTTAACGTTCATTATAGTCTTCAAATTTTGAAATGTGGATTTCTAGCCAAAATCAAAGTTTTAGCATTTTACCAAATGCCATTGTTGTGACTGTACGGGAAGGCTACTGAGAAACAATCTCTTGTGTTGTAGCACCCTGTTTCTATCAGATAGAATACTCATACAATGCCTTGCTTGATTGTGTGCAGGAAGAAGCTGGCTCGGAGGCTCCTGTTTGACAAGAGTGCCAATGATGAACATGAGAGAAGTATTTTGACAAAATTGAAGCAACAATGTGGGGGACAGTTCACTTCAAAGATGGAAGGAATGGTCAGTTTCCTTAAAGTCTTAATGAATTGAATTGAAATGCGACTTTCATGTACTTTGGTTGGATGTTTAAAGAGAATATTTTTAAATGCTTGTTGCTCCCACCAGGTCACAGATTTGACTCTGGCAAAGGAAAACCAAGCTAGTTTTGAGGAGTATCTCAATGATAATCCGAATGCAAACCCAGGACTTGACCTGACAGTCACAGTTTTGACTACTGGATTCTGGCCAAGTTACAAATCTTTTGATCTCAACCTTCCAGCAGAAATGGTATATCTTGATCCTTTTGCGAAGTGCTCAATACTAATTAACCAGCATTTTGTTGATTTTGGTTGAGAATTGATGTCTCTTCCTCTTGCTCCATTTCTGGATAGGTCAAGTGTGTTGAAGTTTTCAAGGAGTTTTATCAAACAAAAACAAAGCACAGAAAATTGACATGGATTTACTCCTTGGGCACCTGCAACATAACTGGAAAATTTGATGCAAAACCTGTGGAGTTGGTTGTAACAACCTATCAGGTTATATTCTTGTCGCATGCTTCTTTTCTATAAAAGTATGATTTGTTTCTGACCCCTTCATTTCACATGTTTGGGTGTCCAATGATTCCTGTTTGGGTTTCCTAATGCTGATCCAGTGTTCTCTCTTATTTTTCAATAGGCTTCTGCGTTGCTTCTCTTTAATTCCTCAGATAGATTGAGTTATTCAGAGCTATTGACTCAGTTGAATTTGACCGACGACGACGTTATTAGACTGCTTCACTCCTTGTCATGCGCCAAGTACAAGATTCTTAACAAGGAGCCGAGCACAAAAACAATATTGTCCACTGATGTTTTTGAATTTAATTCAAAATTCACCGACAAAATGAGGAGGATTAAGGTACTGATATTTTAAAGGCTATTGTGGTTAAATTTCTCTCTATTTATACTGTACATGTCTTTATACCTCCCTCACACTCAAACGAGTACTTCCTTTGGTCTTCTAAATCTCTATTTTGCTGACTACACTGAGATTGTGGCATTTTATCTTGCAGATTCCTCTTCCTCCTGTAGATGAGAAGAAAAAAGTAGTTGATGATGTTGACAAGGACAGAAGATATGCTATTGATGCGTCAATTGTGCGTATTATGAAGAGTCGAAAAGCTTTGAATTACCAACAATTAGTAATGGAGTGTGTTGAGCAGTTAGGGCGCATGTTCAAGGTCTATATTGCTCCACCTGTTTTATTTCTACCTGCCTGTCTTATTCGCTGTCTAATGCTGTGTTTGGAATGAAATCGTGCAGCCTGATGTCAAGGCAATCAAGAAAAGGATTGAAGACTTGATCTCTCGTGACTACTTGGAAAGAGACAAAGATAATCCCAATCTGTTCAAATACTTGGCTTGAACCAGCCTTGATGAGTGTGCAAATGAAAGGGGTCAGGCTGCTGCGGATGGCTAAACAAGAGGATGAGGTCCAAACTTGTAAAAATTTGAGCACTTCTTAGTAATAGCCTTTGAAGAGGGAAATGCTGAGTGTTTTTGCCAGTTGCTTTTATAATCCAGGTATGGGCTATTACTATAGATGTGTGCTCAACATTGGAGAAATTGTATTTATTCCATAATTTGATCCAGCGCCCTGGTCTCTTCTCTTTCCCCCCATTCCCCTGCATTTCCATCTTGTTCCTTGGTTAAAGTTAAAACCTATCCGTTAACCTCCCCACCCCAAAAGAAAATAGGCCTTGTGTAAAATCTTTAGTTTCAGTGAAGTTGTGTTCTGATTCCCTTCTTAGTAGCCGCCTATGGGATGAATGGTATGCCTTTTTTTATTCCAAATCTTGAAGCTGATACTTTTACAGAAAGTCTACAATTATCTCTTATAGTGGCATCTTTGTATATTTTATTTGGTCACATAGCCTAGTTAGATGAGTCTCTCCAGTGCTTTAGGTTTTTCTAAAGATTGGGGCTCTCTTTTTGGATGTCCGACAAGGGAATCATTATCTTTATTCTGTGTTATTATTATAGTGGGCAGCATTATCCTAAAAGATTCTATACTCATCTGTTCTTTACTGGTGATTGCTTTCTAGAAAGATGGTTTTGTGCTTAGCAATTGGCATTCCCCTACTGGATTGTATTAACCTTAGATGCTTGGTTTACAATAAAGTTGGATAAATTTAAGCTAAACACAAGCTAATATGATGTTCCTTCTTGTTCATGTATGATACGATTCATGATTTGTTTAGTTTTCTTACATATTGTTTTAAAAACCAAGTACTTAATAAGTTTATAATAAAATATGCTGTAAAAATGTGAAGCTTTTAGCTGACTGCCGCTTCCTCCTTGTTCTTGATTCTCCTGAACACTATTATGCTTCGTTTTCCATTATGTTGTTTGGAAGATGCATCTGAATGCTGTGTGTGTGTACTGCGCCTATATACATATAGACAGAATTATTCTGACGCTTCAATCTCCCCATCACACCCATTATTCTAGGGATCTTTTGGAGGGAACTAGATGGTGACTTGTGCATTCCATGGAGTACTAGTCCAACTATTCAGGCCTCTGATTAGTGCTACTTTAAATATTTCCATTGTTGATATTTCACTATTTGAGTTGAGCAAAGCTAGCCAAGGATTCTCTCCTTTCTCCCTTTCTCTTCCCCCTCCTCCATTTTTTAACCTTAACCATAAATAAACATTTAAATGGTCAGATTTGATTTTATACAAAATGTTTTATTTTCATTATTGTCGTAGAAAAATTTATATTAAAATTAAGCAATTCGGCAGTGCTTGATATGCATTTTGGGTTCAATTAATTATTTTTTATGTGTTAATATTTTGATGATAATTTTACGTAAGAGCAAGTATAAGCCGTTGATATAATAGCAAGGGAAGAGGATGGAAGGGGAAGAGAAAAGATGCCGATATAATCCTCTCCCAAGCGAGACATGGGGCATTGGCTGGGACTCTTGCGAGGATGGTGCCAATAATAACTGTTTGGCCGAAATGTGTCTTTTATTTTCTGGATTTATACAAGGTTTTTGTTTTATATCTTAATTTTATAAAGTATTATTTCAGTTATGTGATCGTTGTTTTATCTCTTATTTTAATAAAGTATTATTTTAGTTATGTGATCATAATACTAAAATTTGGGGAGATTGAAGACTCAATTTAAAACTATTTAATTATAGGATTATATATTAATTTATATAAGTAATTAATTTAGAGAAAAGTAATAAATGAAAATAATTTAATGTAACTTATTTAATTTCATTAATTTTGTCAAATTATTCAATTGATTCTTATATTAAAGATAAAAGAGAATACCACTAGTCTCTTTTTTTAAAAAAATAAAAAATTAAATTTAATATATAAACATCTAAGAAATGTTTTGTCGGCTTTTTAAATTTTAATGCCAGCATCTTTTGTTATCAGCGTTATAATTCGAGGATTGGTCCCACATTTAATACGACCTTAGGGATAAAATACAAAGGAGTAAAATAAAATTCTATGTTAAGCAAGAATTAAATATGCACTTTTGTCTACTATTTATGGATTTTAAAAAGTAATTACAAGCTACATGGCACTGTTTAAAAATGAGTTAAATACCATTTTTGCCATGGAAGTATTGGCTGGAGGGTATTCAGCACCCGGAAGTTTTTTTGATATTTTTGTCTCGGAAGTTTACAAAAAGGAGCAAATATGCCTTGAGAGATTTTTTTAGGAGCAAATTTGCCCCGGAAGTTTTTTTTAGGAGCAAATTTTTGTAAACTTCCAGGGCAAAAATGATCAATCCAACAGTCAAGATCAACTGATGGGCAAGATTGCTACCTTTGTAAACTTCAGGGCAAAAATGATACCAAAATAACTTCCGGGTGTTGGGTGCTCCAAAATCAAAACTTCCATGGCAAAATTGATATTTATCCCTTTAAAAATATATAATATTACTTCTTGCCCTTAATATAATACCTTTTTTTTTATAGGAATATTAAGGAATCTAAATAAACTACTTAATCACAACATATATTATGTATCATTAAATTATATATCAATTTACAAGTCATACATACTAATTTGAAGAAAAACTATAAATATAAATATTTTAAAATAATTTATTTAACTTACTTAATCTCTTTAAAAAAGAGTAAATTTGATTTTATATTCAGGACTGGAGGTAGTATTTTTCTGTCCAAAAAACAATTTATAAGATTTATTCTTCATATTTTATACAATGCATAAAGTCAGATTAATTGATATAGAAAGTGGTTTATTAACTTGATATATGACTTTGTTGCATTGAAATAGAAAATAAAGTTGAGATTAATATAATGATTCTTATGTTAAAAAGATTACAATTATAATAAAGCAGTCATCGTTTGTCCTTTTTCCATTGGTCACCCAAACTTTCTTGTCGCCCGTGAAATCACAATCATTGCCATAATTCCAACGTCATGCGTTGCTAACCTTTACTTTCACCAATAACAGTGTTGCATGAAATTAATATCTAATTGAATATAAATATATTTTCAACAATTAGTTATGATTTTCATAGTATCAAATTTCAGAATTTTTAAGAATATCTTTAAGTTGTAAAAATACATGAGGTTTTTTAAAATTGCTCCTAACACCAAATTTTTTTTTTTTTTAGGGGCAAAGGTAATCATGAGCTTCCAAAATAGAAATACTTATTGACCATTTGACTTTTTTTAAGAGTTAAAGTGTAAAAATACACATGAGATTTTCTCAAAATTATGCCGGACACAAATACTTTTTTGAGTGGCAAAAGTAACCATGAACGTTCAAAATATGTGCAAAAATACATATTGATTTTTAGTTGCCGGACACAAATACTTTTTTTTTTTGCTGACTGGATGATGATGGAGCTTTCCAAAATGCAAAAATACACATGTGGTTTGGCCAAAAGAGCACCCAACACCAAGTTTTTTTGGTGTTGACTCATCTAAAAAAATTCAAATTTTTATCTTGTTTTTAAGAAAAAAGGGTTAAGGTGCAAAAATGCATATGTGCTTTACCCTGATGAGCGCCAAACACCAAGTGTCATTTTTAAGTGCAAAAGTGCACATGTGGTTACAAATTACGTGCAAAAACACTGTTTGATCGTCAAGTTTGATTTTTTTTTTTTTGCTAACTGGATGATGATGGGGCTTTCCAAAATGCAAAAATACACATGTGGTTTGGCCAAAAGAGCACTCAACACCAAGTTTTTTTTTTTAAATTTAATAGTTTTATTTCAATTAAAGGAAAAGTATTATTTCTCTAGGTATAATTCCTGAGGCCAAATTTTTTCTTCTGGTTTATCATTTTGGGAAAGAGGATTTATTCAATTGGTAAAAATGGTAAAAAAATTATTTCCATAACTTATTTTACTTTTTAAAAAAATTCTTATTAAATTTTATAATTAATAATTGAAAAATGAGTATTTATGAATTTGAAATTTGAAATTATAAATAATATATTTAATTAAAAATAATTTTAATTTTTTGAAAAATAAATAGTTAAATAAATAATTCATTTATTTAATCAAAAATAATAATAATTCATTTACTTTGAAAAAGTCTACCAAGTTTAGTTAGATCAAAAAATTAAAATTATGTTTAATTAAATATTATGTTTATAATATCAAATTTCATATGCATAAATACTCATTTATAATTATTAATTAGAAAATCTATTAAGGATTTTTTATTTGAAATAAATAAATTATGGAAATAAAAAATTTGGCATTTCAGGAATTATACCTAAAGAAATAATAATTGTTCTCTTATTGAAATAAAATTATAAAATTAAAAAGAAGAATTTTGTGTTGGACGCTTTTTTTTCAAAACTACATGTGTATTTTTACATCTTTAAAAGCCACGTTAATAATAATGGTGAGTAAAAGAAAAGGAAGGACTACTCTTCCCTTCATCATAAAGAAAATGAGAGTTAAATAGGGCTTCTTTTAGATAATTAATTGTAAAAAACTCAAAAGAGAATAAGAGAGTACATTGGCACCTAATCAATAGATGTGACCTTATCATAAAGATAGGAGGGACTATATGTTAAGTGAGTAATACTAGATGTGACCTCATATGAAAGACAATCATTGAGTGATTTAAGGAGCTTAAACCCTAGCCTTTCAATAGATACTCAGAAAGTAGACATATGCTAAGTAGGAAAGTGAAGTACTTAACGTGGTTCTGTTTTGTTTAATGTGAACATAAGAAAAAGAAAGTGGTTCAATGAATGATGGGAGTTGAACAAATTAGACTTATTATTGCCCAATTACGTACCAAATTGTATTATTGAAGCAATATATACGGCTATATTCGCTTACCCATCTCTTTACCCAAATCTAGAATCCATTTCTTTAGTCAATTACTCCCTTTAGCCCCATATATAAAATACAAATAATCGAATTATGTAGGATGAACATTGTTATTAAAAACTAGTGTAAAAACATAAAAACTTACGTAAGTTTTTATTGGAGTGATATGTGTTAAAACGTCAGTAAAAACCGTCTTTAGTAAAAACGCCACATTTTTACCTTTTTTAATGAAGAAGATTGAGAAGATGTAGACAACTTTGATGTTTATGCCTATGACAAGGAAAACTTGATTGAAGTTGAAGTGAGGGAACCTATAGTCAATCATGATTTGGACTTTCCAAGTTTTGCAAATGAACTTGTTATAAGAGTAAGAGAATAGGACATTAACGACATGATATGTTTAATTTGAATCAATTGATATAATTTAGGAATTATTAAACTTTATTCTTTTGATGTTTTGAAACTTGATTGTAAGAGTTATTAAACTTCTTTTGTGTTTTTCAACTTATGTTTTATATAGTTATGTGACTTATATATTTTAAATATGAAATTATTTATGTTTTTTTTTTTCCATGCATAGTAGTAGAAATTTTAAGTTCCGTGTCGTTTTTACGATTTACGTTTCTATCACCACCTCCATTTTTACGTAGATACTCGATTTTGACAAGATTGAGGATGGATGAGAGCATTTTAGCAATTTATATCTCATATAGAAAATTGGAGGAAGTAAAGGAAATACGAGAATTATATATTTGGGAAAAACACTTCTCATGTTGTAGGAGAAGTGTTTTCTCATGTCACACACACATGAACTAGTGGGACCCACATATATATATAATTATCATTGTATATATATGTGGGTCCCACCATTTTATGTGTGTGTAGGAATCTTCTTCTTCTCATGCAACATGAGAAGTATAAACCCCTATATATTTATGTATGTATAAAGAACTAAATGCAAACAATTAGAACCCAATAATCGGACTTGTCTTTTCTCTTTAATCTTTCACATCTGCTTTAAGTTCAGAATAACATTATAATACTCGGTGGGAAATTTTGCCGCTCTTTATGGACCGTAAAGCTCACGACTTCTTCCATTAAAGAGGGTGTGAGACTGTGAGTTGCCATTGAATCAAGAGTTCTTAGCTCATCTCATCAATAAAAGTTGGTCAAATTTGATTAAGGGACCCCTGTTCCACTACAGAATAATAAGGGAAAATTGTATTTTAGTCTCAGGTAAGAGAAAATATTACAAAATGGTTCCTTAAAATCTCAAATTTATATTTAAGTCTAAGGATAGAGCTTAATAGGGACATAGGAGGGCCATGGCCCCCCGCAAAAAAAATAAATTTTTTTAAATTTTTTTTTAGAAAAATTTTATATAATGTAAAATTAAATTTTGGCTCCCTCAATTTTTCTAAAACATTTTTACCTCTTTTTTTTTTTTTTTTTTCATTTGCAGAGCCTTTTATATCTTTGGGGCTTATAATTCAATCTTTGTTCCATGCGGGGTCTTATGTGATTTATGTTAATCTTGTCATTTTTTTTTCTATATTTCATTCTAATTACCTGAAATTTTTAGCTTATCAGTAAAATTTACTTTTGTGGTGTATTCTTTAATATGCTTTTACCTATTTTACACTACACTTGTAGATGAAGTTTATTGATTTTTCATTCTAAACCTCAACCTCTTGCCTTCCAATGTTGTGGTGTTCAATTACATGAAGTCTATGGTTGAACCAAAGATTCACAATCACATAAATTAAAGCCTCTTGCCTTCCAATGTTTGTGGTGTATTTTTTTTATTCTTTTATTGTTTATATTCTTTTATATTTTAATACATATAAAACTTTCCTTTAAAAAAAAATTTTGGGGACGCTGCCCCCGAACCCCGAATCCCCCTACCACTATTTGGCCCCCCCAAAATTTTGTCTCAAGCTCCGCCCCTGTTTAAGTCACATGAGACTTTTTTATAAGGGTTAAGGAGCAATTTAGTCAACAAACTTTTACCTCAAGAGTGCTCAGTACAAATAACTTTTAAAGTGACCGAAAATACCAATTTTTTTTTTTAAAAAAATATGCAGTTAGCACAAAATCTTTTTACTTTAGGAGTGCCCAACTCAAAAAGATTTTACTCCATTTTTGTGTTGACTGCACATTTTTAAAAGTTTTTTAGTATTTTTGATCCACTTAAAAGTTATTTGTGTTGGACGCTCCTAAGGTAAAAGTTCGTTGGTCAAATTGTTCCTAACCCTTTTTATAATAAATTCTAAGTTCATTGACAAGTCCATATGAGCAATATAATGACACGTTCGCCCACTGACAAGTTTAGGAACGTCTACTAACAAGTTCATGAGCGTTCATTGACAAGTCAAACAATTAGAATTTACTTTTAAAAAGGTCCACATGATTTAAATACAATTTAAGGATTTCAAGTGACAATTTTATCGTATTTTCTCTTGCTGAGACCTAAATACAATTCTTCCTAATAATAAACTCGCATACATCATCATCTTACCTTTGTCACTCCAGAGATTTATAATTCCAAGTCCCATTATACACAGGTTCATCACATTAAGAAAAAACCTATTAAAATCATTTCTTTTATTACTAAACATACCAACGTGAATAACTGTTCATACATAATGTTGAAGAAAAATGGATGTTACGCAATGTTGATGGTGATTGCCTGTAAGTGGAATCTCAAATTCAGTGCACTTTAATTTATGAATTTTTGTTTTGATTCAATTATTATATATATGTTTATAGAAAATGTTCACCATATATTCCTATTACTCCCAAAAGAACATGATGCAATTATAATTGTCATTATCATTATTTGCGAGCTTTTTATATTTAGGTTAAAGGAGCAAAAATACGTGTTTTACCCCCGGGAGAGTCCAGCATCATATGCTTTTTTTAGGAGCAAAAATATACACGTGGTTATCGTTTTGAAGTAAAAGTCACATCCCACCGTTATGTTATTGTTCACTTCAGCTCTTTCTCTCTCATCATGGTGAACAGTAACATAACGGTGGGATGTGACTTTTGCTCCAAAACGATAACCACGTGTGTATTTTTGCTCTAAAAAAAAACATATAGTGCTGGGCACTCCCGGAAATAAAGCACATGTGTAGTTTTGCTCCTTTACCCTTACATTTATATGTCACGTTTTTTTTATTTTTTTTATAAATTAAATAGAGATAAATTCAGAATATATAGATAATTAAGTTATGTACGGTGCATTTTTTTTTTTCGGTTGCTCATCCGGTATCCAGAGCTTCGCTCTATCTAATCCAGATCCGACTCGACCCGGTCGCGCACCTGACTATGGTGGGTGAGTCTCCCAACAGGACTTTTCTGCATTCACAAGGTTTGAACTTGAGACATTGCTTAAGGGACACAAATCGCTTATCACTTGTGTCAACCCGTTGATATGTACGGTGCATATTTAATCGTTAATAAAGATTCTGATGATATTAAAAACATAATTGAAAGCGCATGTATGTTTTGGGCGCGGAGTTTAATTATTTTAAGCAATCATGAATCATAACACTTTTTTTCATGTTGCGTTCCACGTTTCGAATGACTGAACTATACTTGATCGTTCGCACTCCACTTTTCTTTAACTTTTACAACTCAAAATATAATTATACTAAAAATAATATATTATATAATCTAAAATTAGTGATATATATGTTAAGTGCGGCCTTGCGTCTACCACTATAAGGTATGTGTAATCAGTATTTTAAAGTAATTTGTGATACAAAGCAATTTAACCTCGTCTACCACTTTTCTTAAGAATATATTTTAGGAGCAGTTTTACACTTATATACTTTTGAAAACAAAGCAATTTAACCTCGTTGTTAATTCCTCAAGAAATCGCCTGAATGAGAAACAAAATTATGGAAGGAGTTGGGAAGCGCGAGTTTTTTTAGGTTAAGATGTAAAAATATATATACATGTGGTTTCTCCTAAAGTGCACCCAACACCAAGTGTTTTTTTGGAGTGTAAAAGTAATTATGTGGTTACAAAAGATGAGCAAAAACACCCATTGACCGTTAGTTTGATTTTTTATTTTTAAGGCTGACATAAATGATGACTCAGCTAAATTTCATCCCAGTTGGCAGTAAGGAAGTGAAGAATTTTAGAAATTACATTTCTGCCATTCTCTCTTTCAATCCTAACATTACCCATTGGGCTGCCCATCTCCGCCTCCTCACCACCGTTGCCGCCTTTCTGTAATTTTCAAAACTATATGGGACATTTTCTATAATTTTCCCCAATTCTCCACTGCTAGCTAGGATGAAACTTAGCTGAGTTATCATTCATGTCAACCTTAAAAACACAAAAAGTCAAACTAACAGTCAATGAATATTTTTGCTCCAGTTTTGTAATTATATAGTCACTTTTGCACCCAAAAAAATACTTGGTATTACGTACACTTTTTGGAAAACCACATGTATATTTTTGCACATTAACCCCTTTTTTTAGATAACCATTTTAAATTTAATATTTTTTTTTTTCAATTTTTAAGGAATTCATTCTAAATATTTTCTAGACTTATCTTCCATAATTTTAAATTTAATATTTAATTATTTTCAGACTGAAAAAATGGTAGTTAAATACCAAAAAAATTTAAGATTACAACTAGAAAATTGGAAAGTTTTTCATTTCTTATCTTTTCAATTAAAGGAAAAATTACTCTAAAAAATTACTTTAGGATATTAAATGTTACAGAAACAACTTAGGGTGTTAGATGCACCTTAACTCAAAATTTGTGGCTCCATTTAAACGACTTTTTGGAGAGTTAAAAATGAGATTAAAATTGTACCGTTTTTAAAAATGTGAGGAAAAAAATTATTCCCAAAAAAGAATATTGACTACTACCCTAAACAACATTAGAGTGCTAGATGAAACTCAAGCACTAAACTCAAAGAAATAACATTAAACTGATTTTGTATATTACTTCCTCTATTTCTTAATATAAAACTCAATTAATTTTTTAAAAAAGATTAAGAAAGAAAAATAAATTACTTAATCATAATATATATTGTGTATAGTTAGATTAGATATAAATTTAGAGTGAGACAAATTAATTTGAGAAAAATGATAAATATATAAATATTTTAAAATAATTTATTTAGCTTCTTTACTAACTTCAAAAAAGTTAACTGGATGGATCACTAAGTGCAAAAAAGGGCTTTAAGACTGTCTCATTTAGACCGGATTATAGAGAATCAGGTCTTAAAAGTATGACCGGTGGCAGTTTCGTAAATATAAAGAACTTTTTGGACCGGATTATAAAAGATCCGGTCTTAAAAATATGACCGGTGGCACTTTTGTAAATATATAGAACACTTTTAAGACCGGACTATAAAAGATCCGGTCTTAAAAGTATGACCGGTGGCAATTTTGTAAATATATAGAACACTTTTAAGACCGGACTATAAAATATCCGGTCCTAAAAGTATGACCGGTGGCAATTTCGTAAATATTGTGAGAAGGCGCTGATCAAGTCCGAGGATGCGATGATTTATTCCTTCGCTTAATTGGAATTATATACAGATGCTAATAAGTAAATAAACCTAGGCAGTTCTATAATTTAGGGATTACAATCAGGAATATAATTACGAAATTCATAAAACCATGATCTGCTAACTTAATTCCTAAAATGTCTCTAACATCTTAATTAAGATGATTACAATCAAGAATTTAATTACGAAATTCAAAAATCATGATCTGCTAACTTAATTCCTAAAATCTCTCTAACAACTTAATTAAGATGATTACAATCAGAATTTAATTACGAAATTCAAAAACCTTGATCTCGCTAACTTAATTCCTAAAATCTCTCTAACAACTTAATTAAGATAATTGCACAATATAATCGTATACGCTAACTAATTAAATAAATAGAACACTTTTAAGACCGGCTGTTTCAAATAGACGGTCTTAAAAGTACTTTTAAGACCGTCTGTTTGAAACAGACGGTCTTAAAAGTGTAAAAAGAAAAAAAAATATAGAACACTTTTAAGACCTACTGCTTCAAACAGACGGTCTTAAAAGTGTAAAAAAATTATATAGAACACTTTTAAGACCGGCTGTTTCAAACAGATGGTCTTAAAAGTGTAATATATATATATATATATATATAGAACACTTTTAAGACCGGTTGTTTCAAACAGACGGTCTTAAAAGTGTTCTATATATTTACGAAATTGCCACCGGTCAATTTTTTTTTTTTTTTTTTACACTTTTAAGACCGGTTGTTTAAAACAACCGGTCCTAAAAAATACTTTTAAGACCGGTTGTTTCAAAAAACCGGTCTTAAAAGTGTTAAAAAAAACTACATTCGCTAAACCTGTTAAGTCCGTGAGTTTGCTTTGTCTTCTTGGTGATATAACATTTTATTAGCTATAGATTTAACGAGTGTCCCAAGAGCCTCACGGGCAAATCCTCAGCAAGAATGTCATCCTCTTCCTCTAACCTACTCGCAATCTTCGTAAGTCATCTTAAGAGTCGCACAATCAAATCCTTGGCAACGTTGTCAGTGAGATGCTTCGAGGGTTTTGCGATGGTGTCGACTCCAATCCTCAGCAACAGCGAAAGCGTACTACTTTGAGGATTCTGGACGACGGCGGCTCCTTCCTCTTCGATCTATGGGTCCTTCCACGCCGCCTTCGCATAGATCCGGTTTGAAATCAAACCCAGATATCTTCTTGCTTAAGTCTGTTTATTTCCTACATTGACCGCTCCTGCTCAGATCTGGACTTCGATTTTGGTTGCTTGAAGCTTTGCTAGCACCGACAAGAGGATCCTGCTCAGATTTGGTTGCTTTAAGCTTGTGATTTTTTTGTAGATCTGGACTTCAAATTCGATTTTCATGGTAAATGATTTATGTTTCTTGTTATTTTTGTTTATTTCTGGACTTTGTAATCATCTTTTTTGTTTTTCTTGTTGTTGTTGTTGCTTCCAATCTTCTCTTGGTTCTCCGTCGTTGATGATGGAGGGACATTCAAAATGTTGCCAGATCTGGTGATTTGGGACCGATTGTTTCATTTGAGTTTTTTCTTTTTTATTATTATTATTTTGAAACACTTTTAAGACCGGATATTTAAAATGTCCGGTCTTAAAGAAACTCTTTAAGACTGTGTAAAAGTCCGGTCTTAAAGGTCGACTTTTAATACCGCCTGGAACAAGACTGGTCGCGGGTCCGGTCCTAATGTACCTATTTTGTCCGGTCTTAAAAGCCTTTTTCCCACCCGTGGATCTTATATTAAGGAGGATAAACAATTCATTTTCTAGTCTTACCTCTTTTCTTAGCGTCGAATTGCCGTGAACAGCAACAATAAGCTTTACCAGACTGGACTTATTAAACAGAGCCGGTTGTATAAATAACATATCGAAATCTGATTGTGTTTTTATCAATAATTAACTTTTTAATTAAACACCATTCGTTCTTGGGCTCAACTGGCAAAGGGTTCGGACACTCTCAACAAACGGAGGGAGTTTGATCCTGGAGTTGGTCAAAGTGTTGGGGGAGGTATCCTAGGTAATGTAAATTTGTGGGAATGCAGGCTGAGGTGGAGGCATGTGTACTCTCAATCCTGTATACCCTGGGGAGCAAAGTCATAGCGTCCTGCCCTTGAACTGTGGGTGACCCAACCCCTCTCCTAAAATTTAAATATCAAAAAAAAAAAAAAATTAAACACATCATTTATCGAAAAATCTCTTTTGATGACTTTTTTTTAAAATATTTTTGGGTCTTTATTTCCCTCTTTTCTCTTTTGGATAAATTTCATAGAGCTAATTAATAATAAACATCTTAAATTTTTTCATTGGCGTCTATAATGTAATTCTTTAGATGAGTTCAAACCATCTATAAAAAAAAAATTACCATTATTTTTTTTCCCAATAAATGTGACGCCAACTTTTATCTGTTTTGCACCTCAAAAAATCTACCTCAATATTTTTAGTTTAAAATATAGATATAAAATGCTCAAATAATGTAAAATAAAACACATCAAAAAAGAAAGAAAGAAAAGTGTATGAAATTAATCTATATATTGGATCTCAATCATACAAATTTTTGTTGTGCTGTTGATATTGCATTCCACGTTTCCGAAGTTTGTCTTTTTAACTTGGTCGTATTCCACTTTTCTCGAGTTCGGATATTTTTCGTTGGCATGAGGAAGTATATATTATTTTATTAATTAAAGAGATTGAAAAATGAGAGACCAAATAAATAAAAAAAGTCAGGAGATAAGATCTTCTGGCCCAGAAAAAAAGGTGAAGGGATAAATCTTAATAAAGGTTTAAATTGAACCTTTTCTATATATCTTAGCAGAGTTGTTAAACTTAATGTTTTTATATTCAACCAAATTTATAGTTTAAATTTGATCCAAAACACTATGATTTGATCACACACGCACACAGATAGACACACACACACAGATATATATATAAATGAGCTGAAAAAATGAAGTATATTATGAAGATCAGGTCTGAAGAAAAGGGTAATTTATGAAAAAGAAAAGAGATGAAAGAAACAATTAAAGGTGGATATAAGAAATCTATACGTAATTGATCTCACATAGATCAATGATTTGAGGGGATGTTTTGATCATGAAACGTCATTTTCAAACAGTTTGCGATATGATCTTCTCCTTTCGATTGCATATGTTTTGTTGCAATCTCATTGGCTTCATTGATCGTGCCTCCAACATCACCTCACTCTTGTATCCCACACCATTTTCTCCAAAATCTTAACCCCACTTTTGATGTACTCACTGTGGTTCTAAATATACACTATCACGTAACGCATTAACTACCATACTTTACGGTTCTGAACTGTTATATATACAGGTGCTATATTTACTTTGTGCAAATAAATTATGGTTATGAACCGTTATTTATTCTTGACATATTATAATGATTATAAGATAATACTTGTTATATATTGAGGCTTGGTGAGACCATGATATGCACATTATTGTGATAATTCTTAATAGGCACTCGTGAACAACTACCATAATATATGGTAATGCTTACATGATACATAACGGTCTCATTTTGACAACCGTAATTTATTCAGTAACTTAAATAATTAACAGTTCTTTTGTAAGAATCGTGACTTTTAATAACACTTTATAACGGTCTTATGTAGACAATCGTTATGTATTTAATACATAAATAATGGATCCTAAATAAGAACCGTGAATTTTATTATACATGAGATTGTTATATAATAACTGTGACATATGGTTGTGAGACTCTTCAAGTGAGAGTTTCTGAGTCAGTTGGACTAGACTGTATATAATATAATAATACCTCCGACAACATTGAGTTTCTATGCAATATGGGATAGATCAGGATATTCCAAGCTTTGTGGAGAGAATCAATGGCAACCGTTGACCTATATAAGTGATAATGTAACTGTTACTTATAAATTGTGTCTCTTCACAAGAATTAACCATGGAAAGCAATGGATTAGGGGAAAAACATACAAATATCCGTATTAGAAATGTTGCGCAGGGTATGCAAACCCTTAAGCAAACTGCTCAGGGGTTTTGAGCAAATTGCTTAAGGGTTTGTTTATCCCTTGCAGCCTTTTCTATGCGCATATTTGTGTTTTTTTTTTCCACCCAGCCGTTGCTTTCCTGACTTACTTGCTAATGAGATGCAAGGTATATGTGATGAACACTTATATTATGAGATATATAGGTCAAGAATGTGATTGATTCAAACTAAAAAGCCTAGAAAATCTTGATCCATTGCATGGTTACTTAATATGGGAAGTACTACTCTATTAGATAGAGTCAAGACTAAATAGCTTAGAAACTCTCAAATTGAAGAATATAGGACTGATCACAATGTTAAATTTCAGAGCTTTTAACTTGGTGCCACCTGCCCAATACAAAAACAGGAGAGGAACCTTCAATCAGAGCAATAATGAGTTTTCTAGAAAAAATATAACTTGACAAAAGCAATTTAATGTCACCTTGAATGCTTTGTTGCATCTTGATACAACTAAACTAGTTTAGTCATCACATTCCTATTGATTTTTTGGAAGTAACTTTTGAAGATATGGATACTTCCAAAAAATTAGATGTATTTGCTTAGGCTTCATATCTCTAGAAGTGACCTCAAAAAAGATCAATAGAGTAGGAACCTCTAGTCAAAGTAATGAGTTGACAACTTCCTATAGTTGGAGAGGAATCTTTGATCAAAGCAATAATGAGTTTTCCAAAAAAAAAAAAAAACTTCATAAAAGCAATTTAATGTCACCTGGAATGTTTTATCGCATCTTGATACAACTGAATTAATTTATTCATCACATCCCTACTAATCTTTTCGAATTAACTTCCAGAAATATGGATGCTTCCAAAAAAAAAGGTATTTTCTTAGAGATCTATATCTCCCGAAATTACTTAACAAAAGATCAATAGAGTATGAATCGTGAATCAAAGCAATGGGTTGACAACTTCCTGTATTATGAAAAAAAACCTTCGATCAGAGCAATACTAGAGTTTCCAAAAAAACATAATTTCACAAAAGCAATGTAAGGAACCGTTGATAAGAGCAATACTAGGTTTTCCAAAAAACACATAACTTCACAAAAGCAATTTAATGTCACCTTAGATGCTATATCATATTGTGACTTCACAAAAGCAGCCCAATCAGCCAGGTTGAACACTGCAAGAAACATGAGAGGAAACATTAGAAGTGAAAGCAGGAAGGATAATGCGAAATGGATTAGGGAAATCATTATTATACCTAGCTATCTAAGGCTCATGAACGAAAACAACTCGCATGACAGTCACTAAGACAAGGGTCAATGTATTCACTAGCGCGACTATCGGTGAGAAGTCAGACGAAGGATTTAAGTGGGATTCGATTGAAAACAATTCCCGATGGCCCCGAAAAAGACAATAGGAGTCAAGGTTACGATGTTGTTGGGTTTTGTTCGAACGGACTAAGTGTCAAATGTTTTCTATTTCAAACATTTAAAAAGAAGTGGAATGGTTGGTTTTTCAGATTATCGTCCTAAGACTTTATAGATCATTATATTTTATAAATGGCGACGATTGCTTTAATAGAATCATTATTTATTTTATTGCATGATGCTTTTTTTTTTAAAAAAAAAGGACCATTGGATATATTCTTTTATTTTTTTACAAAATACTCATATTTAAGGAAAAAAACGATAAAACCAAAAAAAAAAAAAGAATAGTGGCGAGTAGCTTGATGAACTGATGAGATCACTAGGCTACTTGTCACTAGAGGATTGGTCAAGATCATAGCCAATCTCATACTCATCAAGTATGAGATAGATGTTCATATTCATACTGGAGAGGTATTTATGAAGCTCTCTCACGACATGGTCAATCTGTTGTGCTTGCCACAACATTGCCTCTAGTTGAGGAAGCATAGGATGTGGAGGAAGAAGAGGAGGTGGCGAAGGTGGAGGCAGTGGTGGAGGAGGTGGAGGCGGATGTTGGGGAGGAGAAGCAATAGGTGGAGTTTGAGGAGGAGGAGAAGGAGGCGGAAATGCCGAGATTTTTTTGGCATGTCTTTCGCACGGCGTTTCATCTTGGCGATTAAAGAGGAGGACGATGAAGAAAATGTAGGAAAAACAAATGAAAATGTGGATTTTAATTACTGTAATAGGCATCTAGAAGGGACTGAAAAACCATCATTGCACGTGTTGGAAAATGAAAGGGTACTTGTATTCTCCTGATGATCATCGGATAATGAGGTACCCATAGTTAGTACGGGGAAGAGGAAGGTTTCAAAGCTTTAAACAAAATTTATTAAGTTAAAACCGTTAAATATGTTTGCAAGACTACTTTACGGTTTTTAATTCATAATCGTGAATTATTTAGTTTTTTTTTTTAACTTTATAATAATACTTTATGTTTCTTACCCAATAACCATGAATTATTAAGTTGTTTATTGTTGTTGTTAACTTCATCTCCCTCCCTTGATGATGAGAATGAGGATGAGGAAGAGGAAGATGAGGATGACAAGCAAGAATAATTTACGGTTCTTAACTAATAATCTTGAATTATTAAGTTGTTGTTTTTTGTTAACTTCATTTTTAATATTAAAAAAACGATGATGTTCAGTCACCACCACCACTGCCATCTTCATTCTCCTCATCCTTATCCTCTTCCTCATCCTTATCCTCATTCTCATCATCAGAGGAGGGAGATGAAGGTCTGACTACAAGTCATATTCAATATCATTGTGATGAAATATGTGGTTCAACTCCATGTTCAGCTTGTTGGAGTATGCAACAAGACACCTTGTTGGTGGTCAAGGCCTGCTTACATTTGCATCAGAGCCTTCATTTCAAGAGGAGGTGGAGGAGGAGGTAGTGGTGGTAGAGGAGGGGGTAGCGGTGGCGGATGAGCTCCTTGGGAACTTAACATAATCAAGGAGAGAAGGAGGAGAATGATAAAGAGAAGTAGTAAGAATATCAAGGAATAAATGAGTTTAAATAGAGGTTTAACGGGATTATGAAGGGTTATGACTTATGATTTATGAAAGTCTAACAAATTACGAAGGGGTTATGAAAGTGTTAGATGACGGTTGGTTCTGAAAACCATTATGTTTTGTCTTTGCTGGTATAAGAGGTTAAAAACAAATCGTTTGTAAGTATTACATGACGATTATTTCATAAAAATCGTAATATATCTTACTAAATAAATGACGGTTATTAACTACAACCGTTATTTTTGTGTTTTCGTAGATTCCACCTCACAATACATGAATGTGTGAATATCTAACCATTAGGTTTTCGCGTTATATATCCATACGCGACCTCCACCTCGACATATATAACGTTTATTCATTGTAACCGTTATTTATTAAGAGTTAATATATACCCAAATCTATAATAGTGATAAGAGCAACACCAATAAGTAATTTATAGAGATTTAAAAAAAAAAAAAAATCAGCTAAGATAGTTATTGCAAAAAAAAAAAAAAAAAGTGTGTTGGTTTCCTTAAAGTATCCAATTAATCATTTGCGTTGGATCATATCACTCTTTTGATGGAAAAACTCTCTTAATATATACAATTAGTATGAGAGTTTAGGAAAAATATTATAAATTTGAGAGATAAAGTGAATTGAGACCTTACATTTAAAATTAAAACAAACCATAACTATAACAAACCATAGTAATCTTATCATTCATTTGATGAGCATATCCAGCTAACTAATCAAAATAAGTAATTATTTTTTTCAATAAAGAGAGGGAAACCTTTTGGCATTGAATGTTTGGCTCTAAAAGGACAACAAGAGTATAAAGTTGGGGTTAGCAGAGATAAGGATGTTGAGATAGGTGTGTAGTTATACAATAAAAGAAAGGGTTAAGGTACAAAAATAGTTACGCACTTTTCCCATATGTGTGTTTAGCACCATATATATATATATATTATTCAAGTGCAAAATGCCCATGAACTTTTCTAAATGGGGCAAAAATGCAAGCTCTATTAATTAAGACATACATTTGTTAACTTTTGTTTTTGTGAGCCCCACACTAATTATTTTTAAATAAGGGTTATGGGCAAATTTACCCATGAACTTTTTTCCAAAGTGCACCTGATACCATAATTTTTTTTTTTTATGAGCAAAAATACTTATAAACTTTTTAAAATTAGTGAAAATATCATCTCCGTTGTCTACCCTAAATGTCCATCACTTTTTTTGTGTGGGTCCGCCATGTGTGTCTAAATGTCAATCTTTAGAAATCTGCTTAAATTTTCCCCTTAACTGATGAGGAAGGTAGATTAAATAATATGAAATGCTCTGAAAAAGAATAAGGAAAGATTGAAGAAAAGGTTTAATGAAGTGGTTGAATGAGATATTTACTAAACAATATGTATCTAAAAGATTTAATTGTTGCTAGAATGCAAAAGCGTGGCACGATTTTTATAATTAACTTTTTAAGAGTGTGGCCTTCCAAACAAGTTCAATATTAATTTGCCAGATATGTTTTTCATTCCAGAATTTTGGTGACAAATAAAGTGATAGATCATGTAGTGGGGGCACCAAAGTCAAGGTTTGGTATGAAAAGAATGAATGAGCTTTGGTGAGTTTATAATAACATTAAAAGGAAAAAAACATAAGATTGCTCAGTCAATTGTCAATCTCAGCTTCAGAATCACTATAGAAAAATGACAGCATGCTTCCCTCGACTAGTGCTTCCTTCACTCCCTATTACATTTGCACGTTTTATCAACTCATTAAACGTGCATGATTGACATGTGGGCCCCCCTCTCTGTAGGTTTGGAGCATTGGGACCACCAATTATTTTGTCTGCTTCCTGTTAGATTCTTTCACAGTTCATCTTACACCTCGGGGGTTTTTATTATTATTAAAATTAGGGAAGATTAAAATTGGTTAAAAATAATAAGTATGTTTTGAAATAATATTTTTTTAAGTATACTTTAATTAAAAAGGGTAAGTAAAAAATAGAGTAAATAAAAATATCATCAAACTTTTAATTAATACAATATATATAATTAATGAAGAACACAAATGGAAAAAAAAAACACTCATTAAATGCTAAAACAATTTTTTTCGGATTCTTATAAAAATGATTAAGCTAATTCAAATTTTGGGTTCTTATTATAAAAAGGATTTGAGGCGGCATATAATTGTACTCTCTCTCATCTCTATTATGTTATATGACACTTTCAACTAATTTTTTTCCTAATTATAAAGGCAAGTACTAACAACCGTTGTTATAAGTCAGATCGAAAGCCTACTGCTTATAAGTTATTGGAGATCATCTATATCGTTAGGCTATAAGGTCATTGATATTTTTAACTAATTCACACAAACTAACTAAGAAAGAATAGTTAATTCATTAAATCTTGATAAACAAAATTTAACTTTCCCCCTATTAATGAGATTTTGAAGAAGAGAGAAAAACATGAAGAGTTATATTTAAACATTAATTATAGGGGCTAAATTGACAAATAAGCATTAATATCTTTCTAAGTGACTTATATTATGGACTAAATAATCCTTGGCGTTTTATATATTACTACCAGATATTACCCACAGATTTTTCAGTTCAAGGTGCTAAATTCAGCCCTCAAAGTGATGCACTGAATTGATATTGATGAGTTATACTAACAGTGTATAATGTAAACCCCGGAATTGACACCTAATTCTGCTTCATCATTATCAGTTTTGAAACCCACAAAAAGTAGAGACCAACACACACACAAAAGACCCCATAAGTTTCCATTACAAGCCAACATATACATAATTGAAACACTAACAGTGAGTCCATAACTGAGTATGTGACCCACAATCACCCCCACCCCCCTTTCACACACAATAATTCATCTTTCCTTATAACCAATCAAAATCAAGAAGCTTCAATTCACATTGATACTCCTATATCTAGGAACCTAATTTGGTGGGCCTTATTTGTAGTTTGGGTTTTCATCGCTTTGAATCATAGCGAAATCTAAGGTCCTTTTGCCTTGCAACTTGTTTGTTGTGTAGTGCTTACTGTACTCTCCATGATTGTACCTTTTGTATTTGCTGGGATTTTCCTCACTCACAAATTCTGGCATTGGACCAAGCTCTACTTCATAGCTTGGTGCATAGAATGTCACAATGGTCAATCTATCTTTCTCTTCATTTGCCACAGCTCTGTGCTCCACACTCTTATATTTTCCATTTGTAAGCACCTGCATGTATATACTTTTGATTCAAATCAGAACCAGATTTTGCAGAAAAATCTGGTGATATGAACAGTAATGAGATGTTGATTGTGTAGCAGCCTCCAACTCATGTTGTTCAATAGAAAAAACACATATATCTGAAAGGATCCTGTTTTTCTTAGGTAATTTAGTGCTTACCTTAGCATCCATAAACTACAGAGAAATAAGTCAATATAAAATATACAACTTTAATGTTACGAAGACCCCATCATCATGATGGCACTCATTCATTGGTTTGCTTATTTAAGCACCACCTACTTACACACACACATATATATATATAAAAGCTTTCTTTGTGAATAATGATGGTTTGAACAAATGGAAGGGGTTTAGTTATTGTTCTGAGTCCCACGTCGGAAAGCCTCATAAGAAAAGTGGGGTTTATAAGTTTTAGGGGCTTTCCCACTTAACATGCTAGCCTTTTAGGATGTACTCTTCATCTGAAAGTATGCTCGTAACAATTCGGTTCTTACGGATGGGAAAAATCATGTTGGGAGAGCTATCCCTCGTTTAGGACTTGACACTACTAGAACCCCAAGCAATCAACACTATCAAATAGTTTTTAAAGGGAAAAATAAAGTTTTTTTTTGGGTAATGAAAAAAATAAAGCTGTGTGTGTGTGAATCCTGCTTCAATTGGCAATAACTTGTTTTTGACTAAATTAGAAAGGTTGATTAGTTGAGAGGTAAGCAAGTTGGAAGGAAGAACCGTTCAAAATAATGATACCAAAAATAATTAAATAAAACTTGTTTGGTCAGAAAGAAAAGGGGAAAAAGTATAGTGTTGTTACTTCTATTGTATCTCCTATGTTGATGACAAAAGCATTTGGAATTGGCTGAACAGGAATCCATTTTCTGTCTCTGAGAACCTGAAGTCCCACAGGGCTTCCCTTTGCTTGCTGCAGAACAGTTATGGCACTTCCATCAGAATGAGGACTCAGACCCATCACAAGCTCTGGTCTTGAACATGGTGGGTAATAGTTCATCCTCACTGCTTGAACTGCCTCACCAAACATCTCACTAAAAGCTGCTTCTTTTAATTCAAGACCTAAAGCTATGAATTCTAGAATCTTCTGACATAGCTTCCTCACTTCTCTTGAGTACTCTTCCAAAGTTTCACTGCATAATATAATCATTCTTTAATCAAGTTTCTTAATTTATCAAACAGTTGAACTCAGAAAGTGAGTGTAATATAATATATGGCATCATTATGTTGAAGTTAGTTACCCGAATCTTTCTGGCCTGTTCGGCCAGAGATTTGGATTCCTCATCCGGTGAGGTTCAATTGCAAGAGCAAACATGTTGCACCAGTCTAGCTTCTGATCCTCTGAGAAAACAAAAGCTTGACCATATCCTTGTACTGTCCCAGGAGCCATTGGGTATTTCTTCTTCTCTTCCAAAGGTAGCATGAAAAAGTCCTTGCTTATCTCTTCTATACTATCCAGCAGTTTCTGATCAACCCCATGATTCTTTACCTAAATTAACCATCAAAGTTTCAATCTTTAAGCTCCCAAATAAGAAAGGACAAAGTGGGGTCATAGGAAAAAAAAAGGAAAGAAAGCAGATTTGTTCTTGTACCTGAAAAAATCCCCATTCCTTACAAGCAGAAGCAAGCTTCAAGATTTCAACTTGGAAATCCTCTGTGTTTCCATTGAGAAACTTGGAGAAATCAATGATGGGCATGTCATTCCTATCTGAAGGTATTGTTGTTTTTGTAGCAGAAAGTTCTGGTCTTTCGGTGGCATCTCTCACAAATCTCTCAGGAATGCTTGTTGACTTTGTCTTTGTGAGTTCTTGGACATCATCAATGTGTCCAACGTTGGGAGGAGAAATGAGAACTGGAGCCATGGACACCACTAAAACAGAGAGAATATATCTGAAAGCTTCAGAGAATTTTTAAATATATATGAACTGATTGATTGTTCTATATGATCTCTCTACTCGCATACCCAATTGGTATTTATAGTGGAAATGAGGCCATCCTTGTGACGTTAAAGTTACTTTAATTAAAGCTTGAAATATGCTATTTTCACATAATTGTGGCTTCAACTAATAGGAGATTGAACCCCATGTGGCTCTGTTTTCTTTTCTTTTTTTAAATATTTGAATTGGTTCTGTTTGAGATTTTGTATGCGGATTACAAACTTGAGGGACTCAAGACTAACTATTTCTCTATGATAAACTTAACCATGTGATTTAATGAATGTTTAATAAATTACTCAATTTTTTTTTTATTATAAATTATCAACTAATAATTCTCACAAACCAATAAAAATAGTTAAAGTCATTAAATTTGTCCTAAAATTTTAGTAATTTTCAATATCACCCTTACTAATTGCACTAAACTCTAGTATCATATTAATTATTACTTTCACCCACTATCCTTATTAATTATGGGCATATATGGAAAAAAAAATATTTAATACTCTTTACAAACAAGCAATTGTCTTATAAAAAGGATCAAATACACTTTTTAGTTGGTACTTTATAATAAGAACCAAAAGGAGTATAATATACTCGTTGCTCTCCTAAATATAATTTCCCCACAAATATCCCTTTTGATTGCATAAAGGTATAGGTTTAAGGTGCTAAAATAACCTTTAACTTTTATCGAAAGTGGAACAATAATCATAATTATTTGTTGGAGTAAAATTAACTATAAACCTTTAAAATTGTGGCAAAACAATTAAATCTAACAGACTTTCATCTATTACAATATAAAATTATTGAAATACCCCCCCAACACATACACACTTAATAAAAAATTGTGGTTGCTTTGCAATTGGGTGATTTTCCATCTTCATTCTTCTAACAGTTGATTTCATCTTCTGTCTCTCTTTCTCTCTCAATCTCATATTCTTTACTCTTCAAGTTCTTCAACACACCACCACCATCATCTACAATTCCAAAAAATAATAATCAACAATCCATATTAGAAAAGTAAAAAAATGGCAAAAAAAATTGTTTGTTATAGTCGTTATACTTCTATCATCAACAATCTAAACTCTTCTTATTAACACCATTACCAAGAAAAACTCAGAATCTTCAACAATCTAAACTCTTCTTATTAGTACCATTACCAAGAAAAACTCAGAATCTGTAGTATAAATTCCAAGAAAAAAGGGCGAATGTGAAGATTTAGCAATAAACTTCGTTTTGAGCACTCAATACATTTTCTTTTGTTGGGTCCAAAAGTAACATAAACATTTTTTAAGGTAGCATATATGGCAGTGTGATTAACCCTGATTAACTTCTGTCATTTTTTGCACAATGAGTTTCACCATTCTTCTCACTCTCTATTATTTAAATAAATTTTTAGAAATATATGCCTTTTTTAATCTCTCACCCTCTCCCCCACCTCCCCTCCCCTTCTCCTCCTCCACAATAATCTTTATGTCTACTTTTAAACCCAACAAAATATAATTGTTTGTGCCAGAGTGGTCAGACCCAGAGTGCAAAAGTGGCGGAAGTTAAATAGGGTTAACAACATTGCCATATATGCTACCTTAAATAAATTTGGGTTAAGGAGCAATTTTACACATGAGCTTTACCCCCGGGAGCGCCCAGCACCACGAGCTTTTTTTTGGAGCAAAAGTACACACGTGGTTACGTTTTGGGAGCACCCAGCACCACGGCCGTTAGTTGACCGTTAGTCAACCGTTAAGTTGGATGGAACGCTGACGTGACGCTTATTTGGACTGACACGCTGACGTGGACGTTGATGGTAAGAAAAAAAGAAAATTACCATTTTGCCCCTTAGTTTTAAATGAAAATTACCATTTTGCCCCTTAGTTTTAAATGAAAATTACCATTTTGCCCATAGTTTTAAATGAAAATTACCCTTTTGCCCTTAATTTTAAATAAATAAAAAAACTAAAATTACCCCCTCCCCCGTGGGCCCCACCACTGGCCACCGCCACCCCACTGCCAGCCGCCGACCACCATCGCCGGCCACCGCCGGCCGCCGGCGGTGGGGCCCACCAGGAGGGGTATTTTTAGTTTTTTTTTAAAAAAACTTAGGGAAAAGGGTAATTTTATTTAAAACTAAGGGCAAAAGTGTAATTTTACCCGAGTTACTGTTCATTTCCATCCAACTTAACGGTTGACTAACGGTCAACTAACGGCCGTGGTGCTGGGCGCTCCCAAAACGTAACCACGTGTGTACTTTTGCTCCAGAAAAAAG
The DNA here is from genome assembly GCA_025563575.1 of Acacia pycnantha. Classification (NCBI taxonomy): domain Eukaryota; kingdom Viridiplantae; phylum Streptophyta; class Magnoliopsida; order Fabales; family Fabaceae; genus Acacia; species Acacia pycnantha. The sequence goes on along the minus strand of JAMWYP010000001.1, from coordinate 10,816,496 downwards.
CTCGTGGTGCTGGGCGCTTCCGAGAGTAAAGCTCGTGTGTAAAATTGCTCATTAACCCAATAAATTTTATGTCTACTTTTAAACCCAACAAAATATAATTGTGTTGGGTTCTCATAGCAAAATAGTTCATCGCTAAATTGGCACATTACCCCGAAAAAAATTATATTAGGTTCATAATAATAATTTAAAATGAAAAAAAGGGCTCACAGCTAGAATAAGGGTTGCGGGGATGAGGGGTTTACCTCATCATCGACACTAGCAAGCAAGGGAGGGGGCTTTATGCAAAGGACCATGATGATTTTTCTGAAATTGTAGATGGTCGTGGTGGTATGGTGATAAAGATGAAGAGTGTAGGATATGAGAATGAGAGAGGGAGGGAGAGAAAGAGAGAAGGTGAAAGCAATTGTTAGGGGAAGAGAGATGAAAAATCACTAGATTGCACAATCGCCACGATTTTTTATTAAGAGTATTTCAGTACTTTCATATTGTAACATATGGAAGCTAGTTGGATTTACAGTTTTGCTCAAATTTTAAAAATTTATGATTACTTTTGTTCCAAAAAATTGTTTATGGTTATTGTTGCATTTTTTTTAATAAAAGTTAAAGATTATTTTAGCACATTAACCCTTGCTTATATAATGGGGGTTTTCATTAAAGGTAGTTCAAATATACATGATTAAAGGTGTTATTTTAAGGAAATTAATACACATTTCTTACAAATAACTACCTTAATTAGTTTGTTTAATATTTACAAATTAATTATCTAGGTCTTATTACAAGTTTTGAACAGTGTAACTCCCTTTTCAGATTTCACTAAAAAAAAAAAAAAGTTGCGTTGAGGTGAATGCAAATATATATCAATTTTCTTGAAACTAAAATGGACGTTCACAGGGACCCCACATCTAGCACATTAGATGACTTTGGATTTATACATACACCGACCTCTTTGCACACTTCTGATCATGCATATGGAGCTAACTCTGCCAGCAGCAGCAGAGACTAATTTCTCTCCGAGTATGAAGGCAAAGAGTAGACTCCTTCCAACTAGAGGCTCGGGATCTAAACCCCTGAGGCCCTGACTATTTAAGTGATGAGAATCTCTACTACTTACGCTAACGTGTGTTAGTTATCTAATCTTATTTTGATATGTTAGGTCCAAACTAATTTATACACACACACTTTTTTTTATATTATTTTTCGGTATTCGGTTTAAGGTTTATGGCTGTCCCTCCTAATATAAATATCTTCTTTGAGTCTTGAATTGGAGTCTCAGAGGGATTTAGTGAGGTCTTATACCGCTAAATTAACTTTATGTTGGTAACTAATTAATTTATACTACATCTGGTCCTAATTATAGGAACATTTTTGTAGTGCAAATTACACTACAAAAGTGTTCCTATAATTAGGATCGGAGAGAGTATTATATAATGACATGCAATAAATGAAATCAAACCATATATTTTTTTTTTTCATGAAATATTAAAAAGAAAAAGTGAAAAACCATATGGTTCCCATCCCCCTTCTCTCTATCACCATAAACACTCCATTAAACCTTTGACATTCAAGGGTATGTTTGATTTTATACTGAAAACCATCAAAACATGCAAAGTAGCTTCTGATGTCAAATCAATCATGCTTTATATAAAATAAACAGTAATCTTGAGCAAGTCTCTAAAAAAAAATACATGATAACTTAGGCTTTTTGACCAATATGCCCCTAATTAAATAACTAATTATCAAAATGCCCCTGTCTGGAAACATTTCACCAATATGTCCATGTTTAGTCTATTACAACACTAGGTGTAATCGACTAAACTGCGGGGCCTTTGTTTTTTTGAACTTCCGCGAAATGTAATCGACTAAGTTACAGTGCTTAGTCGATTACATTGTGATAGATGTGTTTTTTAAAAACCTCATTTGCCCCAACCGAACCCTAATACTCGATTAAACCTCCCTAAACCTCTCCCCCTCTGATTTTGTCGCCAAAATCTTGTTGAATCCATTGGTGGGTTGCGAAGGAAACTTCAATCTAGTGCTATTTGCGTCGATTTTGGTATGTTCTCATCTCCATTTCGAATTACGGTATGTTGTTAACCTTTTTTTTTTTTTGTAATCTGAAACCCTCCCTTTTGCAGCTCCCAAATTCTGGTGTGAAGGATGAGTTCAAGTTCAAACACGCACGTTACTGTAATCTACCATAGTGGGAGGCATTTTGAAGGTCCCGATGGTGTTCAATTTGAAGGAAAAATGAAAATGATGAAAATCAAATGGGGCACTACGTACAACGAGCTCAAAGAAAGAATTTACCAAAAATTGGGGCTACATGGAAGCCAATGCATTCATCGGATAATTGCCAAAGTGGAGACTATAGTGGGTAAGGATAGTGTATACTACATTAGTAACGATGTATGTGATGATGAAGACGTAGAGTGTGTCATAGATGCATTTGCTAATCGGAAATCACAAAATTTTATTGAGATATATGTTGAGCTTGAATCTGGTGAATCATCATCTGTACCTATGCATACAAGACCTCCACGGTATTTTGGTCAAGAAGAAAGACCTGTCGGTTTATCTGCACCTTCACAAGGCTTAAGTCAGATAACATTGACGGAAGAAGAGGAGGAACAATGGGTGGAACCGGGCTAGCATCAGGTACATCCTCCTCGACAGTAGTGTATTGCCACACACCATTTGGCCCCTTAGAGATCTTGCACTGCTCCAATAGACGTTGTCCAAACCTAGCATTCCACGTTCTCTGACTCACCATTTGCTCAGTGTGCATAGGAACACCAAAATGCTCCAATATCTTCTGAACTAGATAGGCATACGGGAGTGCAGCGTTATCCTTATGTTTGGCCTTATACATCATCTAACAAATGTAGTGCCTCCAATTCACCTGTATGCCATGACGAATAGCCTACATAATAGGAATGTCACCTTCCAACACCCTCAAATGATTGTAAGGCCGAGGGAACAATATGTGGGTGATGACGTCGTAGAGGATATGGGCATCAACAGTCAGCTGGCCCACAGTAAATATAGCCCTATGACCTCCTGGCCTCATGCATAGCTTCCTCTCGAAAAAATCCATCATGAATAGGGGCATTGCTATCCCCATCATACTGAATTGTATCATGCGCATCAAAATCATATCCTAGTAACTCCGTCCAGATGGGAGCCGTCATCAATATGTCCACGCCGTAGACGCGAGACTGAAGATCACCATTTATGTAGCTGAGGTTATGGTAGAAAGCTCTCACCATAACCTCTGAGTATGGACATGCCATCTCCGCCAAGACTCTCAAGTGGGAACCATCCAACAACGGCACTATCTCAAATCCCTCTCTCGCAAAGAATGTCATATCTAATGACTTTGGCTTGCAAATGGGTCTCCTAGCAAACGAAGCCATGAATCGTGCATGTTGTTCTGCATCATTTTCAACCAGATATCCAAAAGGGAGATCAACAATGGGCTCATGCTGTTGTGGCCTAGAGGAGGATGCCCCACGGTTCGCCTGTTGCTTCGTTCGCCTCGCACCCTCATTACCGGTGTTAGTGGGCGCTTCTCTACAACGCATTATAACAACAAAACCTACAAAGGGACATTACAGTCCATCAACAAACAAGAAACATTCATCAATATCACTTTCCAATATACATTCATCATTTTCACTAAACCAACACAATCAACATAAACAACAAACATTCAAGGAGATGAGTTATTCGAAAAACTTAATATCTAAGCAACACAAACAAACATTCATCATTTTAACAAAAAAACACAATCAACAACCAAAAAATTCAACAAAACCGAAGTGAAATTCATCTAAAAATCAAAAAATTCTCTACCGATGTAAATCTTTTCACTTTCACATGTACATTCATCCTTTTCATCCATAAATAGGAATGAAATACTCAAATCAATCAAAGATGCACAACAAAACCACCCAATGAAAGCACAAAACACAAAAACGCAAATGAGGGTTCGCATAAACGCAAAAACGACGGCAGAAATTCGAAATGGAGATGAGAACATACCTAAATTGACGCAAATGGCACTAGATTAAAGATCCCTTCGCACCCCACCAACGGATTCAGCAAGGTTTTGGCTAAAAAATCAGAGGGGGGAGGTTTTGGGAGGTTTCCTAGTCGATTAGGGTTCGTCTGCCGCGATTGGGGGTTTTTAAAAAACCCTTCTGTCGCGATGTAATCGACTAAGCATTGTAGCTTAGTCGGTTACATCGCGGGTTTATTCAAAAAAAAAAAAAACTGTTGTTGTTTAGTCAATTACATTGCGGGGTGTAATCGACTAAACAGGGGCAGATGGTTAAAATGTTTCCAGATAGGAGCATTTTGGTAATTAGTTATTTAATTAAGGACAAATTTGTCAAAAAGTCTGATAACTTACCCAGTATCAGTTTTTGTTTCTGAATTTGAAGGGAGCTATATATATTACTCCTGTACTTTTTCTGTGAGATAATAATTATATTTTCGGGGTGAAAAAAGATGAAAAATTAGTGCTGAGGGTAATTAAAGTGAAGTAAAGCAAAAACTACAGCTAGTTTTTGTTTGCTTCTGATATGCTGTGCTCCTAAGCGGTGTAACATTGAAATCTATTAAATCATCCTATTTAAACATATAAATATGTAAAACAGAAAAGTGTGAAGACTCAACAAATCATATGGTTTTTTCAAATAAAAACAACTAATAATTTCAATTAGTGACAAATTTAAGAAGTTTAAATGTTATTAACCGTTTTCTTAATACATGCATGCATGAGTGAAATAATGATGATTCATATTCGATATTATTTCCATGTGAAAACTAATTAACATAAAACACAGCTTCTGCTTCTAAGTGGTGTTAATATTTTTTTGATATCAACCTGTCATTTTTTTATAACACTTTGGGCTACTATGTAGTAGCCGACATTTTTTTTTGGGATCTTACAAACAGATATCTAAATAACTAACTAATTTGAATCAAGACTTTGTGATGAGGATGCCTTTACCCACGATCTTATTTCTTTTTTATTCGAACTCGGGTTTGCCACTTTGAGCTCAGATAGCCACTTTTCTATGTATCTTCATAATATGATTAAACAAGGTTGGTGAAGCTAAATACATAATATCCATATGAAATGTATATAATATTAATGGATATTTTGCATTCAACTAATAATTTATCTTCACAAGTATAATTTGTCAACTTTTTGCCGAGAATCCTCCCGAACGGCATATCCCTAAAAGTGTAATTGGGAGGTTGATGAGAACAAACACATATAATTGCTTCTTGCAAGTGACCGACACAAAGCATTCTTGCTTGTGGGACCATTCTCCATTCCTCCAAACTAAAGTGTTTTACTTCTTTTCATCTCATTGTGCAATTCCCAATAATTATCGGGTTACTTAGATTTGAGTATTATTGGGAATAGTTGAAATAACTTTTTTGAAATGATATTTTTCTTGTATTTACAAGGTTTGAAATATCGATCTTAATTAGATTTTTTTTTTTTGTATAAAAAAGTTTTGGATGGGTTCGATATCAGTCCCCCACCAAGGTCAAGGCACGGCCCCGGGCTCTATGAGAGCTTACTGGGGACTTACGAGATCGCGAGATCGCCTACCAAAGGAGTCTCAGCGACGGCAGAGGGGATCGAACCCACGACCCAAGGGCCTAATCCTGGATCCCTTACCATCTATGCCAACTCACATCGGCGATCTTAATTAGATTTTGTTTTGCCAAACACATGATGAGAATTGAAACTATTTTAGCCAGCCCAACTATTAATTATAACATCCTACAAATTTTCTACTCCCTTTTATCCTTAATATAAGACTTAGTTGATTATTTTAAAATATTAAGAAAGTTAAATAAATTATTTGATTATAGCATATATTGTGTATCTTAAATTATATATAAGTTTATAAGTCAAGTAAATTAATTTGGAGAAAAACGATAAATATAAATATTTTAAAATAATTTATTTAGTTTCCTTAATTTCTACAAAAAAAGTTAAATGGGTCTTATATTAAAAACTGGATGAAGTATTTTATATATACATATACTCCCTAACATAATAAAGTTTTCTTAGATGCAAAAGTATATATGAAGTTTTCAAAATGGTGTAAAAATGTTATGACTAATAAGCCAATCAACGTTTAACGTTTAGCAAACACGTTAGTTAAGAAAATAATTAAAAATACATAATTTTTAAAATGGTGTAAAAATGTCATGATCATTAAATGAACCAGCATTGACCATTTAACAAACAATCTCTACACACGTTACCTTGTATTCTCACTTCCAGTGGCTCTGCGCCTACCATTGCAAGGTCTTATGCACAACATAATGACTATATACAACTCTCTTTTTCTTCAGTTTCTTTGTCGTCGATGAATATTATCAAAGGATTTGGACGCATTCTTTTTCTAGTACATGGCTAATTTATAACAACCCTACCCCTCATTTATGCAGCTCGTTAGCTCCAAGGAAAAACTATTGATGACAAAAAACCAAAGAAAAGGACAGTAGATGCGGTGAAGAAACCAAAGAAGATGATAGGGTTGTGTAGCCATTGTGCCATGTAGAAACCCCTGCAGTGGAAAACAAGACTACGTACTAAGATAAAAAATGTTGTGTAACGGTTGTGGTGACTGTTTGTTAAACGGTCCACGTTTGTTAACTTAACGGTTCTAACATATTTGTACTGTTTTAAGAACTTCTTATATATTTTTGCAGTATTTTCTTGACTGATATGTTTGTTAAATGGTTGACATTGATTGACTTAACGGCTGTTGTATTTTGAAAACTTAATGTGTGTTTTTGCATTTAAAAAAAAAAACAACTTTATAGTGGCAGGTGCTTATGACATAATACTTTATGAGTATATTTGCACATTAACCCTTCTTTTACCCATAAAGTGAGATGCATTAATGTATAATTATCTAAGACTTATTTAGATGATGAGAGTGAAATAATGTAAAATTAAATAGATATAATAAAGAGTTCAAATAATTCTAATGTAACAGGGTAAAATAATTATAATGTCTCGTCTTGTGTGGATAATAGTGGAAGCTAATCTTGCCTATTCCCGAAAAGGCTAAAATTTTGAGCTTTTTTTGGGGTTGGAAAAAAAAGCATTGGACCATATTTTCATAGTCATTTAAAAGATATTTTAAGATTTGGTATATTAATATCAATATATAATGTTACTTTATAAGAAGTAATGACATTTTATAATGCATGAACAAACATTATAATTCTAACCTAAATTTCATGTAATATGTTCAAGTTTCTGGTAAAAATGTAATATGTTGGAAAACATATAGAGTTTTGTTAAATAAATATATTTATTGTTGAAGTGACGTAAACCTAAATTATCCGAGATCAAAACCCAATCTAACCCAAAATCTACATAATATTCTCTATAACAAAAATCGATGACAGTCTTTTGAAGTGTGTCGTGAAAGATTGTAATTTGGAATATTAGTGTTTGTTTATAAAAGGAAAAAAGGGGGAATATTAGTGCATGTACATTGTATCTGCTAAATCTCATAAAGTGAGGTAACTTCTTGGTCCAATGCCTCGGATTCTCTTCTATTGATGGAGATATAGTGATGTGACATCCAGTTTAATTAGATTTTTTTATTATTAAAGATATCTTTTTATTATTGGGTAAAAGAATACCAACAGGGAGGGTGGATGTATCAGGATCCAAATGACTGTGTAGTGTCACTAAAAGTAGAACTTGAAGATTTCAGACACAGACACCATCAAAGTCATTGAGACCTTGATCTATCCTATCTATCAACTGGGATAAACCCAGAGAGTCTGAAAAACTGAAAATTATGATACTGAATGCATGACTGTAGAGGAGATCCTGAAATGAGGTGGTAATCCAGTGAACAGTCCGAGCCTATCGAGCCTCCTTGCTCACGCTCAAGGACACTTTAGGATTTAGGCCTCATTTCAAGACATACAAGACTGGCATGTTCAGTACCCTGATTTTCAATACTCTCTCATACTGGATCGCGGTCTTGATTCTATTCTGATGCACAGGGTCCTCTAAAAGAGACAAGTGTAGAGCATACTTGGAACCTATGGAGCAGATAATACTACCATACTTTGGCTTTCTGATTAGATGATATTTTTATTATCTATATCAAACTATTTATGAATATATTTTAGTCATTTTTTTATCCAATTAATTTCAATCATGTTAAAATACCTATATTTTAAATTAAAAAATAAGTTAATAGTGGTAATAAGAATTATTAGTGGAAAATTCCCTGCTCCATTTTTCTATCCTCCCCACAAATTCCAAATCAACCTTAATTGCAATGATTTCTTTCTTAGCTAATAAAAAAAATAGGGAAATATTACATTCGGTCCTAAATAAAAGACCTAGTTGACTTTTCTTAAAAAAAAGATTAAGGAAGTTTGATTAGTTACTTAATCATATCATATGTTATATATGATTAATTTATAGGACAAATTAATTCAAAGAAAAACGATAAATAAAAATACTTTAAAGTAATTTAATTAGCTTTATTAATTTTTTTTTTAAAAAAATTAATTGTATCTTATATTTATGACCGGAGGTACCATAAGTCTATAATACACAGTTCATTATTCAATCCCCCAAAAGGGCTAAAAAAGGTCAGATAAATAATACTACGTACTAACATTTTTATTTAATACAATTTATACAGCATACACAAATATGTGAATGTCGGTATCTAAGCATAACAGGCAGCATTACTACTGCGTTGAAATTACAAACCTTTTCACATGCATCTCCTCCATTAAAGAAGTATCATTTGACTTCCAATCTTGACAAGCATAGCAAAATGTTGCGTTCTTTTTTTAACTTGTACTCATCTTTTCCATTCTAGTTATAAAAGTTAGATGACTAGTGTGTGTATATATTAGTTAAGTTAATTATTATAAAAGAAGTGTATATTAGTTTTCCCTAAAATACCCCTTCAATCCTTTACATTGGAAACTATTCTTATTGTTGGAAAATTATTTTATATGTAATTCGTAGGGATAGTTTAAAGAAAAATGATAAATTTTAGAGACAAAATGAATTGATGTCTTATACTTGGGACCAAAGTAAATTGCTTAACTACCTTCTACGTTTAAAAACAGAGTGATTGGCTATAATGTTTATTAAATGGATGCAACAAAAACAGCAATCTCAATGGCAGATTGGTGTGCTTGTGCAGCTTGCATGGAGAAGTGCTAAGAAAACTGCCCCTTTAATTTCTCCTTTGCTTAAGATCCTGCCAGTCCTTGTTTCTAAGTTTTATGCTTGTTTTTCTGGGTTTGTTTCCGTTTCATTTTGCTGCTCTTTTAGTTTTATTCTATTGCTGGTTTTTGCTTGGTTGTTGTAACTTTGTGGAACCAGATTGGTTTTTCATTGATTGAGTAATGAATATATATAAAGGATAGTGACATGAACCACCCTAATCTTATTCAACATCCTGATGTTATTTTTTAGCTACATCCAATGTAATACCCGGATAAATAAAATGACTATTTCTGATAAGTAAAATTGTGGTCTCAATTTCTATGTTTTACTTATCGTATTTATGAAGGAAAAATCCCTTAGAAATTAGGAGAAAATAATAATGTGCCAAAGATGACCAAAATGCCCTTGTGGGCATAAATGGCCTAGAAATATTATGAAAAATGCTAAAGGACAATAAAATAATTATTTGAATTTGGAAAGTATATTGTCCCTAATTTAGAAAATTTAATAAATTATAACTTTGGAAAAATTAAAGGAGAAGAATCAAAAAGTATTGAAATGACCAAAATGACCCCGTTATTTTTAATATTTTACAGGAGAGGTAAAATATCAATGTTAGTGTAAAATTTGTGAGACAATAACTTGTCTTAGTTAAGATAATTATCAACAATTAGTAAGGAGTTAATTAAGTAATTATTGGCTAATTACTTAAGCATAAACAAAGGAAAATCCAAATATAATTATGTAAAACTCTATAATTAGTGGTTTATGGCTAAAATTGGCATAAAATATATTTGCTAATTAATTGGAAAATATGAAGAAAAATATATGAGCTTAAGAAATTTTAAGCCTAAAAACATATATGGACCAATAGGAAAATTTTGTAAAAAAATTATGTAAAAAAATTATTAAATAATTATTTTATATAATATTAATTAATTAAAAAACGAAAATTAATAAAAAAAAATTATTAAAAGGTACCGAAAATCTCAGAGGATAAGGGATAGGATTTTCATGGTTAAAAATCTTGCAACTTTGGTTAAGTAGTGAAGTAAAAGCATATAGGATAAACGAGAACCGATAGAAATTAAATTCTAACTAGAAAACCATGAACAATGTTTCTAAAGTCAGAGTATATTAGAAACAAGTGAATTTTTATCTCAGAGTAGGCTGTCTCCGAAGTTATTTCCGAAACCGAAAAAGGGTTATGCTAGATCGATCAGAAGCTATCTGATGTTCAAAAAGAAAATCAGATAAATGAAAACCTATAGAAACCAAGCCATAACTTGAAATCCAAGAATGAGTTGGTAAACATCTGGGCATATTATGAATCAGTGAATTTTTATCCCGAAGTTGATGATTATGGAAGTTATTTCCGTAACCGACGCGTTTTTCCGTAAATCTTCGGCAGGACCGGAGAAGACCTGAAAGTGATCAAAAATTTAGTTAACCCAGACAGTTCTAATGAGTAGGAAAAGAACTTCAAAGTTGTGATTCCGGATTTTTGAGATTTTGTAAGATTACGCGATTCGGACACCGATCGGGGAACTTTATCGGGCCGGGGCAAAAAGCAACCTGTGACATCATCAAAGATGATGTCACAAGCTGCCACCTAAGGGATTAAGGATGGTTTGGCAGATCCAAGGGTCCAAGATTTTCCATTTCACCCAAGTGCGATCCAACGGTCCAGAATCCGCCTGACAAAGTGTGAATAGTGACCATATTTTGCCTATAAATAGCCCAAGCTCCCATTTGAAAAATTCACACCATCCCTCTTGAGCAAGGCCGAAATTGGGAGCATCTAGGAAGAAGGAAGGAGTCCGGAGAATTTTGAAGCGAAGCTCTAAGTAAGTTTTCCGGTCTTTAGTCTTAAGTTTCTGTAGTTCTTTCGGTAGTTAGGGTAGTAATGCTAGTATAGTCTTTAATCTTCCAAGTATGATTAGATATCATATGCCAAGGGTATTTTAAGTATGAATTTCGAAAATCATGATGGAGTCGAAGTTCTAGCAAAATTTTGGAAGATTAAAGTCAAAGTAGCGAAGCGCTGGCGAAATTCCGCCGATTAGGGGAATAGGGGCAAAATGGTAATTTATACCTAAAATGCCTGTCATGATGTCAAATATTGATAAAAGTGATATTATCATTATAGGATATCAGTAATCTTGATCTGCTGTCGTTACGCTGTCCGACGTGCCGCTGTCAGGACGTTTCGCTGTTTTCCGTCAAAAGTACGATTTTTCGCCAGAAGTACCTACGCTCGTTAACGAAAGTACGAGCGCGTACTATAACACTAATCCTGTACTGCTTAAATACATATATGTGATAGATACGTTCGTAGACCGAATATACAGACAGTTTTACACGGGTTATAGTCATAATAATGCCGTTATGTTTTCCTAGCGCTGAGGACACGAGTGGGTATCGTGGCACTGGATATGTGCAGGCTGTTGTTGTTATTGTTGTTATGAGGCTTTGCATATTGCTCTGTGCTTATATTTTATCGTCATTATGATCATGCATCTGTTGTATGCTTATGTACTGATATACTGTTGTATTGTCTTGAATATCTGTTGTCTGTATACTGTATTGTTTGAGCATAAGGTTAACCGTTACCTGAGATCCAATGCGGTAAATTGGATCTCAGCTGTAGCTTCAGGGTCCGGTGGACCGAGAGTTGGAGACCGGAGGAAGCAGCACGATTAGGCCGCTGGCCGGAGAATTTTTATTCCGCTTTTTGTACTTACTTTTGAAACAGTAGGATGAATGTATTATCAATACTATATTACAATATGGTTTGTATTTGAATATGTATCAGTTACTCTTTCGCTTCATTGCTCTACTCTGATTGAAAAAAAAAAAAATCCGCTTTTAAAATGGAATGTTACATCCAACACCCTAATCTTATTTCTAGTATTCCAACACTATAAATAAGATTCATCACCAGAAAAATAACATCATGGTGCTAATGAATGCACTATAAATGAGGTTAAAATGCTAGATGTTACTTTACCCATATGTATGATCGATCTCCCTTCAAATTTGCTAAAATTACACAGACCTCTTCTCAGTTTTCAAAACCTATACTATAGTCCAGTTTTTAACACCGTTAAGAAATATTCTGTTAACTAGTATAAAATAATTAATTTTACTAGTTTTCAACATGTTAAAATATTTAAACTTACTAATTTTGCCCTTATAATCTAATTGTATATATGCCCTCTCTCCAACATAAAACATTTTAAGAAAATTGTTAACATTTTAATACATGATTCAAACGATGATATATTAAAACTAAAAAAATTTAAAGAAAAATAAACATGAATTATAATTAATATTTTTTTGTTATTATATTAAATATTATTTCATTGAGTTTTAAAATTTTATAGATATATTTTTTAAATATTATTTCAGCCAACTTATATATTTAAATTATTAAAAATTACCAAGATAAATTTATGTAACTAAAAATATTATAATGTAATAAACAGTTTTAAAATATGCACAGTAAAATTATAAAAAAAATCAAATATATTCATTGTAATTATATTTGGATTGCCTAAAAAAGTACTTTTTTTAGTAAATATAAATGGTTGAACAACTCATGTTAGATATCGGTATTTTAGTCAAAAGAAAAGTTTGAAAGTCAAATTTAACAGTAAGCTAACAGCTGGTTGGATGGAAAAAGAATTTAAAATAAAATCATACTTATATCAAGTTTCTTAAATCCATTACATCAAGTTCATCAATCACATAAGATCACGTGTCCCATTTTTTTCATGTGGGTTTATAGTTAAATAATAATAATTCAAAATAGGACACATGGTTATGTGATTGTAGAACTTAATAAAATGGATATAAGGAACTTGATCTGAGTATTTTTTTTTTAAAAATATATGGGGGAGGTTCATGTAACACATATTTAATTTAAGGGATGTTTATATACATTTTCAAAATAGAGGGGAGATTTATGTAATTTGAGTAAAATAGAGGGGTAGTTAGAGTATTTTATTTACAAACATATATATCCCTTTATTTGCCAAAAAAGAAAAGAAAAAAATACATAAGTTCCTATTGATTCTTGGTCAATTAACATAAGTTGTTACTAATTAATAGGGTTTGAGGCTTATTTGAAATCTATAAACCACTCTTGCGCCCAGCCATGCATGTTTTGGTAAAATATAAAGCACAATTTGATGCACAAGCATATTAGATAGATTAAAGTCCATACAAATAATTTGCATTATTCATAAAACAACACACATATATATACCCTCCTAAGAACTACAAAGCAAGTCTTATATTTAGGACATGTGGAGTAGTATATAATTGAAACACCAACAATGATACGGACCACAATTTGAGACATGGATCAATATGGACTCGCTAATTTGAGTATTGACTTTGGATTTTGGGAAAATCCAAATTCTTTATTTAAACTACAAAGTGGATCTTAAATTTAGCACCATAGGAGTATATAATTGAAACACCAATAGGGATATACGGACTGACAATTTAAGAAAGGGATGGATATGGAGTTTCTAGTTTGAGTTTTGAGTCTGGATTTTGCCAAAATCCAGACTCTTTTTGCCTCGCAACTTGTTTGTCAAGTAATCCACAGCATACTCTCCATGATTGTATCTTTTAAACCTAATTGGGTTGTTTTCATCCACAAATTCTGGCATTGGACCAATCTCTATTTCATAGCTTGGCGCATAGAATGTCACAATAGACATTCTATCTTTCTCTTCATTAGCTACAGCTCTATGTTCTACACTTTTGTATTTCCCATTTGTAAGCACCTGCATAATTTCACATCACATTCATATCTAACACAAAACACTGCTAATATGAACAGAAGAGAAACTTTCAATGTTTGGGTCAATACAATGTTTGGTCCATATAATTTACCCTTATTTTATTTTTTTCTATAGTTTCAAATAATAGGTCTTGGTCGATCAAAGGGAAAAATGGTTAAAAAAATATACTTCCTCCGGTCCTTAATATAAGATATATTTACTTAATTTGATTAGATTAAAGAAATTAGTTAAGTTAGTTAATATGATATGTTATTTTCTAAAACACATTAGTAATTGACCAAAAAATATATATTAGTCATCTTCTTTAATTCACTCATTTCCCTTCCTCCCTGATTATTGTTGAGGGAGAATCAACGAGGATAAATTAAAAAAAGATCGACAAATACGAAAACTATGTCTTATATTTAGGACCAAGATCAACTCCTCAAATATGTCTTATATTAAAGACTAAAGGAGTATGTATTCGGAAAGAAACTTGAGGACCAAACCTTAACACTTAAACTGAAATACTATAATTAAGTGTATGTATCTTACTTCGAGGGTGTCTCCTAGGTTGATGAAAAGAGCATTTGGATCAGGCTGAACAGGAATCCATGTGGAGTTCTTAAGAATCTGAAGTCCTACAGGGCTTCCCTTTGCTTCCTGCAGAACAGTGATAGCACTTCCATCAGAATGAGGACTCAGTCCCATCACTAGGTCTGGTCTTGAACATGGTGGGTAATAGTTCATCCTCACACCTTGAACTGCCTCACCAAACATCTCACTAAAAGCTTCTTCTTTCAATCCAAGCCCTAAAGCGATGAATTCTAGAAGCTTCTGACATAGCTTCCTAACTTCTATTGTGTGCTCTTCCAAAGTTTCACTGCATAATATAATAATTCATTAATCAGTTTTTTTTTTTTTTTTAAATAAAAATTAGGGTTAGGTTGCTTCTGGCACCCTAAACTATTTTACAAATAGCACTCATTATGCTAAAGTAATTCCTGGTGTATCCATCGCCCCAAAGAATTTCTCCAATAACACCTGGTACCCACAAAATTAAGGTGTTTATTGCTACCAAGAAAACACTTAGAGTAAAATTGCACCAAAAAATTATTTTAGGATGTTTACTGAGTGTGCTATTTAAAAAATACTTTAAGTATTGAATGCATAAAAATTACTTTACTAGAAAAATACCCTAGGGTCCTGGATGCAATTTAACCCTTTATTTTATCAAATTGTTCAACTCTAAAAGTGGGTGTATATAATATATGGCATCATTATGTTGAGGTTACCTGAACCCTTCTGGCCTGTTTGGCCATAGATGTGGAAGCCTCTTACTGTGAGGTACAGTTACAAGAGCAAACATGTTGCACCAATCTAGCTTCTGATTCTCCGCGAAAACAAAAGCTTGACCATATCCTTGTACTATCCCAGGAATCATTGGGTATTTCTTCTTCTCTTCCGAAGGTAGCATGAAAAAGTCCTTGCTTAGCTCTTCTATACTATCCAGAAGTTTCTGAGAAACTCCATGATTTTTGACCTAACAATACCATCAAAGTTCCAACCTTTCAGCTTCAGAAATAAAAATAATAAAAAACAGTACCAATGAGTGTGTAGTTCAGCTAATATGAGATTGTACTAGCTTAATCAACACTCTTGTTCAAGTCATGAGTATAAGCATGTTAGGAAAATGAAACTTTTGGGAAATGTATTTTTCCCAAACATGTGTGTTATATGAAAACAAGGCCAAAGGGAGGGATTAATCCCTAAAGAATATAATTTTTTACGAGGGGAGAGCCCCTTAAACTTATAAACCGCACTTTATGTGTGAAGATTTTCAATGTAAGACTCATAACAATATGCTACGAAGTTGGATTAAAAACTTGTTAATTTTGTTGTTCTTGTGATTCTAATCCAACTCAACTTGACTAATTAGATAAAGATCATTGAAGGTATATAATGTGAAGGGAAGTTCTATAAAATTGGTTTAAGCTATTTTGATAAGAAGATAATCCCATTATTACCTATATATCTTAAAATATAATCTAATAATAAATGTTCATGGGAAAAATAAAATTATTATGTACCTGAAAGAATCCCCATTCTTCACAGGCAGCAGAAAGCTTCAGAATTTCTTGGTGGCGTTCTTGTGTGGTTCCTTTGAGAAGCTTTGAGAAATCAATGGTGGGAATGTCAAGTAGTGTTGTAGCAGAAGTAATGGGTTGTGATTTTTCAGTGACATCTCTCACAAATCTTTGAGGAATATTTGTGGGATTAGTTTTTCTGAGTTCTTGGACATCGTCAATGTGTCCAACCTTGATGTTAGAAACAAGCACTGGAGCCATGGACACACACACAGAGAAAATATATATATCTGAAGCTACTAAAATTTGTATATCTCAGACTCTGAAACCAAGCTTGTATTTATAGTGGAAATGAGTGCATCCTTGTCACGCCATAGTTACCTACTTTAATAGTGAAACCCCATGAATTATTTCCTTAAATTTGGATGGGCTTCAATCTCCAAGAAGTTCGTTCATTTATTCATTTATATATTTTATTTGGCAGGAAAAGTTCATTTATTTATTTGTTTGTTTGTTGTGAGATGCGATGTATAAACAATACTAAACAAGTATAATATTTTGGGGAAAAACTGTCAATTCCTTTTTTTTTTTGTCAACAAAAAAAAAAAACTGCCAATTCCTGCTGGGACATAATACAATTTTCACCTGTAACTATATCTTTTAGGCCATTAACAATTAAGATTCCTTTGGATGATTCCTAAGGAGTATTCTGAAGATAAGACAAGAGTGGGTCTGAGATAATCCCTTATGAATCGATCAATGAGTTGGGAATATGCTCGTCCCCCAAACCTAGCATTTAGGGATGATGGATGCACCTTTTTTTTTTTTTTTTTAGTTTTGTGTTTTTTCATTAATGTTTTCCCTTGTTTATTTGTGTTAAGTTGTATTTTTATCCAACACACCCAATATCCTAAATTAATTATTTTTTGTGTGTGCATGTAGCATAAAGAATTTTTCCAAGGGAACTTGGTATCCTAATCTAATTTTTTATGCTTTCAACACCCTACAATATTTTTTTGGGAAAATAACACTCAAGTCCCAAGGAATATATAAAATATCAAAAAAGTCCCAACCTAAAATCACATACAAAATTTAAACACCTGAATTTTGTTTCAATACAAATAATATTAAAAAAATCCCTAGGAACTTTTATGATATGTGATTTTGAGTTGGGACTTTTTTGATATTTTGTATGTTCCTTGAAACCTGAGTGTTATTTTCCCTTCTTTTTTTTTTTCAAATAACACTCAGGATTCTAAACTAATTTTTTTTTTGTTCACTACTCTTCATTATTACCATAATAGTATCGCAAATAACAACAAACTATTTGAGATGTGGTTGTTAATTGCATTACTGTTATAGCAAATAATTAATGAAATGCAGTAAATTGCAATGCAAATGTAGTAAATCACTGAGAGGATTAATTTATTTTTAATGAGTTTGAGATTTGAAAAAATGGTTATCAATTTTATTACTCCTGTTGTGGTAATTACATAGCTAATGAAGTATAGTAAACTGCGACACAAAAGTAGTAAATCACCACAAGGTTTCATTTAGTTTAACAAGTTTAAGATTTAAGAAAAGTGGTTTCAATCATGTCAATTGCATTACTGTTATACTACCTCCGATCCTTAATAAAAGACATATTTATTTTTAGATTAAGGAAGTTAGTTGAGATAGTTAATATGAAATGTACGTATTTTCTAAAATACCCTAGTCATTTTCCTCAATTCTCTCATTCTATCTCCTCCTTGATTATTATTGAGCGAACATCAATAGGGGTAAATTAGGAAAATGTTGATAAATATGAAAACTTTGTTTTATATCTAGAACCAAAATTAAGTCCCCAAATATTTCTTATATTTAGAACCTAAGGGAGTAGTAAATATCTAATAAATTGAAGCAAATTTCAATACAAAGAAAATTAGTAAATCAAAAGAATTTTTAATTTCTTTTGTGATATTTAAAATACTTTAAGACTACATCTCCCTTTATTTTCTTTTGGAAAATTTCATTGTATAATTTTTGTACCAATAATATGTCCAACGATGATGGGAGAAAAAGCTCCGGAGCCATTGACACAGTGCACACACAGAGAATATATATAAATGTGTGTGTGTGTGTGAAGCTACAAACTTTATATGAACTCATATATATTGTATTACCTACTTTAATTTTGAAACCCCATGAATTATTTTCTTAAATTGGGAGGGGCTTCAATCTCCAAGCTGTTTATATTGTTTGTTTGTCTGTCTGTTTGTTATTCTTTCTGTGAGATGGCAGGTATAATTTTTAAAAACGTCAATGGCCTGTTCACAAGCTGGCAAAAATAAGAAAGGTCACTTAGGACTACAGTAGATGTATTTCTTAAATTCTGATAATTAAATATCGATCAATTTTATTATCAAATCAATATCAATATAATATACACACAATGATTTAATTTGGAATCAATTATACATACATACATGTGTGTGTGTAATTGATTCCAAACTAAATCATTGTGTCTCTCACAATGGCTTCGATCTATAATTAACATTCTACAACGTAACTCTACAAAATGTATTTGTGACACAATATTCTTGAAAAAAAACAAGGGAGAATTATAATAAAATACCTAACAAAAATAATACTTATTAAGAAGGACCATAAAAATGGTAATTATTTTGAAGGACCAAAAATTAAAATATTAAAATAGAAAGACTAAATTGCCCTACACAAGATTTCCTATATTCTCTCTATCTAAACTAGAATCTAGAGTGATTGATGAATAAAGACAAATAAAGACCAATTCAAATAACCTCATTCTTTTTCGATTGCATAAACTTGAAACTAACATGACTTTTCATATCCGATATCATATTAAACTGTAGTTACCATTCCCATTTTGTCGCTCCAATCAGCCTCGGATTTCACCGACCTAAAACCCAAAATGCGTAAAAAGAGTACCAGATTAATTGTTTTCAAAAAATATATATCCGTCCTAGACAACTAACTAATTCACTCAAAATCATTTACCTAATGCAACTTGGGTTTGGAAGTATACGATCAAAAAGTGATGTTCTTCTTTATCGCTAATATTTTCTAGTTGAATCTGATATGGAATATGAAAAGTAAAAGAATTAGGTTATTTAAATTGATCTCTATTTATTATTATCTATCAATCACTCAAGATTCTGATTTAGTTAGAGATAATATAAAAAATCTGGTTAAGAGCAATTTAGTCTTTCTATTTTAATGTTTTAATTTCTGATCCTTCAAAATAATTACAATTTTTATGGTCCTTCTTAATAAATATTATTTTTATTTGGTCCTTTATTATAATTCTCCAAAAAAACAATACAATTTTATTTTAAAATAAAACCATAGGTATTCTCCGCCAGCAAAAGATTAATGATCTCCCTCTGGTATTAGAGGGAGCAAGGGAAAATACAATTTTATATGTTTAGTAAATTAATATAATAATTTTTTATAAGATAAATAAATATAATAATGAAACTGAAGTATTTATAAATGAAGTAATGCAAGATGATGCAATATGCATTAATAAAGTATCGGTACTCAAATTCATAGCTTTCTAGCGAAATTTTTTTAAAGCAGTGACTCTCCACGAATTTTTTTCAAATGTAGATCTCAAAGATTAAGTTCACTAGTAAATTATGTGTGGAGATTTAATATTTTAATAAGACATCATTAAAATAAAAATAATATTTCTTAATTATTTATTGACATTGTCACCATCAAAGCAGTTGGCCACCCAGCAACCAATCAAAATGGTTGGTTTTGTAATTTTTTTAAAACTTAATTGTTGTTGATTTTTGATAGGGTACTTGTTTATAACTTTTAGGGTCTTTTTCATTTTCTCGGTGAACTAACAAGAAAATAAAATGAATGGTGAACATAACACTGTAGCAATGCGCCATTTGATAGTTTAAAATACTCAGAAACCTGAGAAGGTATATAGTTTAAGGGCAAAAATTTTTCAGGAAAAAAATGTCCCTTAATTTTCTTATGGAGAATTTCTTTGTAATCACCCAAAAAAAAAAAAAAAAAAGAGGTGGTTTTATTAATAAAAATTGTTGAAAGCTCATATTCAAAAACTAGTAGTTGGAATTATAAGAAATAAAAATAGTTTTAAAAGATTTTATGTCAGCTGAATCAAAACAAAAAGATTTATATCAAAATCACAAACTATCGATGTAAAGTTAAAATCTTATAAATCATATAATGAAACATACTGCTGGACTGTATAATGCATATAATAATAATGGATCACAGGATCAGCATTTTCCCCTTAATATAGACGATTGATGAACATATATTTAAAAATTAAATCTAAACAAAAATACCTTCCTTAGGTGGTAGCCTGTTAAGTACTACCTCCGGTCCTAATTATAAGACCTAGTTGACTTTCTTTGGAGAGATTAAGAAAACTAAATAAGTTACTTAATCATTTCATATGTTGTGTATCTTTAGATTATATATTAGTTTATTAGTTAAACTAATTAGTTTGAAGAAAAAAATAAAAATACTCTAAAGTAATTTAATTAGCTTCCTTAATCTCTCCAAAAAAAAGTCAACTAGGTCTTATAATTAGGACCGGAGGGAGTACTTATTTAACCAAATATAAAATGTTATTAAATTATTCACAGCATATGCTTCCGCGTTCTGCCTTCAGAGGGTTTTTTTGTTTGACCTGGAGGTTGAAGATCCCAACAAAAATATAATAATGAGGATATTATAATAAATGAACATCTTACAAACAATTAAATAAATAAATGTCCTGATGGTGGCGTATTAATTATTGGGAAAATTCCAGAAAAATACAATTAAAAATGGGAAAAGATAAACCGGTGTGCTACGAATTTATCAAATCCATAAATTGTGAAACATGAAAGTGAAGTCGTCAATGTAAAAATCTTATTGATCTCTGAAACTTGTGCTCTCAAAATTATCTCTGGTTTTTGAGATATGAAGTTGTGAAACATAAAAAGTGAAGTTTTTAATATAGATTCTAACGTTGTTAAGATAGATACAGATATTATTATTGACCCTTGAAACTTGTGTCCTCAAAATCATCCATGGTTTTTGGAATATGAAGTTGTGAAACATGAAAGTAAAGTCGTTAGTATAAAATATGATGTTATTAATATAGATACAGATGCTATTGACTCCTGAAACTTTTTCCCTCAAAATTATCCCTCGTTTTTGGGATAGGGTTAAGTAGCAAATTTTCCTCGGAAGTTTTCGCTAAGGAGCAATGTTGACCTGAAAGTCTTTTTTTTTTTTTTTTTGGTCTCAAACTCTCAAAGTTGCCTCGAAAGTTTCAAAATGTAGCAATGTTGCCTAATGCCATTAAAAAGTTAACAGTCAACATTAGTTTTTTAACGGAATAGGACAACATTGTTACGTTTTAAAACTTTCAAGGCAACATTGAGACAAGAAAAACTTACAAGGCAACATTACTTCTAGGCCTATACTTCCAAGCAGATTTGCTACTTAAACCTTTGGGATATGAAGTTGCAAAACATGAAAGTAAAATCGTTAATATAAAATATAATGTTCATATATATACAAATGTTATGATATATTGACTCTGAAACTTGTGCCTTGATTGTAGGGCATTTTGGTTATTTGGTTAGAATTGGAAATCCTAAATTCCTACTTCAGTTATGACTTGGGTTTTAATAAATTCACATCACCAATTTATCTTTTCTCATTTTTAATTGTATTTTTTTTTTTTTGAAATCTTCCCTTAATTATTTATATTTTTTCGGTGGAGGCATGGAAAGGGAGTGATGTAAGTAAATTTTGACTACACAATATTTATCTCTCCATCATACGATCGTGACAATGGCATTCTTGGTTTTTAATTTGTGTGTTTGGTGGGGAGCCGGCCATTATTAATGTTTAAGATTCCTTTGATGATTCCAAAGGAGCATTTTGAAGGTAAGACAAGGCTGGGTCATTATCAAAAAACAAAGTCTGGGGTCCGCATTCCCTAATTTTGGTAATGTCATTTAGTGGCAAATCCAAAAAATTATTCAAGGGGACCAGTGGCAGGGGATTCAGGCATTCAGCTGCCCCTAAATCTGGGAAATTTACCAAAATAGAAATAAAAATAAAAAAATTTACCAATTTGGAGCACTGTTCAAACTATATACAAAACTAACGCTGACGCAACAAGTGGCGTCGTACTTTCTGACGCCAATCGTACCTTCTAACGCCACTTGTGGCAGCGTCATTTTTTTTAAAGAGAGGAAATCCATTTTTTACTTCAAAAAACTTAGATACTGGCACAAGTGGCGTCAGAAGGTACGACGCCACTAGTGGCGTCGTACCTTTGACGCCACTTGTGGCGTCGTAGCTTCTGACGCCACTTATGTGGCGTCAGAAAGTACGACGCTACTTATTCACACAAGATTAGTTTTGTATATAGTTTGAACAGTGCTTCAAATTGGTAAATATTTTTTTAAAATTTTTATTTTGGCAAATTTCCCCCTAAATCTTTTTTAAGGAAAGTTTTAACTGCATTAAAAAAATATCAAAAAAATATTCATGAAATGAAGTGAATATTGATTATGTAATTAATAAGAGAGGCACTTTATTTTATAAACGTGTCATTTAAAAAAGTAAGGCTAAGTGTTGTTAGAAATGCATCTACATAAATTACAATGAATGGTGGGCACTCAATAAATTCAAGTACATATATTTTAATAATAAAAGTATATTATAATAAAAATAATTACAATGACATCCTTCTATGTCTTATTTTTTGAAATTCAATCATAATTGTCTTATTATCAATGCTATCAAATACATCTTTAACAATAAATTTTTGGAAGAGACAAATTCAAGGGGGCACTAAATTCATCATAATAGTATCATAAATAGCAACAATTTTTTGAGACGTGGTAGGATAAATAATTGATGAAGGGTTCATTTATGAGAAAACCATCCTTAAGATACTTATAGTTGTCTTAAATTTTTAGTTTGGTACCAATGTATTTTTTTCTCCTCCCTAAATATTTTACTTTTACTCTTTTAGCACCGTTTAGCCTATGTAACTTTGCTCTGTTAGTATTGTTAACTCCTTTGTAGAAATTAATTGTGTTAACAGAGTAAAATTAAAGGGTTTAACAAGAAGCGGAAAACACACATGCATCAAATTAAAAATTGTAGGAAAATATGGGTACCTCAAAATTAGTTTTCCTTCATTTATTATAACAAGTTTGAGATTTGAAAAAGCGTAAATCCAATTAAAAATAATAATTAAATTATCCAAATTCTAGATCTACTTATAAATTATATAATGAAACAAAATGCCTGCATATGCATATAATAATAATGGATCACAGGATCAGCATTTTCCCCTTAATATAGACGATTGATGAACATATATTTAAAAATTAAATCTAAACAAAAATACCTTCCTTAGGTGGTGGCCTGTTAGGTACTTATTTAACCAAATATAAAATGTTATTAAATTATTCACAGCATATGCTTCCGCGTTCTGCCTTCAGAGGGTTTTTTTGTTTGACCTGAAGCATTCAGAGGTTGAAAAACCCAACAAAAATATAATAGGGTTAATGTGTAAAAATATAAATGTGGTTTTTCAAAAAATGCGTCCAATACTAAGTGTTTTTAGATGCAAAAATGATTATGATGTTTCAAAATGGAGTAAAAGTCACATATTATGTTACTTTATATTGATAGGGCCTAGAGTCACTATAACTAATATATGACTTTTGCTTCTACTTTTATAACCACAATCACTTTTGCACCCAAAAAAAAAAAAACATTTGGTGTTGGACGCACTTTTAAAAACCACATGATATTTTGTATCTAATCCAATATAATACTGAGGATATTATAATAAATAAACGTCCTTGTATAAACAATTAAATAAACAAACGTCCTGGTGATGGCGTATTAATTATTGAGAAAATCCAGAAAAATACAACTAAAAATAGGAAAAAGACAAATTGGTGGTGAGAATTTATCAAATCCCAAGTTAAAACTGAAGTAGGAATATGAGATTTTTAATTCGACCAAATTGCCCTATATTAAGTTGTAAAACATGAAAGTGAAGTCGTTAATGTAAAATCTTATGTTGTTAATATAAATACATATGTTTTTATTGATCTATCAAACTTGTGCTCTCAAGATTATCCTTGGTTTTGGGATATAAAGTTGTGAAACATGAAAGTGAAGTCGTTAATGTAAAATCTAATGTTGTTAATGTAGATACGATGTTGTTATTGACCTCTCGAAACTTGTGCCCTCAAAATTATCCATGATTTTGGGATATGAAGTTGTGAAACATGAAAGAAAGTCGTTAATGTAAAATATGATGTTGTTAATATGAATATAGATCAGATGTTGTTTTGACCCTTGAAACTTGTACTCTCAATTCAAGGCATTTTTGTCATTTAGTCGAATTGGAAATCTCATATTCGTACTTCAGCTTCGACTTTGGATTTGATAAATTTGTAGCACCAATTTCTCTTTTCTCATTTTTAATTGTATTTTCTCAATTTTTTCCTTAATTATTTATATTTTTCGGCAAACATTTGTTAATTATATCTATGCGATAGCATCTTTGTCGTCAATGGCAGGGTTCAAACAAATTTGAGCGTCGCATCACCACTAAACAGACATTTCTCTTTCATTTAAGTCGACATATTAATTATACATATATGACACACATGCATATACATACATTAATGAAATTTAAAGATAGACACTGTTTATGATTTATACCTAAATTTGTAATCGTAATAAATAATAGGAGAATGATTTAATAAATACCAAATGAAATTTTAAAACCCCCAAAAGTCTGTTAAAAATTGTAAATGACATAAAAATGGCAAGGATCAAATTGAGATTTTGAAATCTGGATGAATTTACCATTATGTCATCTCTTCCTCTTTTTCTCTACTCTCCCTCTCTCCTCTCCTTCTCTTCCTCCTCCTCTTCCCGTTGCACCACCGCTTGTAGAGACCACGACCTCTTCTTCTCTTCCCATCACAGGTGATCGTGAGACCTCTCGTCTTCAATCTCAATCATCGTCCCATTGTCTTCAACCTCCCTATTCAAAGAACTAGATCAAAAATCAGATCTCGCAAAAATAAGATTCGTTTTCAACCTCAATCGCGTCATTTGTGTTTGTGCTCTCCTTCCATATCCGTGGGCACACAACCTTCTTCTTGGAGTGTTGCGCCACCGTTGAACATACCCCCACACCACCGTCGAACCTACCCCCTCCTAAGTTGAACAAAGATATGGGTTTAATTGTGTTAACAGAGTAAAATTAAAGGGTTTAACAAGAAGCGGAAAACACACATGCATCAAATTAAAAATTGTAGGAAAATATGGGTACCTCAAAATTAGTTTTCCTTCATTTATTATAACAAGTTTGAGATTTGAAAAAGCGTAAATCCAATTAAAAATAATAATTAAATTATCCAAATTCTAAATTGAATCATTAAATTTAGCAACACCTTACTACCCTCATTTGAGATAGAATAATGATATTTCAAAATTTGATAATTTCACCTTACTACCCTCATTTGA
Organism: Acacia pycnantha; assembly: GCA_025563575.1. Taxonomy (NCBI): domain Eukaryota; kingdom Viridiplantae; phylum Streptophyta; class Magnoliopsida; order Fabales; family Fabaceae; genus Acacia; species Acacia pycnantha. Next base: position 10,790,778 of record JAMWYP010000001.1, on the reverse strand, counting down.
GATACCTTTCTTGTTCCAAATTTTTCTTCTCTTCTCTCTTTCTTTAGATGAATTTAGTTTTTTTTTTTTTCATAATCGAAAGTAGAATCTTTTCGCGGAGCACATTTTGCTCATCTAAGTCTAACCATGGATTTAGGGTTCTTATATTTTGAAAGGTAATGCTAATTTTTTTTAGACGCTGGAACGTACATACATTATATGTCTAGGGCTTTCAGAGGAGCTCTCCTTTCGGTTGCTTTCCAGTAGTGGTAGATACATTAGCCCGTTTGGTACGCTGATTTGGGGAGAGGGAAAGGGAAAATCACTATCTTCCCACGGCCAAAATTAGTTTGGCGCCCCCTCTCCTGCCAAATTGATCTCCCGCCAGGTTCGATCTTGCCACAAGGGTGGGAAAATTCAATCCCTCAAAAATGGCGGGATAGTGATTTGGTTCCCGGGAGAATGATTTTGACGGACAAAAAAGCCCCTGGTAAACAGTGGAGCTGTTGATTAAAACAAAAACCAAATCGATTCAGGAGCTGAATGAGGCAGACGAAGCTCAAATCGACCTGACAAGCTGAACGAAGACTTGAAATCGACGACAAGCCAGTCGGAGACGCAGCACAAGTTCAACGCCGGTGGAAATACAGGTGAGTTGCGATGGGTTTTAGTTTTCTTTCTCATCTGTTGCCCGATGCCCTGTTTTTAATTTTACTTGGTGGCATTTAACTCCTTCCGTTGTTGGTTAATGTGAGGAGTGAAATGAGAGAAGTAGCTTCCTCTACATGCGTCTCTGTTATTGATGAGTGTGTTAAATTAATGTGGTCATTAATGCCTTGTGTGTTATAAATGAAATGGGTGGGTATGCACATTAATGTGGTGTGTGTTAAATGAAACTGACTTGTGTGTGGGTAAGGCATTCTCTGTATAGCTAACAATTAACCATGTTTGCTAACCTCTGAATTAGAAAGCTGACATAGTTGAATTAATAGAATTCATGTCAGTTTATTTTAGTGAGTGTGATGTGTATTGTTGGGTCATAAGTGCTGGTATGAAATTACTGGGTTGGCTGAAAAGTTATGTTTGGATGTAAATAGTGGTTGTTTGTAAAATAGGAGTAGTAGATTATAATGAAAAGGAAATGGGCGTGCACAAAAATTGTGTAGGTATGGAGCCACACTCTCGGCAAATGGTTGCAATGTTGGCGGGGTGTCTAGCTTTGCTTCTAGTAGTCAGGAGGTTGATTGTCATTAGGATAGTAGCAGTGGGAGGAGGTAGACTAACACACTTACCGGAGAGGTCATTTAGATTAGATTTTCATGCGAAGAGAGCGAATTTGAGGGCGATGATATATAGTAGCGACACCACTTGCTTCAACCAAATTAGGATGTACCGGGCGACGTTTGATAAATTGTGTTACATGTTAAACACAATTGGTGGATTGAAAGCAACTAAACATATGCTAGTTGATGAGCAAGTGGCAATGTTCCTTCAAATCTTGGGGCATCATGTGAAGAATAGAGTAATTCAATTTGAGTTTGGAAGGTCAGGGGAAACAATTAGTAGATACTTTAAATTGGTGCTCAATGCTACCATCAAATTATAATCATTTCTTCTGAAGAAATCGGAGCCTATTCCTGAGGACTCAAATGATCACCGTTGGAAGTGGTTCAAGGTACGTACAATATGTTAATGTGTGACTCGTTTATTTTCACGATAAGTAAACAAATTGTGGTTTAACCTAACCAATGACGATATCGTTGTTTTTTCAGGGGTGCCTTGGTGCATTAGATGGCACTCACATACGCGTACAAGTACCTACACCTCTCAAGGGTAGATACCGAAATAGGAAAGGAGAGATTACAACCAATGTCCTTGGTGTATGCTCACCGGATGGTCAATTCATTTACGTCTTCCCTGGGTGGGAAGGGTCAGCTGCGGATGGGAGGGTGTTGAAGGATGCCATAAGGAGACCACATGGCTTACGAGTAACGCAAGGTATGAGTTAATAATGTGGTTTGAAATGCTGAAATGGTTTTGTACATGTGTCCTTCATAGGAAAAACGAATTAACCGATATACTCTTTTGTAGTAGGAAACTACTACTTGGTTGATGCGGGGTACAAGAATTGCCAGGTTTTTTTGGCGCCATATAGAGGGAAACGGTACCACCTTAATGAGTGGAGACAAGGATACCAACCCCAATCTGCGCGTGAGTGCTTCAATATGCGACATTCAGCTGCGCGGAATGTTATTGAAAGGTGCTTTGGCATACTGAAGTTGCGGTGGGCCATCCTGAGGAGCGCGTCGTACTACCCTGTGAAGATCCAAAACCGATACATCGTCGCATGTTGTTTGCTACACAACTTGATTCGTCGAGAGAATGTTCAAGATCCCTTCGATGAGCAGCTTGATTCGTTTGAACCTGCAAATGCCACAAATGACAACACTCCCATTATGCCATGGAAACGAATGACTTGTGGACTAATTTTAGGGAGCATGTTGCAAATGACATGTTCGCTGCTTTTCTGGCGCATAGGGAGAATTGATTATGTACCAAACAATTATTGCTTCTTTGTAGACAATGGCCTTCCAATTACTGTGAGGCAAAAACAATTATTGCTTGTTTGTAGTCACATATGACATTCAGTGATATTGGTTTAGTTGTTTTTTTACCTGGAATGCTTGTTACATGAATGCTTTATTATCCTTTGCATTATTTCTTATTTTGTAAAACCTATTGTACCTTAACTTGTTTTGTGTGCATGAGTTTTATTTTAGATGGAGTCGTCTGACCAAGGTCTAGGGGGAGGATGAAAATGTGGTCGACCAAGGAGGACAAATTCCTGATTGACTGCTTACTCACTCTGAAGGTGGAGCAAAAATGGATGGCTGACAATGACTTCAAAGCCGGGTTTGCCAATGCCCTGCAATCGATGATGGAACAGAAACTACCAGGCTATGGCATAAAAGCCACTCCACATATTACATCGAGAATAAAGACATTGAAACACCTGTGGCAAATGGCTTATGACATGGTATATGGTCCCAACACCTCTGGATTTGGTTGGGACCCGGACACCAAATTTGTCACTGCAGAGCCAGCGGTTTAGGAAGAGTATCTAAAGGCATATCAAAGCACTCATGTGTTTATGTTAGCTTACTTTACAAACTGATATGCATGACTTTTCATGTGTACTAACATGATCCCTGTTTTTTGTAGGCTCATCCAAGGGCCTGTCATTTTCGCACCAAGACCATACCGAACTTTGACGCTCTTTGCATCGTGTGGGGAAAGGACAGGGCCATCGGTGACGAAGGAAGACCCCCTGGTGGTATGGAGGAGGATGTCAATCTTGAAGATAATGATCTTCCCGAAACACCTACTACAGTTGCTGTTGATTCTGAGTTCTCACCAACACTGCCTGACATTGGTTTCACACAAATTTCTCCAACCGATGCCTCAGTATGTCCAAGGAAAAAGCGCCGCCTGAACCATTCAGAAATCATGGCTGAAGCCCTGCGTGATACAGTAACTTCGCTTGACAAAACCATCGTGAGTGTATTTGAGAAACTGGGGAATCAGATATCCACACAAGAGAGGGAAGCAGAACTTGATGCGAGAGGGGATGATCTATTCATGGATCTTCTAGAACTTGAGGATCTCACATTTAATGAGAGAAACTTGGCTCATATCAAGATACTAGCAAGTGACAAGTACCTGCGTGCATTTTCCAAGATGCCAACATGTTATAGGACTTCATGGGTTCGAACCCTTCTGCAGCAGTAGATTGTGTAGTTAACTTAGGAATGGACAATTGGTTTTTTGTGTATAGCCATATATTATGCAACTGTGTCGTTAGTGTATGTACACAAGCATGCCTTTTGTTGGTTCATGACAGCAAATTGTACACCATGTTCACAAAATGTTGGTTAATTGTAGTTGGAGATGGGATACAGTTTGTGAGTTAGGACCATGTTTAGTGCAAGGTTGTATGTGTGGAGCAATCTTTGCTTCTTATTTTGTGGTTTATACCAGGTGGTTGTAAGTAAATACACAACTATATTTTGTAAAGTCCATTACCCTATGTTATGTAAATTTAGAAACAATAGTGCTATGGCAATCCTTGTTCTTATGGTTAATGTAACTTGTGTAGCTCAGTTCATAATAATGGAAACATATTTATTAATCTGGTTGTTCTGCTGGTATAATTCTCGTTCCTGCATTTACTGATGTGAACATACTGATGCAAGTGTGCAAGTTTGTTCGTTCGAATGTGACCCAAATGTTCGCACGTGAACAAGTGTGCAAGTCTCTGGTTTGTATCGTTGCACTAATTTATTCTCTACTTGGAGTCCCCCTTTCAATCTATATCCCTTTTTCAGTCACTCATTTTTTCATCTATAAGAACAAAATGGTTTCATTTGTTATATGTGTATGGTTAGATTTTATTCTTTGACAGGGTTTAGATTGGTTGGACATGGCCCCTGTCAATTGACTCCATACAAATACTCACATAAATGGAATATTGCAGCATCCGTTTTCATTTTCAGACTCTGCCACTCTATTTTGAATGTTGCATGTTTGGTTATACTACATATTTTATGAGTGTTACGTTCGCACGTTACCCAAACGTGCGAACGTTAATCAGTGTCTTAACAGTTAACGCAATTTACCTGTTATTTTTTTGAATATGTAACGACTAGCAATAAATGATCTATTCCCTCTTAACAACCCACTCCCCATCAACTTCTCTCTCATTCATCGACATTTTCCCAAAAAAAAACCCACAATTGACACAACACTCTGCTTTCCTGTTTCCCCAAAACCCATTGGACTCCAACCGTTGGCCTTCCTCATTGACAAAACCACCTCAACACCACTTTCCCCTAAACCAGTTGGCGAAATCGATTGCCAATCACAAATGGCTAGGGTAAAAATGACAGAGGACCGAATGCATGAAATGGGAATCACAATGGATGACGTGAAGAACTACAAAAAATACAGAGCAAGCTTGCGGAGGTGTGGACGTCATCGGCAGTCGAAGTACACAAGCAAAAAATGATTGGTATGACGATTATGAAGAAGCGACGAAGTGGAAACGCGACCTTGTGGCAAAGGAGGCGAAGAAACAAAAGAGGGTTGGAAAGAGGAAGGACTCAACTGGGCATTCCACAAAAGGGTCGGAACCCTCCGACAATGCAAGTGGTGATGAACTTGAAAACTCCCCCAACAAAAAAAAACAGAGACGCGATGAGGTTCAGAAGGGGAAGGCTGTGGTGAGTGAAAGCTCTACTGAGGAAGAGGAAGGAGACGAAAGCGATGACTCAGGACAGGGGTCGTTGGCATCGAAAGAGGAAGATGAAGGAGACCAGAGCGACGACTCAGGGTAGGGGTCGTCGCCATCGAAAGAGGAAGAGGAAGGAGACCACACCGATGACTCACGACAGGGATCTGGGGCATTGAAAGAAGACGAAGATGATAGTGATGGGGCAGATAGGGGGAGGAAGAAATTGTACAAAAAACTTCGCAAGAAACAGAGACCAAGTGTCATCCCACAAGCCAAACCAAATTACAACCAACGGAAACTTGAGGATTACGACATGCGGTTAGTTGGGAAAAGCTTATGCAAAATGAGTAGGATTAATTTTGACACTTTCGACAATGACTTCAATTTTGTTCTCGCTGACATTCTTCAGCCATTCAAGGGCCTGCTGGAGTTATCACTTCCATACTGTGAATCTGTGGTAAAAGGTTTTTACTCAAACCTTAAAATGTCTAGAGCTGGTGTTGTGTCTACATTAGAGGGCAGACCATTGAGATCAAAAAGCAACAGATCCTTCAATGGTTAAATATAACATCATAAGCTAAGGACACACGGTATACGGGAGAACAAATGGACGCCATATTGCTTGAGGGTCACTCAACTGAGGATGGCTCTGCTCTGTGCAGACCAAAACAACTCTCTGATAGGTACAGAGTCCTGCATTACCTGTACAGCCGCAACTTTGTCAATAAGGGCAAACACTATGCAACCATGAGCAGTGATGACAAATTGATCCTGACATGTATGATAAAGGGTAAGCCCTTTAAGTTGGGGAAGAAGATAGTTGACACCATGCTAAGGGCAGCCACATTGACCAGGAAAAACTCTGAATTGCCTTACCCGTCGCTTGTGTCAATGATATTGGAGAAGAATAAGGTCTGGTATCTTGAAGAAGGTGAAGCTCCTATGTGGACGGTAGATTTTGATAATGAAGCCTTAAACCGAATGCGAATTCGTGTTCCTGCCAGGCAGGCTTCCACATCATGCAGTGAGGGTGAGAAGGTGCCTCCATCTACCACTGAACCAGAAGGAGCTCATACCCGCGCACCTGAAACAGAACCATTTCCTGCCCAACCATATGGTGACATAGCAACAATGTTGGGTCAAATTGTGGAGGAGAAGGTGGCGCCATTAAGACAAGCTTGATGATGTGGTTGGTCAAATGGAAAAGCTGGAGACTCGAATGACCACCATTGCTCTTGACTTGGATGTGCTAAGGCAATTCATACATCTATATGCCACTGACTTCAAGGATTTTGCTGCCTTCTTGTCATCAAAGAAGCAACCTGCAGGACCTTCAAACTGGGCTGCAAATGGAAACCAATCCCCTAACCATGCACCTCCACTTAGTTCCAAATCATGTGACCCTGATGGAGGAGGAGCAAGGCAATTTGCTCATGGCAGTCCTGAAGACTCTCAACTATCATGCCACAACTTACCAAAGACCACTGAGCGTCCAGAGGAACATGTGCCTCATTGCAAGGATGGTGAAGAACATCTGGAGCTTCATGACAGTAGAGCACCATCCCCACTGTGCTCCAATCCATCCCCTACACGTGACAGTGAACACCAAGACCCTTTGCCTAAGTCGACAGCCCTTGAACAAAGTCAACCTGATGAAGAGACAGTTGATCCTAAACCATCTTCCCACAATGAATCCCCAACTACTAATGCCACTCCTACAGACGATGTGCCACAATCCCCCCATACTGATGCTCGTCATGAAGACAATGTGCCTCAAGCCAACTCCCCTAGTAACAGTGATGAGCTTGACCTAATCACGCCTCTGTCCATTGTGCCTCTCCCTCAGCCTATAAACCCTCCTCCTGCACCTTTGAGGACAATAGTTGCGCTTGTCCCTTTAAGATTCATACCTACATCCTCATTCAGCACAGGGCTTGCAGCTGAGAATTTGCCCCATATATTCTCTGCTCCCACACCGGATCCTTCTCCTCCTCCAAGGTCTTCAACACCATTATTCATCCCTGTCAACCTCCCTGGTTCACGCTCAACACCACCAAGGCGGTCCGCTCCTAGGAGGTCGCCAGCCAAGAGGAAGAAGAAGACTTAGGAGACTTTATTATGTACTTTATGTTTCATGTTTTTTGGAAGCAGTGGATAGACTACTTTGCATTTTGCCTACTGTTTTAGTTGTGGTTTAACTGTTGCTGATATAGTGTAGCTTCTGACATGTTGCGTTCAAACGTGGTTGTTCCGTTCGAACGTGGAATTCTATGTTTTTGTGCAGTTGTTGTTAACATATTGCTGTTATGTGTGGCAATTCTAAGTATGCTTGACCTTATTTATTATTTCAGCATGGCGTGTGTTAATTAATAATACCTATCCATGGTCTTCAAACTTGTGTAGTGGAGCAATTGTTTACATGTCTTTTATGTTTTGGTTAATATTGGATATGTTTTCCCCCTACATTGCAGCAAACCAATTCACTGATATAGCATTTTATTTTGTACTGTCAAAGAACATTGCTTGTTCATTGTCCAGAATAATAATTTCCATCCCTGAGCATGTAGTAGACCATTTGTGGGGTACATTTTGCTTCTTCAATCGAACTTTTCATGCCTTGTTTTTAAGCATTTGAAAAAGCCAAATAGAATTATTTTAATTGCTTTCACCCACATTGCATTCACTGACACCCACCTTGCATTGACTGACAATGAACTTGACATTGCTTCGCTTTGTGTTACTTACCCATCTGATAAATCATGCACACACAACCTTCCTTGTTTACAACCATTTGATATGGCCAAAGTTCATTATGTTGTTTCATGCAATCTGTGTCAATCAATCTCAATTACCCATCTCAGTTGTTTTCCACCACTGCCTTCTTGTTTTTAAGCATTTGAAAAAGCCAAATAGGATTATTTTAATTGCTTTCACCCACCTTTCATTGACTGAAAATGAACATCATATTGCTTCAATTTGTATGAATTAGCCATTTGATGCATCATGCAGACATTGCCTTACTTGTTTACAGGCATTTGAGCTACCCAAAGTTCATTATGTTCTTTGCTTCAATCAGTCTCAATTAGCATTTTCAGTTTTTTTCCAATTTTGCTTCAAGCTGTCTAAATTTCACTCATTCTTTCTTCTCATTTATGCTGATATATGTCTAACCTATATGTTCATGTGGATCTTTCATGACTCATTATGTGCCCAATTCGCGCAACACCTGTCACTCTCCTTGTTCTGATGTGGACTTATTAACTGTGCTCATGATTTATTTAAATTAAGCAATCATATGTTTTCCTGGTTTTCTCTCTCAGACTTCACCTCTGTTTTCCCAAACGGTCGATGTCCTTTTTTCTCATGTCCTTGACACTTGGAACGGGTTTTTGTCGGTCCTAATTTCATTTGTGCGACATTCTCTACAAATGCATCAACTGGGTTCAAAGGTTACTCGTTTTTTGCCCTGTTCGTTCATCTGTTCATATTTTTTCGCTGCGGGTTTCATCGTTTTTGGTGTTCTCACCTTCTAATCCATCTGCCTCCTCCTTATCGCATCCCGAATCCACTCGCCCTCGCAATTTCATGTACCATCGACATCTACTTCTGATTTACATATGCAGATTCACGCAATCTGGGATTAGGGTTTTCTTCTCCGTTCGTGAAAACGAAAGTCTTCATGCCAGGATTTTTTTTTTTAATTAGGGGCAATTTTGGAATTTCACATCACATTCCCACTCAACCAATACCAAATTCTTCATACCAAACAATTCATTTTCCATCAAGTTAGGTTCCATTCCCTGGTTTACCAAACAGTTCACATTTTAAACTTCCCTCTTAATTTTCCCTTCCTTTCCTTTCCCTCTTTTAAGTTCCTTTCCCTCCTCAAATCTTCCCCATACCAAACAGGCCCTATATGTTAAGAATTCTCGTAAAGTGGGGGAGAAAGAAAGAAGGATCCATGTAGTGTCCGTTGTTAAGTGATACTAGGAAGAAGCTCAATCCTCACTAGAGCTTCGAATTCAGGCCGGGCTAGCCCTTGAATGGCTAAGGTCTAAAAGGGCCGGTCTTTTTAAGCCCAGGATAAGAAACACATCTGTTTTTTAAAGCTCGGTCCGAAAGAATGCAGGCAAGGGCCAGCCCTACAAAGCAGGAAGCTATTTTTCTAAATTTTGACTATTTTTCCTACGTTTTTTTCAAAGAAATATAATTAGTAAATTACAACAATTAAAGTTCTATTTTATCAAATAAATGTTGTAAACATTAAATAAATTAAGTGAAACATTTTTTTTTGTCATTAATCATCCAGATCGTATTAACTACTCCCTCTGGTCTTAAATATAGGACAAAATTGATTTTTTTGAACAGATTAAGGAAGCTAATTAAATTATTTTAGAGTATTTATATTTATATTTTTCCCCCACTTAATAAGTTTGACTAATAAACTTACATATAATCTAAATATACACAATATATAATATGATTAAATAACTTATTTAGCTTCTTTAATCTTTCCAAAAAAAATTTAATGACTTCTGATTATAGCACTTTTAATTAGTAAGTTCGTTCACATAACAAATCATAAAGTGTTAATATCATAGTTGGTTATTGTTACGGATCTGCATAAGGCCCATATTCAACATATGGCCCAACAAGGGGCAATCCACGTGGCATAGATATGACGTCACGTCACTTGGGCTTGGAGGCACAGAGGCCCACAGGTCCAAACCCTAACCCTAAGGTACACTCTATAAATACGAGTTAAACCCTAAAGGTACACATCTTATCTTCTACTCTCTGGCTATTTACATACCGCCTACACAGAGCACACACCACCCCCCTTGGCTAAACGCCTCCAGTATCATCGAACTATGTGGATTTTGATCCCTCTCTACAGGGTACGTAGGCCCTAGGCATCGCTCATAGGTCAAGTCCTAATCAATATCAACATACTAGCCTTTTAGGGCTAGACATCTGTGTTCTACACCAAAACAGTTATAATAGTTTTCCTTCATTTTAGTTTTGGTTCTTATAATTTTAAACCAGATATTTTGGTCCCTCAATTTTCATTCCCTTCAAATGGTTAACCCTATAATTTAGTAAGGACTTTTTTTTTTTTTTTGCTAAAAGAATTTTAGGAAAGGGGTTGGGCTCACCCACAATCCAAGGGCAGGCGCTTAGAGCCCATGAAACCTACACATGCCTCCACCTCTACCAGCGTTTCTATTGCTTCCTAGACCCTTAGGATGCCTCCCCCAGCGCCTTAACCAACGCAGGGATCGAACCCCGTCCCTTGAGGTGAGGAAGTCCGACCCCCTTGCCAGTTGAACCCAATGACGAGGGATAATTTAGTAAGGACTTGATTAGAAGTTAACAGTGTTAAATATGATTATGCTCATTTTTAAATTATGGTCATGAACACTCTCAATTATGCTCATTTTCAGTTTTTTCCGCTCAATAAATTTTCGAAAATTTAATAATGGGTCAAAGTCAACCATAATACTTGAACCGATTATAGGATGAACTAGAAAGCTGCAACAAAGATTCGGGCCTATTTGGCACCGGTTAGTAATTAATGCTCATTTTCAGTTTTTTCCACTCAATAAATTTTCAAACATATTTTCCAATAAGAATAAAAATAGAAACAATTTTCAATTTATGACATATTTAATGAGATAGCTAATTATCACTTCTTGTTTCTCGTGCATTAGTTAAAATGCCCTATATTATATGAGTTAGGATATTGTCACTATCAAGTCACTACCATTTTTTCACCGTTAGATTAGAATCTCAATAGGAGAGAAAAATGATAAAGGTAGATAGAATTGTGATCTAACGGTGGAAAAGTGGTAGTGACATAAAATTGGTAGTGACAATATCCTATCTCATATTATATATAGACCATAAAGGGAGTCAAATTCATAACATATGCTTTTTATTTTTAGATACAACTCTTTAATATACAGTTAATGTGATTCTATAACCATAGAAAATAATGAAGGGGTAAATAGCAAATAATGGGGATATGGAAATCAATGAAATACTTAGTGTATGTTTGGATTAGAGATAAAAAATGTTTTTCCAACATGATTTACGATATACGAGGTAAAAGTTTTACTTCTACTTACGTGAACGTGTTTTTCCAATAACTTTTTTTTGCTCGGAAGTTTTTCCAACAACTCAAACAAACCTTTAGTCATATATTAAATTCTTGGAGTGTTTTATGTAATAGGATTGTTAAGTCTCATGTTGTATTTTATGTACGTGTGTGGGTGTTTCCTCCGCTATTTTAAAGTGAGGGCAATTAATAAAATATTCAGCGGACATCTTATATTTTATATATCATATATTCTTGTAATTGTATTTTGAGTTTCTCAAAAATGGTTAAAAAAAACGTACTTTTTTTTTAAAGTTTTCTGTCCAAGCATTCTTTGCCCCCAAACATTCTTCCCATCCAAAACAAGCAAATGACAAACTGAACTGAACATCATGTCATTAATATAAAAAATTACATCAGCATGACCATTTCAACAAGTCAAGTAGCAATTCAAACCTGTGGTCTTCAGACACACAATCACACATAATTTGCACTAAAAATTCCAATTGTCTGCCACTTTAACAACTACAATAGCATTGTCTGCACAACAATTCAACCTACAATGCACGAAATGGTCCCACTTGTACAATTAAACAAGTCAATTGGCATTCCAATCAACAAACAATACAACCCATTCTATCTAAACTTCATAATTCCCATCAATATTGTCAACGCAGCCATTCTTGCACAATGTCAATTCTATCTCCAGTCATTTAATTGGGTCAATCACATGCTTTGAAGTCAATCCATCTGAGCACTAAAAATAAACCTGCAGCACCAGCCATCCTGCCAACACACAACTATAACTATAAAACGACAAATGAAATCAAAGGGTGCCTTGACTTGCTGGCAGTTCTTCCTTATAAGAACTTGCATAATACATAAAAATCAAAGGACCAGAAACACAAGGTTAGTGAAGCTGACATAAAAAGGTAGAAACACTACGTACCTTTAATATCCAATCGCGTTTTTTTCCGCAAGAATCGGCATGACCCATGTAAGTTTTGACCAATAACACACACAAAGAGCTAAGGTTTCAATGAAAAGCAGAGAAATGCCCAGAAGCTCAGCATCCTAATTTCAGTGGTGAGTCCATAGAACTAAATTCTATTATATACAAGAGTTTATCAGTTCAATGTGGCGAGTGCGTAACACAGAAAAGAAGGATACTGTAGTTCTGATCTATATAAACAAATACAACACATGCTAAAATGCAATAAATGCCACAACTAATATTGTCTAACACACACACACAAAAGAAAGAGAAAATTTTCTGCAAGAACTTCTCTTAGTTCAAAAGTATAATGTGATGCCAGAAAAAAGAAGTTTCATAAACAATGGACTAGTTAAGACAATATCATTATTCTCAAAAATGTTTGCTCATTTCATAATTCTGTATTTTTTTTTCCTGGGGCTCCAAATCAATGGAGCAAAAAATATAGCACTGAACCACTACAAAATTTCCATCCCTTGTCACCCAACAAAAAAGGAATCCCGTCCCTCTTTCTCATTGATAGCATTTAAGACTCAAACTATTGTGCTCTTATCCACATTAAGAAGAGCCTGAACAAGACACATAACAAAATTTGCCACGCAATCTCAACTTTGTACACATGTACAGAAAGGTAACAGTAGCAGATGTCCATGCCTCTTTGCAGGTTTCCAAGTACCAGCCCGGTAGCTATTCTTTTCCTCCTTCCATTCTGGAACCAACTTTGGTAGAGAAGTCAAAAATTTCATTATTTACAGTAACGCATCGATCTCAAACACCATCAAGACCAACACGAGTAATGCCTTTTTTTGCAGCAGTAACCAAGCGTACAAGCTCATCTACATCCTGGAAGCTGAAGTCAATAACCCTCCTGATAGAGGCTGTATATTCCTTACTACATGCCTCTTCCATGAATGTGCTAGCAGCCGCAAAAGTGCTTTGGCATTTTCTAGAAGCCTCCATTGCCAAATTTACATCCTGAGTCTGCAAAATCACATTGACATGCTAATTTGTATCTGTAGTTATTTTATATAATATGATTATCATACTAACATAAACTCTTGAGAGTTCGTATGTTGTTCTATATGTGAAATTGGCTTATTATAAAAGCTAGTTGTTTATTATTAAGAAGTAACAGTTACGAACAGTTTAAAAGGAAAACAAAAGCTTGACATTTAACTACTGTTAGTGATGGTTAAGCCCTTAGACTATTGTACTTGTGTTCTGTTATGGTCTGCTATAGTTAGCTAGACTACTAAGTCATACACTGTTCCCATGTACTTCATCATTTATAGATATGGTGAATTCCTCTGCCTCCCTCCATCTCTATCTATCTCTCTGCGCTTCTTTAGGTCATGGTAGGTCTAGCAACCCAATGACAACTGCTAGAACATTACATTGAAGTAACTTTACGAGAGTAAGATTTTTTCCATTTAAATTCATGATTTCAATCGAATTAACCTATATCCCCACGTCACTGCATGACACAGAAGATTGTCTCTAAGTAACAAAGTTCACACTTGGTATCTTGGATAGCAAGGCACCAATAAAACTACATCCACCCATGAGATTTTCAACAGTCGATCTAACAATAAACATTGCTGGTATACAATATCTCTATGGTGGTTCAGATTCAAATAACCCCAACAAACCCTCCAAACAAAACATGTAAAACTAAAAACTAAAACTTACAAAGTCAAGAAGCTGGAAGAAAGTTGAGTTATTTTGCACAGATATGACTTGGTTAGCAGCAAAATGAGTACCAGTACCCCTGGACAAGGTAGTCTTATCTACTGCTGCCTGATTGATTAAGTTATCAACATCTGATACAGAAGACGAAGGAGATTCACCTAAAGAATAGAATAAAAAATCAGTAATATGTCACTGACTTGCAATCCTCAACAATATATATTAGACGACTAATGATGATGGTGATCAGAAAAATGTCAAAACTAAGCCCTACTGGCTCCATAATTTTTCAATGCATTGAAACCCCAAAAAATGAAACAGATGGCATCATGCACACGCTTTATCCAAAGAAGGAAGCAACAGGAAAAACAGTTTTAGAATACAAGATAACAATTTCACTCTTATATTTCTTCCCCTTTTTGTGTGCGTAGCAGCAGCAATGGAAGTATGCAAGCATAAAGGAGATTGCAAAATCACCATACACCAAAGCCCAACCAGCCAGGAAAAACGAAGTTATATCAGAACTATATTCAGTTACCTTGAGGAACTGAGTTTAAAGTTGATTGCAACTCATGCAACATCCTGTTTGCACTAGAATGTTTACAGTAAACCAATCTCATGCATGCCACCTCCATGCATTTATACGCCAAAGCAGCTGTAGCCATTTCTTGATGTCTTTGATATTCATGTGCACAGGATCTGACAGACATTTTTGAATAACGTGTGATTAAATGCCAGCTAAAGAAAAATGCTCACAACAGCCAATAGCAGTGTACATTGTACTGCCATTTAGTGGCAAAATTGAAAGTTTAAACCCCAATGTCAACATATGAACTGGAAGATAGTAACAGCACTATCAAGTTATCCGATATAATTGAGCTAGGCATACAATGTTTCGAGTGAATCGAGTGGTGTGCCTTTGCATCCCATAAATCGCATAGAAGAAGGACCCCACTTGATCCCAAGTCCAATCTCAAGTATTAGGGTGAACAGAAGAATATATAGCCCAATAATTGAATAGCAATATATTTAGTAGACTATAGCCCAACAATGACTCATCATGTAAACAGTGTAAAAGAAATAAGCATGTTTAATAAATTTACTTATAGCTTTAGCATTTTACTCACTTAAAAAGTTTAACTGTAGTCGCATAGAGTTGCATTTGACTCATCTCCCCATGCTTGCTACCCTCATTATGACCATATTCTAAAAGTGATGCACCATGAAGAAACTTCAAGGCAGCTTCAAAGTAAGTCTCGTTACTTTCAAACTCAAATCCAGAGTTCTACAATATACACAGCATTTAAACCATTAGTAAGAGAGTAAACAAGTAAAGATCCAACAAAAAACAAAATCAACAAAATTTCTAAGTTGATCAAGTAACCTTAAAATTATCTGCCATATCTTTTAGTTTTGTGGCTTCATCCAGGGTCATAGAGGCAGTTAGGCTAGAATTTGCCCTCATGGGGTTTGACATATGTAGTCGATCAGGTGCAAAATTTCCTGAATTGCAATTAACTCCGACCTTGCTTCTAGAATCAGCAGAACTTTTTATTAACTTGGTGAGATCACCATTACCAGAGGCATGGACAGAATGCCCATCAAACATAACACTCTTTTGAGCCTCAGAGCCAGTTCTGGAACTTACAGATACTGTCTCCCTGTTAACCTCACCATCTGAAGAGGAGAGAGTTTTAAATTTCCCATCTATTAATTCTGAGCATAAACAATCAGCTTTGTTTTCTTTCTCAGAGTCATGATTCAGATTTAGCTGGGAGACAATACTGCTTTTAGTTGTGCATGAAATGCCAACTTTCAGAACTGAATTCTCAAAGTCTTTTCGCTCCAGCTTAATTTTCTTTCCATGTTTAGACTCAGGAACTTTGTATTTAACATCATTTCTTGCTTCAGGACCAGATTCATGATAACTAAGATCATTATTCTGGTTCACTCCATTTTCATGCAGTGAACAATTAACACGATTGCCATGTTCTGTAGCGTGATCACCACCACTAAGCAAATGGCCACACCTAACTTCAGAAGTTTTAGCTCGAACTTTAGCTTTACCATCCTCAGCCAAGAATTCACTAGAATAAACTTTGTTCTGTTCAGGGAGCAAGCCATCTAAATCTTTCTTCTTTCTTTTCATTAACTTCTTTACGTCCTTGTTATCCCTAGAACTCATTGAAGAGAGACCACCATTTTCAGCAGCGTCCCTTTCTGCAAATATTAGCTGGTCTAAGTTGGAGGTCCTTATAGGTGATGAGGTAATAGATTCTACTGATGAAACCTTAACATCTTTAAAGTTAGTTCTCGCTCCATGGAACCCTGAAATCATAGAGGAGCTTGAAGTTGCTGCCAATGAAAGCTGTTCAGATCCTAAATCCCTCCCCAATGAATCATTACAATCCAATGCATGCAGAGGTGCTACCATTATTTTATGCTTTCTTTGCTGCTGGGCCTTATCAATATTTCCAATTTCTTCTGAATCAACAGCCATGTCATCCGTACTGCCTGACAAGCAAACTCGGCTCCTCCCACCTTTTTGGTCAAATTCAATGTCTCCTTCAGTATCTGAATTTGTCTGAGTCTTGAGAACTCTACGCTTCTTTTCCTTACTAAATCCACTTACACTGCCGCCTTCACCATACTCTTGCATGGACAACACATTGTTCTGTTTCGTATCAACCATCCAGTTCTTCATTTTCCTTTTCTTTATTGGTTCATCTTTTTTACTAACGTTTACTGCACCAAGGGGCACATCATTTGACAAGACCTGAGCTTGATCACCTAGTTTCTTGGCAGGAACTGTAGATTTGTCCTTTGTATCCTCAGAAAAACAATAGTCATCATATTTCCGAATACCCTTCAAGCTAACCTTCATTGATGAACATTTTCTTGAAATTGGTTCCACCATATCTTGATCTGTGCCAGGATTCAGATGATTATCAGAGTAGTGAACATCTTCAGTTTTAGACTTCTTTGATGTTCCAGATATATTGTGATCAGCCTTTATTCCACGTCTCGATTGTATATTCTTTCTATCACCTGCACATGCACGTTAACAACAATGAAATGTTAAAAATATAAAAAATGAGTTACTCCATAGAAAATCTAAAGCATCAACGTATTAACTCTGAAATAAATGAGGCACCTCTGTTCACTTTTACTTTATCTTTAGGCATGTGTTTCTCCTCATTCAAGTTGCTCAACCTGATCAAACATAGATCACTAGATTTCCTCATTGGGCTTGAGTTACCAGGACACTGATTCATGTTAGCTAACAATCTAGGTTGTCCAGATTCTTGGACATCAGTTTCTAAGGATTTTGAAAACATAAACACATCACTATTGATTCCTGCTTTAGGCTTATCCCTAAAATACTGTTTCTTCTTCCCTCGACCAGACATTACATCTGAACTGGATTTCTGGCGATTCATGCCAGAGTGCAAGGGACCAGAAGAACCCACTTCACTTACAGTTCCAGAAGCATGGTTTTGCAGATTATCTTGAATCCCAGAGTTTGGCATTTGATTTAATGCATAAACTGCTTCTGTTGTCTCCTCCTCACTGATATAACACCTATTCATTCCAGGCCTAAAGAAAATTTCCAAAGAAAAATGAGGCAATAATACATGCAAGACAAACATAGTATGCAACATGAGAAGAAAAAGTTTATAAAAATTAGTACATCATTCAACATGGCGCTTGTTTAACATACAGAAGAAATGAAAATTATTGTATATCACGCATAACAGGCTCATGGATATCCTAGAAGTGAGAAAGCAACTTACAGCCAATTTAGCATGCTACATAGCCATTTTTCGGGTAGCTGCTCAGGCTTAACACACAAAGGTAGAAGCCGCCATTTCTGACAGCTGTCACAACATACCCAATCTTCTGCAATAACTTGAGGTACTGCTGCAGGTAACATCTCAGGAGCAAGTTTCTTCTCTGCAATAGGGCGTGAGCACAGCCCAGATATCAACTGATCACCCACTTTATTGCCACTTGGTTTTTCCTTTATTTTAATCCTATAAGCACTACGTTCCTTAGCATTATCACGGTTAACACTTTTCTCTCTCAGTGACTCTCTCTTTCTATCTCTGACCTTACAATCCTCTAAGGACTTTGTCATATGCATTTGACTTTTACAAGAAGAAACACCAAACGAAATCCTATTTTCATCAGTTGTCCATGCATTATTACCTGCTCCTAAACTGTCTTTTCCTCTAAAAGCCATGGCTTTACTGGTACTGTGATCCCCAATTGAATTGTCCTTGCCCTCGAATACTGGTTTTCCCTTTTGATTATTATGGTGATTGTGAGAATCTTCATGTGCCTTAAATTGTATTGCATCACACTCAATTTTCTTGGAAAGCATGTTAGCTTTACACTTGCCATCATCCTTAGGTTCAGTACAGTTATCCTTGAGGGAATTAACTTTATGCTCTGAAACATTTTCCATAAAACTATTTCCTGCATGTTGCTTTCCACTCCTGTCAAAATCCTGACCAGATATTGACTCCAATGTCTCCCCCTTAACTGCTTCACCGAAAACTGTTCTGGCTTTCACTGCATTCCCATTGACTTCCATTGAAGCTTCAGAAGCCTTACCTGTGACTTCAGTAACTTCACCAGCATCACAAAAACTTGATAGAGGTGTGCATTTCGAGACATTAGAGAGAAGGTCCTTATGGTCTGAAGTTTTATTTCCAAATCTTTTTGTTGCATGCAATGTAATTTTCTTCTCAAAACCATTTCCATTTTTACGCTCCAATTCTGACTGCTTTTTACTTTGACCCACAATTCTCACCTTTCGCTTATTCAACAACTGTTCATCCCGCATACAAGAATCTAAATCAGCAAAACGAGAACTATGTTCTTGAGAAACATCATGTGAAGACATTGATCTTCTATCTCCAAGAACATTTTCCTTTCTCATCAAGCATAGTAGAGTCTCATGTAAAGGTGATAATAGCACACCTCCAGCAATAGGGAAAGAACTCATAGCCTGAACCATTGGGGGAAAAAATTATATTTTCAGTCCTTCTCTGGACAAGCAAGCAAACATAAAAATGGAAAAGAACCATCCATTACCTGAATAATGGCCGTTGGAGATTCTTCAGCAATCTCTTGAGATGGAGTAGGTATGCCTTCCTTTTCATCAGGACTGTTCCCCATAGATGAAGATGGAGTGTTATCAAGCCCAAGACCACTATAAATAGCAGCATTGTTTTGTGCTGGCATATTAGACTTCATTTTAATTCGAAACTTCAGTGTTCTCTGGTCAGTTGAATTTCCTGACTTATTTGTATTAGCATCTTTAAAAGGGAACCTGTCAACTACTACATTGGAAGAAATTCCTACATCTTTCTTCATTAAATAATCAACTTTAGGTGCTTTTAAAGTATGGCAAGACTGAATGCTACCAGAAGCAGTTCTAACACACACGGATGAGGTGACGTTCGAAGATGATTTTGAGTTATCAGGTACAGCCTGTATTATGAAATCACCCATAGTGCTCAAGTATGTCAGATTTAAGACACTTAGCAACATAATGACATATACTATCTTCTTATGATGTGGTTATCAAAAAAATTATTTAAGGAAACTATTCAGTAATGAAAATTTTCATATACCTCTATGCAAGGATATTTTGGAGATATCTGTGGGTTATAGTTTCTTCTCAGAGTTTCTAAATGAGATGGAAGAGAAGGACATTCATATGTAGGTAAAAAGGAGCCATAGCCACCATACTTGGCACCTGGAAAAAAAAAAGTTGATATGAACCAGCATCACTTTCTTGCGTGTAAAGACAACTTTTTCATTTCTCACAGTGCTACGACTTCCATTTTTCTACTTACCCAAATTCTCAGCAGAAACACCACCTTCAAAGTCCTTTTGAAAGTGGCCCAGGACATGCTGAATCCTCTCATCCTTCAGGAAACAGAAAGCAAGATATTAAATTAAAATGCACTGTTTCCAAAGAAAACAAACAAGAAAAAATATAAAGTATGCCATGAATCAACAATAGCCATTGATAATGAAATATAATCATAGCAAGCATCAACAAGATCAATAATTTTTTTTTGAGATATTGACTTCATCCTTTTTTTAAAAAATCAGCATAGGGGCTAGTATTCTTTGGAGACAGAATTATATATGCACGTTAACATGTCAACAGTCTGAGAAGCAATTAACAATGTTCTCACATCAAGGCTCTTAAGCAAAGGTGCAAATGGTGCTGCAGTATAATTCTATTTCTTGACTACTGATATGTGTAGTGTATAGGCCATATAGTTGCTAAAAAACCGGTAAACTATCCTTTTCATATGGAATGCAACAAGACAAGACATCTACAGTATCACTTGGTCAGAAGAATCAATTCACAATTATTTTAAGCAATTGTTAAAGTATAGATTCTCTGTGCTCGCAGGTCAAAACCAACACATAGTATTTTTCTGAATAACTTCACTAGTACCAATTTACTTCCCTGTTATGAACAAAAGCATAGAAAGCCAATGGTTATCTGGAACTAGCATTAGTTTCATTAAGTAACCGCAGACAGAAGTTCAATAGTGAAAAAATTGCATATTTATTTCATTATACACATTTCCTAACGAAGCAGACAAATTCATCCAGTGAATGTGTTGTTTAATGACAGCATACTAATCCATGTTTTCCTGTTCAACCAAATAGGAAGAAAACTTACCACGTATAGCCAGAAGACTACCGAGAAATTTTAGGCTACTAGCAAACCAAACCAACTTAAAATGCAACGTTCGAACTTGGTTAGAAGTATTTTTCAAGTAAGCCCTTACAATGTAAGAGAGAGAATCAATGTCAATGTGGTTGTCATCTTCTTTATTATAGGGAGCCTCTCCTTCCTCGAGTGTATCTTCTTCCATCTGAACCACCTGACCAAAATCTAGTCCAAGGTTTAACCCCAGAACATTGACCGTACCCCTCACACTAGAACCTTCCCTGAAGTCCAGCATTACTCTTTAATCAACACAAAAAGAGGGGAAAAAAGAATGACAGAATTTTACCAAAAAAAAAAAAAAACCACCGACCCTCAAAACAATCACAGTTCTTATCAATCCCAGAAGGGGAATCCGCTTAAACCGACTGTGATCAAGCCATGTTACAAGCCTGTACCAGGATATGAACCGCAATGCAAATTGCTGGTTGCATCAAAAATTTACTTTGTCTTCAGTAACACAACCGGTGAAAAAGATACGACGGCGGAGATCGGCGCACCAATCAGTGACCCCTCGAATAAGGTTTGACGGCGACTTCAAACGGATTCCAAACCTTCCGCGTCCTGGTATATTTTTATTTTGATTTTGATTTTGATTTGCACAACAACGAAATAGCTGGATATTTTTGGGCTTTAGTTTTTATCAAAAAGACCCCAAAAAAAAAAACTTAATTATTATCATATTAATTAGAAAAAATCCTTAAAAAAATCACATGAATTTTAAAATTCTAAATAGATAATTTTACAATAGAACGAATTGTCAATTATTTTATTGATCTTATTAATCTCAACTCTATTGTTGTCAATTGGATTTTGAAATTTAAGTGATATTTTTTAATATTTTCCTTATTAGAATTAATTGTTGTCCAAGTAAATGGTATATTCTGTCATTTTTTTATTAAAATTATTGATCTAATATTAATTCATTATTAATAATTTAAAATTGAAAAATAATTATGTTTGGTCACGTGTTTTTAAATAACTTTAAAATTTATCATGAAAATAAAATAATATAATTTTATGGCCACGTGATCATCACATCACCTGTAATATTCCAAACATTGCAATGTTCCCAACTATTGAGACCCAAATTGCTGTTGACGTGGGGCCCACGAATGCCTGCGTGTATCATGGCAAAAACTCAACCATTGACCACGTGTACCCCTCAATGACCTTTTCAAAGTTTGAGAATGAAAGAAACAAAAGAGAGAGTCCACATTACATGCTTATAGTTTAGGTGTTTTTTATATACTCATAGCTCATACCTCTATTAGATTGTATGAGTATATTTTTTAATTTTTTATATATTGTATTTATTTAGATTTAAATTATATGTTCCTTTCTGATATGTTTTTTTGTACCCAGTATCTCAAATTAATTAGTTTTCAGATCTGCATTCAAAAATATTTATTTGTAACACCAATATCATGGAAACTAATTAATTTGAAATACTAGATGTAAAAAAATATGTCAGAAAACAGCATATAATTTAAATCTAAATAAATACAATATATTAAAAAAATTAAAAAAAATATGCTCATACCTCTAATAAAGGTATGAGTACATAAGAAGCACCTAAACTATAGGTATGTAATGTGGACTCCAAAAGAAGACTGATCTTCGAAACCCTCATTCTGGTTGAGTTCATGCTTTGTTTGGAATCACATTTTATCTTTTATCTTTTTTGAAGTGACTTTTTGAAATAAAAAGTTAATTTAAGCTAAACTATATACTTATACCATATAGAATGTATGGGCTAAAAGTCAAGTTAAAAATAGAGCAAGTTTTTTCTGACTTATTTTTTCTATAAATTTAAATTTTCTGAAATAAAATTTTTGATATATTATCATTTAAATAAATTTTTTATCATATTAATCTTTTTTTTTAAGATTTTCAACCCAATTAAAGGATTAGAAGATAATAGCGTGCTACTAACTGATGGATCAATTAAGTATTTAGAACACTCCATTGTTGCTCCATTTTACGACCTCCGGTCTTAATTATAAGAGTTAGTTGACTTTCTTTGGAGAGATTAAGGAAGCTAAATAAATTATTTAATCATCTCATATGTTATGTATCCTTATATTATATATTAGTTTATTAGTTAAACTAATTAGTTTGAAGAAAAAATAAAAATAAAATTACTCTAAATTAATTTAATTAGCTTCATTAATCTCTCCAAAAAAAGTCAACTAGCTCTTATAATTAGGATGGGGGGTACTAAATAGTAATTTCTCGTTAGAACTCCATTAATAACAAAGTTCAATCTTAAGAAACTAACCTCTTAAGGGGAATAGCTTTCAACTTATAAACAATATTTCACTTGTGACACTTTTTGATGTGGAACTAATGACAAAGTTCTATACTTATGTTATTTGCACCTTGTACTTCCATTATGATCTTTGCCAAACTTTTGCATGTCCAAAGATTAGTTACTCCATTCTCCCCCTTCAATGTCGAAAATCACTTTTAGATTCAATTTTTTTGAAAATTAGTTTCTTTTTTTTTTTGGGAGAATCACACTCAGGTCCCAAGGAACACAAAAAATTACAATAAGGTCCCAGCAATAATTCACATTACAAAGAAGTCCCCAGGGACTTTTTTGTTAATAATTCATCTTAAGAAAAGTCCTTATTGCCCTTCCTACATTAGAAAGGAAACAAAACGTCTTTGGAATCAAAACGTCTTTGGAACAAAACGAAAAGTGGATAACAGGGAAAACCATGCGCACGAGCCGGAATGAGAAGTGGAAAATCGGAGCGGGGAAAAATGGAGCCACACGTGAGCAAACGGTGAATCGAATCTCCACGTTGAAGGCATTGACATTTTCATATCTTGGGCAAAGCTTAGATTGTAGCCGTCATCTTCTCTTCTCTGTTCGAATTCTATGGGTGTATGTTCAGGGTTGATGAAGGGTTGAAGTTTGAGCTCATTAGTGGACTATAAGCTCATATCTAGATAAGTAATGCTAAGATTTTGTTAAAGATATCATCTTTATTGTTGAAGTTGGGGTTTCATGTTCTTGGGGAGGGTTTTCAAACATTATGCTCTTTTTTGGGAAGGTAACGAGAGGGTAACAGAGGGTATGCTCTGTTTTTAGTGGTTTTTGGTTGATATGATTATGAATCGTTGTTTAAAAGTTCGATAAAAGATAATAAATTTGTTGTAAATACGTACTTTTATTGTTGCTAATATATACTTTTTCTTTGTAAATACAATCCTCTTATTGCAGATTGTCTGAAATATGGCAACACATGATTGTTCGCGTGCTAATGCCCCGACAGTGACACATATGTTAACACAAACATTCTTGGAGCCTCCCATTACTACAAGGCCGTCAGAGACCAAAAGAAAACGCATTGAATCTCAATTTCAAAACAAGAAGGAGTATCATTGTGGGAGATGCCATGAGTCCGGACACACGGTGAAGACATGCAAAAATCCAAATCCCAACCGAAAAGAATATGTACATGCTTTTGGTGACTTAAATGTTTTGTCATTTTGTCTATATACACCTAGGGCAAGTGACTTCATGTAACCCCTTTTTGTATTTTGATGGGTGGGAAAGAAGTTGTAATTATAGCATACACCTAGGGCAAGTGACTTCATGTTTCACCCATTTTTGTATTTTGATGGGTGGGAAAGAAGTTGTAATTATAGCATACACATGGAAGTCAAATTATATGATATTAAGTTCAATGAGTGGGTGCAAATAGCCACTTACTCATACAACTTAATACTTTGAAATTATATGAAATTATATTGCTGTCAAAATTCTCAAATTTGTTGTAAATATATACTTTTTCAGTTGTAAAACAATTGCTATGTTTCTTATGTCTCTTCTTCTCTCCAGCTGTTTCTTCTTCTCTAAGGTGGGAATAAAGAACGTATTAAAAATCTCAAGATGCATCTTATCACCAAACAAAAAATCTCAAGATACATCTACAATTGTGGCGGAAATGTAGACGAACACGATAATGTGCGGACCTGAATTTGACGGCCTATTTTGGTCCACATCGTTGAACAGGGCTCACTAGTAATGCCTCTGGATAAATTGAGGGAAAGCATATTCAGAACGGAGAGAGAGAGGAGAACGGAGAGAGAGGAGAGAGAGAGAGGAGAACAGAGAGAGAGGAGAGAGAGAGGAATTGGAAGGAAGGACAAATTGGTAATTGTACATTCACAAATAATTACAACCAGGTCCCTTGGGACTTCTTTGTAATGTGAATTCTTGCTGGGACCTTATTGTAATTTTTTGTGTTCCTTGGGACCTGAGTGTGATTCTCCCTTTTTTTTTGGTTGTCCATCCAATATCTAGAGTTTCACCCTGATTAATCCAGCAGATCTGACCCATGTTGTGCACCTCACTATGGTGGGTGAGTCTCCTAGCGAGGCTTTTCTGCATTTACAAGGTTTAAACTCGAGACATCGCTTAAGCGACACAAGCCGCTTACCATTTGTGCCAACCCCGGTTGGTGAAAATTAGTTTCTTTATTAGTATTATACTATCTCTGATCTTAAATATAGGACAAAGTTTGTAGTGCAATTTATACTAAAAATTTTATCTTATATTTAGAACCGTAATAAGTATTGAAAAATGAAGAAGAAGAAAAAAATAATACCACATAGATCACCACCTACCCATGACTCAGTTAAACCATTTGTCAACATTTGGGATCTCTTGAAATAAAGGCCACATTGCACTTTTCACAACTTGAGGGTATCAAATGCTCATAGTGTCATATTAATTCCACCTTTTTGTAACTGAATTTTTAATTTATCATTACAAGTTTTTTTCTTTGTCACATTAATCTTATGAACGAGTTAATATTTTCGACAAAATTAAAGGATTAGAAGATAATTAATAATGCCCTACAAGGAGATGGGTCCCCTCATATGGCACCGTAGGCAGCCAAATTCCACCTCAAAAGGCTAACCTCTTCAAAAAAAAATCGCTCTTAAACTTATAAACAATACTTCACTTATAATGTTTTTGTTATGCGGAACACATGAGAGAGTTTTATACTTCTATTATTTGCTCCATGTACTTCCAACATAATCTTCACCATTGCAAGCTTTTTTATTCCAGATCCAGACTCTTTGCTTATCCACTAATGGTTCCTCCCTTCTCCCCCTTCAATCCTTCATCATCTTCACTTGAGATTCAATGTTTGTTGAAAATTTGTTTTCTTTTTAAATGTTATTGATGTGTTATAATTTTAAAAAGAAAATGTCACATAGATGACCAACTAAGCATTATTCAGTTAAACCATTTGTCAATGTTTGGAGTGTAGGGATCCGTACACGCAACGGAAGGATTCTCATCCATTAAAATTTTACGAATTCCATAGAGAGGATCTATCAACGGCGTTTAAATCAAAGTTCGTTAGATAAACCATACCTATACGAGCTTGTATGCATCCTTTCTCGAACACGTGGGCTAACACCTTCTTACTCGATCAATCTCTAGGAGCCGACTCTACGAATCCACTCCCTCTACCGGTATCCACACCGAATAGCTCTCCAACACGTACGGTAGCGTGCTAGCGCCTTCTTACTTTGTGTCTCACGTTTTTCTCTTTAGGATTTCTTTCGCGGCTTGTTCCTTCGTTCATCTAATACGGCTTAGATCAATATCTATTTATAGAGTTTCTAAAACCCTAATTGGGCCGTATTAAAATATTCAAGACTAATATCAATTAATCTTAATTCGAATTTTAGGTATAAATAGCATTAATTAAATCTGTCTAACAGATCTAATCTAATCTATTTATTTAATCCAAATTAAAAGCCTGCTGATTTGATTTATTTCTATAAATTTAATTTTGAGATATGATATCTTTCTATTTAATTAAATCTGAGATACTATATCTCAATTTAATTAAATATGAGATACTACATTTTTATTCGAAAATTAAATCTGAGATACAATATCTCTATTTATTATAGTTATTCAATTTATCAAATAAATTAAATACTATACAATAATATTATTTAATTTCGAAATTTTATATATATATATATATATATATATATATATATATTCATCCTAGATTAAATGTTGTATTCATTAGATCTTAGATATATCTAAGATTCAATGAATCTGGACACTATTGCTCGTGTTGGGCTATTCTTGTGTGCGACCCTGCAGGCCCACATGAGATTGGCAGTGGGCCAATATTGTATCAGCCCACAAGTCGCAAGCGGCCTCTAGCAAGACATTGCGACTACCCAATTCATATGGGGATCGATGATACGATACAACCTATCATACAACCATGTCACGTCCCTTTTGTCACGCGATAACTTAGTCAAGGATGAGGCATGGATAATGTCAACTTCATGTTCTTGACCATTACTTCCTCGATTCTTGAGTAGTCTAACAATTGAAATGAAAACTCCTTTCCATCGTAGTATGGCCATACATTTCTCAAACTCACTCATCGAGGGGCCCAGTATTATCTCTCTACAAATGTGAGGGGCAAATTCCATCTTGACCATTCACATTCCTCTGCATGAAAACCACTGATCTCAATCCAAGCCTTTATCATCACCCGGTCAAAGGTGACTTTTGACTAGGTCAACGATCAGCGACTCTCATGTAGGAATCCATGATGATCTCAGGTCAAAGGGCGTTGTGACGCGGTTATACATGAGATAAGCTTATGATTAAATCCATGCAGCTTTCTCATAGTGGGTCGATCCAGCACCTTGTACTCTTACAAGTGCCTATGACTTTGATTCGTATCTCCATACTCATCAAAATCATACCGGTCTTATTTCATCTTTGCTCCGCATAGATGACCGACCAGGGACATTTAGGACAATCTATATGATATGTCCAAGGATACAGTTATCATAACAAACATGCAATAATATCATAACAAAAGGAGAAATACTTTAAATATTGATGACGTTTAAAGTACAATGACTTGCCCCTTGAGCATGATTTCCAACAGACTCCCACTTGCACTAGGTGCAATCATTAATTACTCTAATTCCCATTGTCCTAACATGACACTCATGTTTTGCTTGTGCAAGCGGCTTAGTAAGAGGATCAACAACATTGTCTTCTCCTGCTACTTTGCATATTTTTATATCACCTCTATTATTGATTTCTCTGATAAGATGAAATCGCTTGAGTATATGCTTGGTCCTTTGATGTGACCTAGGCTCCTTGGTCTGCGCAATAGCGCCGCTATTGTCACAGAGCAAGTCTATTGGATTTGAGATGGTAGAAACCACCCCAAGTTCGGTGATGAACTTTCTGATCCAAATGGCTTCCTTAGCTGCATCTGATGATGCTATATACTCAGCTTTTGTTGCAGAATCAGCTACAGTGCTCTGCTTAGAGCTCTTCCAGCTTACCGCACCACCATTCAAAAGGAATACATATCCAGATTGTGATCTTAGATCATCTTGGTCAGTTTGGAAACTCGCATCTGTGTAACCAAATCACACGAGTTCATAATCCAATCCACCATATACCAAGAATAAGTTCTTTGTCCTTCTTAAGTACTTCAGATATTCTTGACAGCAGTCCAGTGACCCTCACCGGGATCTTGTTGATATCTGCTGGTCATACTTAAGGCAAATGAGACATCCGGTCGAGTACATTACATGACATACATGATAGATCCAATAGCAGAGGCATATAGAATCTTACTCATGCGGTCTCTTTGATCTTGAGTACTAGGACATAGATCCTTACTGAGATGGATGCCATGAGACATGGGCATGTAGCCCCTTTTAGAATCCTGCATACAGAATCTATGCAATATCTTGTCTATGTATGTGCTCTGGCTTAGGCCTATGAGCCTCTTGGATCTATCTCTATAGATCCTAATCCCTAGGATATAAGTGGTTTCGCCTAAGTCTTTCATTGAGAAATACTTTCCTAACCAAGACTTGACACTCTGCAAGGTAGGAATGTCATTCCCAATGAGTAGGATGTCATCAACATAAAGCACTAGAAATACAACTGTACTCCCACTAACCTTCTTGTAAACACAAGGTTCATCAATGTTTTGGATGAATCCAAACTCTTTGACTACTTCATCAAAACGATGATTCCAGCTCCGAGATGCTTGCTTCAATCCATAAATGAAGCTTTGAAGCTTACATACTTTACCAGAGTCCTGTGGACGTACAAAACTCTCAGGTTGTGTCATGTACACATCCTCAAAGAGCTTTCCATTAAGGAATGCAGTTTTGATGTCCATCTGTCATATTTCGTAGTCATAATATGATGCAATGGAAAAAAGGATTCTGATTGATTTGGCTATTGCAAATGGGAAAAAAGTTTCATCATAGTCCACACCATGAGTTTGAGTGAATCCTTTTGCAACCAGTCGCGCCTTGAAGATATTTACTTTACCATCCATGTCAGTTTTCTCCTTGAAAACCCACTTGCACCCAACGGTTTTTACACCTTCAGGTAGATCGACTAAGGTCTATACCTTATTGTCGTACATGGATTACATTTCAGACTTCATAGCATTAAGCCATCTTTCGGAGTTTGGTCCCATCATGACTTCTCGATAGGTAGTTGGCTCATTATGCTCAATAAGCAAAATATCACGACTTCCAGTAATCAGAAATCCATATCTCTGAGGCTGTAGCCATGTTCTATCGGACCTTCGTGGGCCTTGTGTTACTAGAGTAGGCTCATCAACTTGTGAGTCTTCTCCGTTTTCCATCTGTGGTTCTATGTTGTCTTGTGACTCTCGAACTTCTTCAAGGTACACCTTACTCCCACTGGTTCTTTTAAAGATGAACTCTTTCTCCTAAAGGACAACATTCTGGATAACAAACACTTTGTGATCGGTAGGATTGTAGACTAGTATCCTTTAGTTTCCTTAGGATACCCCATAAAAAGACATTTTGAGGATCTGGATGATAATTTATCAGAGGCTTGCTGTTTAACATAAACCTCACATCCCCAAATTTTGAGAAATGACAAACTGGGTTTCTTCCCAGTCCATATCCCATATGGTGTCTTTTCAACTGCCTTTGACGGAACATGATTTAGTGTGAACGCAGCTGTTTCTAGGGCATGGTCCCAAAAGGAAGGTAGAAGATCTGTTTGACTTATCATAGATCGAACCATATCTAATAAAGTTCGATTCCTTCGCTCAGAAATATCATTCCATTGTGGTGTTGAAGGAGGAGTTAGTTGTGAGATGATCCCACAACTCCTAAGATGATCAATGAACTCTTGGCTCAAATATTCGCCACCCCGATCAGATCGAAGTGCTTTAATTGTTTTACCAAGTTGGTTTTGCACTTCATTCTGGAATGTTTTGAACATTTCAAAAGATTCAGACTTATGTTTTATTAGGTAGATATGCTCATACCTACTAAAATTATCTATAAATGTAATGAAGTACAAATGATCTCATGTGACAGATGTATTCATTGGTCCACACACATTAGTATGTATGAGGCCCAATAAATCGGTAGCTCTCTTACTATGCCCAGTAAAAGGCGCCTTTGTCATCTTTCCCGATAAACATGACTCACATGTATCAAATGATTCAAAATCAAATGAGTCAAGAAATCCATATCTCTATGGAGTTTTGAAATGTGTTTCTCATTTATATAGCCTAGACAACAATGTCATAGGTAGGTCGGATTCAAATCATTTGACTTGATCCTTTTGGTAGTTTATGTCATAGATATGTTCATTCAATTTTCAACTGTCCTTGAGATCCTGCACATTTATACAAATGTGAGAACCACATGCAGTATCTAATACCCATGTTGAGGAAGTAGAAAAGTGAATATTTATGACATAGATACCTGAAGCGATAGCCCCGCTATCCTTCTTGTTCTTTTCAGATCTTCGATGTAGAGTTTGCAATTCCTCTTCCAATGACCATGTTCATTGTAGAAGAAGCAGGCCCCATCCTTCGAAGGTTTTGCCTTTTTGGATTTCGGTTTCATACCCCTTCATTTCTGAACCAACAAAATAGTGCTGAGCTTCTTCTTAATGCTCTGCTCAGCTGTTTTGAGCATCCCATGCAATTCAGAAATTGATTCCTCCATGTTGTTCATATTGCAATCCATGACAAAGTTATCATAACTTCCT
The DNA here is from genome assembly GCA_025563575.1 of Acacia pycnantha. Classification (NCBI taxonomy): domain Eukaryota; kingdom Viridiplantae; phylum Streptophyta; class Magnoliopsida; order Fabales; family Fabaceae; genus Acacia; species Acacia pycnantha. The sequence continues at coordinate 10,759,879 of JAMWYP010000001.1, read as the reverse complement.
GGGAGTGAGTTCAATATCACATATGTAGCTAACTCCTGGGACATGGGGAATCCAAGCCTCTCAAGGTGATCAATGTAGCCTTTCATGTTGAACACATGAGGACTAACTGATGCACCTTCAACCATCTTACAGAAAAATAAGGCCTTTGTGGTCTCATACCTCTCTTGCCTTGCCTGTTGCTGGAACATTTCCATAGGATAAACAATCATCTCAGAGGTTTCCACAAGTTCTAGATCTCTATCAAGATATGGAACCATAGTGGCAGGCATCAGGCATCCTACATCTATATAGTCATCGTGATGCTTCAAGTAAGCATCTTTGTGAACTTTTGGAGTATTGGCTGCAGGCTCGTAAGGAATGGGTTGATTGATGAGATACTCCTTTCTTTCATGTTTAGGATCAACGCTTAAGTTCCCAAACATGTCAAGAAAGTTTGTCTCATCGAGTTCATCCTTCTCAAGGACTGATCGCATTGATGGTGTTGCGGTATTACTATTCAACATGATTCTACAATTAAAGGATATGCAAAGTTTAATTAGTAACCTCCCACTAAATTAACAACCCTCATTATAATTAGTGGGCTAAGATCCATATTTGGCTTAATTTTAAGTCCGCTTTGGCAAAACGCTTAAAATCAAGTTATTTAGGTAGGCAACCTCTTTGCCAATTACATCACATATAACTCTTAGATATTTATGGGACTCGATCATCATATGACCTGGCATGTTTAATCTCATCTAATGCCTTAAGATCCAAAACCGTTTTGATAATCTCAATTAAGTCAATACAATAATGAATGTTGAGTATCACCATTACCCACTCTTGTCTCACCAAGATAACTCAAGTGCATCCACTTTGGTGGAATATACAAATGGGTGATCTAGGTTTTGACAAGTATTCATTAATTGACGGTATTATGACTTAAGATTTTATTTAGAGGGTATATTTGACATAATCTAATTAATCCTATTAATTCTACTTATATGAATGCAATCAATTTTGTATCTCATATAAACTCTAAATTAATCATGCAGTGATCAAATCAAAACATAATTAACAACCGTGACACAACATGACTCATCTAACCTATAATCCTCTCAAGCCAATGAGGGGACTTCTCTAAATAATAAAAGGAGAAATACATCAAGAGAAACCTCGTTTAACATACGAGGGGAGTGGGATGAGATGAGAATGTACATCAAGAATATTTAGAGAAAGGCATGACTCGCAGGCCATATTTAAATAATACAACACTTGTAAATTCTAGAGCCATGTTGTTCACCATACCCAAACAACTTTGAATAATTAATCACAACAAATATTAATTCATGCAATGTGAAAGAAAATATCATGATTAAATTATCGAGTTTATATTATATTATATATATTGATTGATTGAATTTAATATGATGAATCATATTCATTTCTTATCAACCAAGTCACATTAAATTCACATCTTCATTGATTGATTGATTGAATTTAATAATATGATGAATCATATTCATATCTTGATTGTTGGATAGCATTTAAGATGATGGATCACATTTATCTCCTTTCCTTTCTTCAAAAAACGTCCATAAAAATGGCACATAAGAAATCAACACTTTATAAGAGTCTAACCCCAATTTAAGTGCTCACAAGAAATGTCTAATTCAAACTTGAATTGGAAAATCCAAATCATAATGAATTAAATTCATAATCTATAATATAATATCATGATTTAAATTCTCACGCTACGAACAGTTAGTCACGGCAGTCCCGCTAGGTGTGAACGTTTCAGAAACGCGACCTAGGTGTGAACATGACCGAAGATTCAACATGATCGTCGTCAGATCTGAACAATTCAGAATTACACTAAACAAACGTGTGACCCGAACGTCCTAACTTTCGATTTAAACGCGTCAAAAATTGGTTTATTATATATCGATTTAAAGCATATAAGATTCGGTTTTAAACATACATATATCTCATATAATTGCATGTAGAAAACCCTAATGCGAACTATCGATTTGAACGCATAACAAATTCGGTTAAACATTACATACATCACATGTATTCACATATAGAAACCCAATCTAAACGCACAATTGACCTAGCTCTGATGCCACTGTAGGAATCCATGATGATCTCAGGTCAAAGGGCGTTGTGACGCGGTTATACCTGAGATAAGCTTATGACTAAATCCATGCAGCTTTCTCATAGTGGGTCGATCCAGCATCTTGTACTCTTACAAGTGCCTATGACTTTGATTCGTATCTTCATATTCATCAAAGTCATACCAGTCTTATTTCATCTTTGCTCCCGCATAGATGACCGACCAGGGACATTTAGGACAATCTATATGATATGTCCAAGGATACAGTTATCATAACAAACATGCAAATAATATGATAACAAAAGGAGAAATACTTTAAATATTGATGATGTTTAAAGTACAATGACTTGCCCCTAGGGCATAATTTCCAACATGGAGTCCCTTAAAATAAAGGCACATTGCACTTTTCATAACTCGAGGACATGAATTGCCCATCTTGATATTAACTCAAACTTTATTTATAAAGAAGTCTATTCATGCTTGATACATTTTTTTTCCTTTTTCAAAAGTCAGTTTAGTAAATTAAATTTTTTTTGGATGATATATCAGGAGGAAAAGTAATTTTGAATGTATAATTAATAAAAAATTGTAATGATTGTAAGATATAAATAATAAGAAAATTAGGTTAATACAACCTTTTGTCCGTGAAGTTTGTCTCATTTTATTTTTTCCTCTCACGTTTCATTTCATTTAAAATATTGGTCTCTACAATTTAACAAAAATTTGAATAATTTTTTGTTTCTTGAAAACCCAAAATCTATTATTTGAAACTTGAGGGTCCAAAATCAATATGAGAGTAAAGTTGAATGATTAAAGATTATATCAACCCTAAATAGTATCATAAAATTGGGTTAAGTAGAAAATCCATCCCGGAAATATACGCTCAATAACAATGTTTCCTTGAAAGTTTTTTTTTGTCTCAATATTGACCAAGAAGTCTAAAAACGTAACAATGTTACCCTTTTCCGTTAAAAAGTTAACGGTCAACGTCAATTTTTTAATGATCAACGTAAGTATTTTAACGGAAAAGGGCAACATTGCTACGTTTTTAGACTTTCAGGGCAACATTGAATCTGAAAAAACTTTCAGGGCAACATTGCTCTTGAGCGTATACTTCTGGGCGGATTTGCTGCTTAACCCCATAAAATTTGATTCCTTTTTTGGCCAGTGAATGAAATTTGATTAGTTGAGTAATAAAAATAAAGAAATATAAATATGTAACGTTTGGTATTTCGGGGAAAAAATTATATAAACACTTCTAGTTCCGTATGCATTTAAAATGGAAATTTCTCATCGGTGATCTAATCTTTTGTTTCCAAAGAGGATTGAAGATGGATTACTATCAAGAATCCCATATAGATTTCCTATGAAGGATTTGAATGTTGATAGTCAAATTGCTTCTTAGGAGTCATTCCTTTTCATTTGGAAACTCTTCAAAACAAATTATTGTTTTAAGAGTTAATCTTTAAAACAAATCATTACTTCAATTTATTTTAGAATTTATCATTCATAGGATGAGACAGGATGATCTTGTTCTAAAGATGTCTCGATCACAGATGAGATAGAATGTGATAGAGACGTCCTTTCTTTTTATACGCTAGACTTCTTTTTTTGGCTCTAACTTACTGGTCAAGATAGAATAATCTAGGTCACACACACAACCTAGATGATTAGATGGATCCTATAATTAATGAGATGGATATTATTTGACTCTATACTAATTAGTGCAATACAAAATAGGCAAGTCTTTATCTTCAAGAAGCAGTCAATACAAAATAAGAAACTAATAGAAACAAATGGAATGGTAATTAATGCCACATAAGACCATTTTTTATGCTTCTTAAATATACATGGACCTTCTAAATGGATCTTCTCCTCGGAAATTTGTGACACTCCATCCACATTAATCTTTAGCCACTCACCGGAGAGGGGACCATTTCGTTATTTGGACTTCACTAGGGGAGACTACAATATTCGATTCTATTTGAATAACAAAACTTCTCCAAGTATGCAGAAGGGTATTGGATGGAAAATGAGGTTTTTGAAAGTCAGCTTCAAAGATAACAGAATTCCGCCAGAGCCAAAGCTTCCATACGCCAACACCCCAAACAAGATTCCAATTACCTTCCTTATGAGAACCAAGATCTCTTTTCAGATTCATCAGACCCCAGTCCTTAAGAGAGGAAGAGAAAAACTGACTGTTAAAACATGGGTGAATTAACTCAAGCCACATAGCTTTTGCAAAGGAGCAATCTCTAAGGATATGCAAGGTCGACTCCGAATCCTCTCCACAGAAGTCACACAAGGGAGATGTTTGAGACCATCTACTGCGCCAGAGGTTTGTAGGAAGCCGATTATGGAAGGCCATCCACATGAAAACCCGGATGCGTTCTACCCCCTTCCATTTCCAGATAAGCTTAAATAGCATCTCATTCGATCCCTCATCAATGTTTTCTAACAAACTGTAAGCAGTTTTAACAGTGAATTCACCAGAATTCGTACCTCTCCAGACCAACACATCATTTCCAGATTCATCCCTAGGCGGAACTCTTGAAAAAAGTTTCCGGATAATATGATGAGGAAGAATTGAGACAAGCTTGTCATAATCCCATATGCCATTAAGAACCCAATCTGAAACTTTGCTATTAATCTCCGCATTGCTCAGATCCCTGAGGCAAAAATCTTGTAAGACACCATTTTGAATCAGCCATGGATCCCCAAAAAACTGAACAGAACGGCCATTCTTAATAGACCATATAGACCCTGACTCAATCAGAGGGCGCTGTTGAACTATGAATTTCCAAAGAAGGGAATCAGTCTTCTTAAGATTGAACAGATTGCTATCATCTCTAAGCATATATTTCCCCAGAAGCACCTCGGCCCAAAGGCCCTCTGAACCTTTAACTAGTCGCCATGCAACTTTGGCCCCACAAGCCTTGTTCAGAGAAGTGAGATTTTTAGGCCAAGACCCCTTGTTGTTTAGGAAGAACAAGGCTTGCCAACCAATGGGATGATAACCGTTAGTAGACTCTTGGTGACCCCAGATAAATTGACGTTGGATTCGTTCAACCTCGTGGCAAATAGTACTTGGAAGTTTAGCAACAGTCATGGGTATAAAGGAATAGCAAGAAGAACAGATCTTCATCTCACTATTCACATTATTGACCATGAATGGGCCTTTTAGGTGTCCATTTGGGCTTAAATATAGTTTTTTTATATGAAAGAGAGACTAAAAAGCCATAGCAAGAATTACAAACAGAAGGAAAAATAACAGCACATAAAGATTAAAACACAGGGGAAACATTTCCCAAACCCTCTTGGATTAACCACGCCCTCAAGTAGACCGGGCATTCATCTAAAATTGAAGACTTGCTCAAACCTGTCTTGGTCATAGCATCAGCCAATCTGTTGCTCTACCTAGGAATATACCGGACCGAAACTAACCAATTCCTATTTAAGTATTCTCTGATTTTGGAGATCAGCAGGCTATCATTTTGGGAAGAACCCCCTCTTAATAGATCCACCAGATTGCGAGCATCAGATTCTAGCTGGACTTTCCTGTAGCCTAAGTCCCAAACTAGTTTAATCCCTTCATACACAGCCCATGCCTCAGCCAAAGCCGCCTCACATTGCCCTAGGCTTTTTGAGAAACCAGCAACCCACCTTCCATAGCAATCTCTCAAAACACCCCCACAACCCGTGATAGAATTGGATAAGGACATAGCTCCATCTACATTTATCTTGATCCACTCCACCGGAGGTCTTTCCCATGCATTCATTGAATTTATCCCACAAATTGTTCCTTCACACTCTGGATTAAAACTATTTGAAATGGAAAATCTGCTCCAACACTTGAGCACTACCGAGGCAGGATTCACAGGTTTATTAAAGTCAAAATAAAAAATAAACGAGTTTCTCCATCCCCACAATAACCAAATAGCTACCCCAAAAACAATACTCCAACACATATTCCCATTACAACCAAGATTCTTCCTAAGGTTCATAGCCACCCAATCCCTAAGTCTCGCTGAAAAGGAAGCAGAAACATACCTGGGATCAAGAAGCGCCATCCACATCTGTCTAGCAAAATGGCAATCGCGCATGATATGAAGAATATCCTCCACCTCCGATTGACAGAACCCACACAAAGGGGATGAGGTCGACCATCTGCTTCTCCATTCATTCGTAGGTAGCCTGTTTAGAACCGCCCTCCATAAATGTACATTATTTCTCTCGGCTCCACCCTACTTCCAAATCTTGATCACGTTTTTTTATGCTCATAGTCCATTTCACAATGCATTTGGGCCTCAACTTAAAAGATTATAGCCCCATTGGATTCTTCTATGCAAATATGATTGTATTGGGCCTTTAGAAATGTAGGAATAGAGTTAAAATGCTTTTTGGCAAACAAATATTAATAGGAAAGGGGCATCTCTTCCTCTGCTTTCTTGGACGTTTGTCCTTCGCCTTTTCGTACCTTAGTGCTGCAAGAGAAGTTAGGAATCTTTTCCCCTGTGTAATGATGTTATTTAAATTTTTCTAGTTTCTGTACTCTCATGTATCAAAAAATATTAATAGGAAAGGCTATCATGCTCTAGGTTGGGACAAGATTGCATTGCCCAGGCAATATGGTGGCCTTGGTTTGAAAAAATTGAGCTCTCTCAATCAGGCCTTTGGTGCTAAATTGGCATGGACATTGGTTAAAGGCTCACAAGGCCTTTGGGCAGACACCTTATACAAGAAATACATACTGAGAAGTGACTCTTCCCTTCTGAATTCTAAACCATCGGATTCTCCTCTCTGGAAATTTGTGTGCAAACAGCAAGATTTCATCAACTCAGGGACTAGCTGGCATATTCGAAATGGGCGATCAGTCCTATTCTTTATGGACTATTGGTTATTTCCGGACAAACAAGTTAAAGACTTTTGCGTTAGGCCCCTTCTACATGAGGAGGAAGCTAGTGAGGTCTCTGATTAGACCTCTTATGGTTAATGGGATCTCGTCCGACTTGCAAATATTGTTAATGGTAATTTAATACAGAGACTAATCTCCTTGTTGCCACCCATGGCAGCAGCTGGGGATGATATTATGGTTTGGTATGATTCCCATAATGGCCTCTTCTCAATCAAAAGTGCATTGAAATTCGCCTCCTCATTTGTACAGCAAGACATTTAAACATATATGGTCTTGGAAGGGTGTTGAAAGAATTCGACTTTTTCTTTGGCTTGCATTCCATAATAGACTCCCAATGCAGGAAAGGAAAAGCAGGTGGTCTACCATTTCCCCGTACTGTGATTTATGTCACTCTGCAATTGAAGACCAGCTCCACATTTTTAGAGATTGCATCAATGCAAAGCAGATCTGGCTGTATCTTGTCCATCCGAATCATCTATCTAATTTCTTTTCATATTCTCTTAAGGAATGGGTGTCCTTCAATCTAACAGAGAACTTGGGCTTCACAACCTGTCATGACTGGGACCTTATTTTAGGGTGTTGCTATTTGGTTTCTTTGGATATGGAGAAACAAAAGTATCTTTGTTGATGATTTCCAGAAACCCGTTAATCCCATTGCTCTTATCAGCAAAAAATCGAACAGGACTCCCTCCTCAAGCAAACTGACTCTGAACAGGACTCCTTTCATCTCTTAAACCCAGCCACGTGGCTCCCTCCTCAAGCAAACTGGATCAAGGTGAATGTTGATGGAGCAGTTACTACCCAGAGCGGTCGAGCTGGATGTGGTAGTGTGATCCGTAGCTCCCAAGGTCAGTGGCTAATGGGCTTTACACAGATTCTAGGTGACTGTGGAGTCTATGAGGCCGAAGAATGGGCCTTTCTATTGGGACTTCAACATGCATGGGATGAGGGATATAGGCATATTATAATCGAATCTGATTCCAAGCTCTTAATCGATGCCTTGATGCTAAATGGATCCGATAACACTGGTAGTTTAGTCTCCTTGCGGATCAAAATGATGCTCAACAAGGAATGGGAAGTTTCTTTGCAGCATATAAGTAGGAACCTAAACACTTTGGTTGATACCTTAGCCAAAGCAGGTCTTTCATCATCTTCTATCTTGTATTCGTATCCAACCTATTTACGGACTGTGCTTCTAAGCAATTGTATGGGATTTGCTCCCCCTTCTTAACTTTATTAATATATAAAGGCGAAAGCCTTCCCTTTCACAAAAAAAAAAAATTGATATAGTTGGTAAAAAGGTTAACTCATAACCATAAGGTTTTGAATTCGAATGTTGCTAATGTGAAGATCTTTTGGATGAGTGATCTGTAAGTACATTTGTAAATGCTCTTTAAATCTGAGGTATGCTTTGACCCTAATAAACTCTGAGACCCAACTCACCTAAATTTGTGTGTGTGTGTGTGTGTGTGTGTATAAAGCTCCTTTTGGGCTCTCAAAGCTTGATCTTATCTTTCTTAGCATTCAAGTGTGCATAAAACCAATTGCAAACAAAACAAAAAAACCCGATGAGGGATATAGGCATAGTATCCCTCAAGTTTCACATATGCAATTGTCCATATAATCATCCTTGCAATAATCCATGTCTTCCTCGATGTAAGCACTTCTGAGACTTGATGATCTCCTTGAGCATCGTGGAGGGCCTGTTTAGCCTCTAACTAGATGAGGGCTTCGTTGGCTCTATGACTTCCATATTGAGCTCCTCCAACTACGCTACGCTGAGTATGTTTGGGTTAGTGGTGATTATTTTCTATCTGACTTTTGCATAAACCCAATAAAAAAAATTAGGTTGTAAATGTGATTTATGTTTGGACTGTCCATTTAACTTTTGCAGAAGTGGTTTTTTTTTTTAATTAATGAGTGCTTGGATTATTATTTTAAAAGTCAGTTGAGATAAAAAATAACTGAAAATGACATGAATTTGATTCAATACTACATACATATATGATAAAAAAATTATTAAAAAAAGTTATACAAAAATAAAAACAAAAAAAAAAAGATAAAATGATTTTTTTTAAAAAAAATCATTAAAATGACATAAATATACAATAAGCTTTTGGATGCGGACCTTACACGCTCAAACAATCCATTGATGTGGACTCCACACCAATATAAATTGATGAAAAAGCTTATGGATGCAAACCCCACACCAATATAATAATCATTGATGCTTTTGGATGTGGACCCCACATGCTCAAACAATGCCCAACGTAGTTGTTGCTCCCTCTATCAGCTTCTAGATTAATGAGCTTTTTTTTTGTAAAAGCCCAATGATGAAAAAGCCAATCCAAACGAACTATATTTGATTTTTTTTTCCCACAGTTGAAGCCACTGGGCTTTTTCACCCCAAAAGTTGTCTAAACACTCAAACCAAACAGGCTTAGGGTATGTTTGGTTTGAAGGAAGGGGAGGGAGGGGGAGGGGAGAGAAAAAAAAGGAGAGGAGGGAAATTTATTTTTTAAATTGAGTGTAGTGGGGCCCACAAATTTTCCTCTCCCCTCCTTTTTTTGTCTCCCCCTCCCCTCCCTCCCCCCTTCCCTCAAACCAAACATACCCTTATAGTCTTATTAAAATGTACTGTGACATTGGCTTGCAGATTTATTAGAAGTATTTTTTAAATACTTCCTCCTCCTCCAAAAGCGCAGGTAGCAAGGCATGTCCAACTACAAAGCATAAACAATTTGGCTAATTCTACAACAGTTCACTTATTAATGATGGCTAAACAATATACTCCTACCTTTGCACTACGAACGGATCTTCTATTAAGAACCTGAGATAGTTGTAAAATTAAAAGACAATAATATACTAATATCAGCAAACCAGTGGTGGAACTATTGCATGGCCAGTTGGGGCTTGGCTTCAGCTGGCTTTCTAAAATTTGTTAAAATATTTGATCAATAATTTCGCCCCAACTAATTTCTCATCAAGACTCCAGCTGGCCTTCTGAAATTTGTTAAAATACATGTATTCATTATATGATATTTTATTTTGGCCTAATTAATGTCTTATCTTCTCTATAATTACACCTTTTTTTTTACATTTTTCTCTCTGTTTTTTTTTTCATCTTTCCCTCTTGCTAAAGGTGTCATGGTAACGCTCCCAGAATGTGTTTTTTTGTTAATTTCTGTTCCCCGGAACACAAATGGATGAGAAATCTGTTTGGTAAATCCGGTTTTTTTTGTTCTCGGGATGAAACGGTTCAATTTTTGTGCTGGGGAATAGAAAAAAAAAGCAGAAAATTCATGCTTTTCTATTTCTAGGCACAAAATCAGAATTTATTCCTCAACCTACAACCTCTCTTCTTTCTCTCGAAAACCTTTCGCAGTATCAACTACCCTCCCCACCCCCACTGCCACCGCCGCCACCACCACCCCCACCGCCGCCGCCACCACCGCCACCACCGCAACCGCCATCCCCACCCCATCGCCACCACTGCCACCACCACGAACGCCGCCGCCCCCACCTCACCGCCCTACCACTCCCACCACCGCCGCCGCCGCCGCCGCCGCCCCCACCTCATCGCCACCGCCACCACCCCCACCGCCACCACCACCACCACCACCCCGCCGCCGCCGCCCCCCCACCTCGCCGCCACCACCGCCACCACCACGACCATCACCGCCACCGCCACCCCCATCTCACCGCCATTGCCACCACCACGACCGCCGCCACCACTACCACCACCGCCACCACCACCACTGCCACCACCAAGACCGTCACCGCCACCGCCACCCCCACCGCCACCCCTACCTCACCGCCACCACCACCCCGCCTGCCGCCGCCGCCCCACCTCGTCGCCGCCACCCCCACCTCATCGCCACCACCGCCACCACCACATAAATAATTTTTTGAATATAAAAATTACATAAATAAAAATAAAATGTGTTAACAAACGTAATTCTGATTCTCGGAGTAAAAATAAAATGAGTTAACAAACGTAATTCTGATTCTCAAAACTTTTCCCAAGCACAGAATTAGAAAAAACTGTTTCATCTCAGAATCAGTACTGGGGAACAGAATGGTTCCCATGCACACCCTAAGTGTTCTCCACGACCACACACTTCCTCTTCCTCGATTCCTCCACTCTGCTCTACTCTGTCATTTGTGCTCTCCAGTCTGGCTTCCTCTTCTTCATCAGTTCCTCCACGCTTCCTCAGTTCCTCTTCCTCCATCCATGCTCTCCAGTCTCCATCCGACATCCACAAAGTCTCCCTCTTCCACCAAGACGCTGATTCCGACCACCGTTCGTCCGTTCTACCACTGTCGTCGGCGTTAGTTGGAGGTTTTTTCAAAAGGTCGACGGTCGTCCACCACTGCAGAATCGGCTCACCATTAGGTATGGGATTCCTTCCGCGGTTCCGCCATTGCCTATAGTATACTTAGTCTTGTAATATTCTGTCCATCTATAATTTCTTATTCTTCCATGGCTGCGCAATTGTTTCGATTCTCGAACGCTAGAGGGAATTCCTAAAGATTTTGTCTATAGTTTCGATTTCTCTATTGCAGTGGCACAGTGTGTCACATTTGTCTGTTTTTGGACCCATCATTCCGAACATCTATCTGTCCTTCTAACATTGTGCTGCTCTATGTGCATTTGATTTTGGTGGTTCTAATTTTGAAATTAGTTTCATAATTTGTATTGTAAAGTTCTGATTTGTGCTGCTCATTTGTGTTTTGGCTATGGGTTCTGATAAATTTTGTAACAAAAGTCTGGGCTACCTTATTTTGCTTTGCTTGTAAATTTTGTTTATGCTTTGATGGAAACTTTCATATGCTTTGCTGCAGGCTTTAGTATAAAAAATTAAGTACTCTACATTCAAATTTTTTGTCTTGAGAGAGTAGTTCAATATGTTTATTTTTTGGCCGGGGCTAAAAAAAATTTCTGGTTCCGCCACTACGACAAACAATATAATGAAATAAAAAAAATACGTACCTCTAATGGGTTGTGTCTCGTCTCATACAATAATATGTTCATGTTCATGTTTCCTCTTGTGTTGTCCTAAACTTTTTTGGACCAAGCCTATCTTGAAATTGCCTATTGAGTATGACTTAAATAAACACGCTTAACTTTTCAATTTGTTTTAGTTTAGGATTTTTTTATCCATGTGCATGATAAAAAATTGGAAAATCATAATAAAGGAGTTAAGAAAAATAATATTTAGTCTTTCTATTTTAATGTTTTAATGTTTGGTCCTTCAAAATAATTACCATTTTTATGGTCCTTCTTAATAAATATGATTTATTTTTAGGTCCTTTATTATAATTTTCTCATAAAAATATAAAATGTATCTTATTTTGTTCCAACATATTTAACCCTGTGCAAATTAGAAAAAATGACAATACATTCTAATTAGAGCTGGGAATCAGAGTCAGTTCGTGAAGGGTCAGGGCCTAATAGGGCCGGCCTTCCAGGGCCTGGGGTAAGAAAAACATCTGTTTTTCAAAGCTCGGCTCGAGAGCACCAAGGCCAGGATCGACCCTCCAGGGCCCGGAAGTTACTCTTCCAAATTTTAACTATTTGTTTTTCCGTTTTTAATTTCAAAGAAATATAATTAGTAAATTACAACAATTAAAGTTCTAATTTATCAAATAAATGTTGTCAATATTAATATCAAAACAACACAAATCATCTAACAAATAAGCACAGTCACTAATTCATAATAAAAAACAAACTATATTCACAAATAACTCACATAAAACATAAGAAGCATATCACTCAGCAACATTAGTACGATGAGTATTATTATCGTCATCTTCGCCACTATCATCAATTTCAACGACATTTGATTGTGCTTCGCTTTGAGTAGGTTTTGGTTTATGAGTAAGAATATCATGAATTTCTTCTCCGGCAGCATGAATACATCCATAATCTTTATCTACAACAAATAATAAACCAAATCATAAAATTAGAGTATAATTATTATATATTTGTGTATTTGTATTTAAATTGATAAATAACTCTATAACAAATACAAAATATATATAAATTAATAAATTACCATCAAATGTAAATCAATCATCCAAATAATAATAATAAAAAATTAAAAGGGCATGTAGGTCAGCCCTCCAAGGCTTACTTCATTAAACTCCTCTAATTTTCAAGCTCAGCTCTTGAAAGGTCAGGGCTTATAATGGTCGGCTCGATGGGCTTGATCCGTTTTCCCGGCTCTAACTCTAACACACACATGTTACAAATTTACATGTTGCTCCAATTCATCAAAGGGATAAGTTTCTTTGGATAGGAGAGTAGAGAAATGAGAAAAACAACTATCATCAAATGTAGGTTTAGTTGGTACTCATTACCGATAAAATTATGAGTTTAACTCTAAAACTGTTTCAATGAGCGATCTACTAAAACTGTTTTCATTTTAGGCTTGTCAGCCTGCAATGTAATTTGACTAATTTTAAATTTATTTGGTCCTGATTTTAAGTAAAATTCTCCTATTTTCTTCCCCAACAGTCCCAAAGTCACAAACTAAAATTAAAAAGTTCGGCTCTGTTGATTTATTACCGGACATCTTTCTATTTTCTGCTTCGGTAGATATCAAGAATCAGTATTTAGCAGCGGGCGTTCCTTGCGAGTCCCGATTTCCCCGATATTTTATTTTTATATCGACCGTATTATTTTATTCTCTCCCTCAAATTCACAGTATCGGTGCTCATCTCCATTTTTCAATGGTTCCATAAGGTTTCGATTATGTTTAACTAAGTTTCTCCGCTTGATTTTGCCAGATATTATGTGGATTTGGTAGGTTTTTAATTCAGGTTTAGGGTTTTGTATAGTACTTGACATGTGCGTTGCATGTGAAATGACCGTTATCTGGTTGATATGTTTGATTTGCAGAGAGTAAAAGACACAATTTGTTTTGGAAAATAAAGCTTAAATTTGTGGGCTTTTTTGTGAAATATATGTCGATTATGAGTTTTTTTTTTTTTGGCTTCATAGCACCTTCAAATAGGGTGACATTCACAATACATGAATTGAAGAAGCTAGCACGCTAAGATGAAGTCTGGTTCTTGGAGGTAATACTCACTTACTCAGAGTAACGTGAATTGAAGGACGCCCATAGAAATCAATATGGATCCTCCGAGGAACGCAGGCAGTGCTACGGAGGCGTTGCCAATTCCCATGCGGTTCGTGTGGCCATATGGGGGAAGAGAAGTGTATCTATGTGGCTCATTCACACGGTGCGTCTAAATTTAATTACTACTAGTATTAACTATTTTCTGCCCTTCTTCTTCTTCTTCCAGTTGGTCAAAATGCTGTACTTTAGTCTAATTTAAGGGTTTTCGTGGGATTCATGTTAGTTTGCTTATTTTGTTTTCTGTTATTCAATTTTCGTTTCAAAGGTGGTCTGAATTTCTACGTATGTCACCAGTTGAGGGTTGCCCGACTGTGTTTCAAGTCATTCATAGCTTGCCCCCTGGTTATCATCAGGTCAGTCATCGCACTGGAAGTAAAATATTCATCAGTGTAAGGTTCCTTATGAAGTTGGGGAAAAGTCTCCCTTGAATTCAGTGTATTTGTGAAATAAGTGGTTTTATTTTGGATTTAAGAATTTTAACCGCAAGTCATTAAAAAAGGATGTTGTGGCGTCATTTCACTTGTTCATCCCCTTTTTTTCTTTTCATCTGTTGTTGATGAAAAGGCGAGCTAGTTCTCTGCTTAGCATGCCTCTATGGCACCTTTACTGTGAGTCCGAATTTTTTCTTCTCCAGACTCTGTAACGGGCTGGTTTGCTTGGGAAAGATCTATTCTTGTTAGTTGAAGATGGGAAAGGCCACAAGCACCTTTTCTTTTAAAGTTCCCTTTTACCGCCTGCAAATGGAGCACATCTTCAAATGCAATTCACATAACACCAATTGCTCTATTAACATAAAAACATAGCAATACCGAACAAAACTAGAGTACTCAATCTAATATAGTTTTGAGGGTGAGATAGTACTTGAATAAGGAGTGAAGATTTATTTGAAATTGATATGTGCGTGTGTCATGTTGTTTGAGAGAAGAATGTGTGCATATGAATAGAAGCATGCCTAAAGCAACACTTCCAAGCCGAGCAATCCAAAATTTTCCCCATCTATTTAAGCTTATCACAGCCCCCATCTGTTAAAACTAACAGTTGGGATTTGGAATATGAAATTCAGGTGAGTTGATAATTTGAGATGAAAAAATAATTGCAACTATTAGATGTTTGTTTAGATTGGGTTTGGTATATTTGATGTTGTCAGAAACATGCCTGAGGAGTCGCACCTAACTTGACAGATTTTTCCTGTGTGAAACTGTCGAAGAAGTAGAGTCTGGACTCTGGAGGAGGAGGAAGAAAGTTTAAAAAGAAATGGACAGTCAGGATGAAGTCTGTGGTTGAATGACCAGGTTGCATCAACTCTTAATTGAATGGTGCTGTTTGGATGTGTGGTCATACAACTTGAGTTTGAGTTAAATTAGTTGTTGACGTGATATCAAAGACTCTGACAAATTGTTCGAGAGTTGATCCTTGCCAGTTCATTTATTTGTTACTTTAAAACTAAGTTTCAGCACAAGGTGCAACGAGTTTGTGATTTGTCCACTCTTCAGGCTCTAATGGGCATTTATTTGAAAGGGTATGGTAGAGTTTATAAGAAGATTATAACTATTTATGGTTCACATAACAACTTAAGCTTCTGAGTTGAATGAGTTCTTGACATCTCACTCTAGAGTCAATATTTTAATAATAACTTTGAAATATTGATTGATGTTATTTTTTGAGGTTTATGATACAAGATCAGTTTCTTAATCTAAATCTTAATAAACAATTTTTTTTGAAACTTTTCAATGATTGTTGTCTAAGCAGTATTTTGCTGCACGATGTTTGAGTTTGGAAGCATCTGAATATAAACATTCACTAGTTGAACTAAAAAAAAATGCTATTATGAGAATGTGACTCTTTATTTTTGGTGGTTAATAAATTTAATTATTTGAATGCAGTACAAGTTTTTTGTTGATAGAGAATGGCGACATGATGAGCATCAACCTTATGTATCTGGAGAGAACGGCGTGGTTAATACTGTATTTTTGGCTACTAATCCTAATGAACTGCCCATTTCAACTCCACAAGTAGCTTCTGGTTCTAGCATGGATGTGGATAATGAGGCTATTCGGCGCATGGTAAGAGTTGGTCATACCTATAGAGTCCTTATTTTTGTAATTAACAAACTGTTGAGTGAAGTGTGTGGCTGTATTCTGGTTTTGCTTATACAGTAATTTTCACCAAATTGACAAACAAAAAATTTAATGCTATGATATATCTGGATTCCGGAGTTTATTTTGATACCCCATTTTGGAGCTGATGAAGTTGGCAAATTAGAGTTCTATAGGTCTATTAAGTTTTTCATTTAGATTTGCATTTAAACATGCAGTCTTTCTGGATTGTCTTATTGTCTTAACCATTGCAACATGTGTATGCTATAGAATTTGTGCAATGTTTTTGCTGTAGAATTTATGCTATTGAATGAGACCTGTTGGTTAATAATATAACCAAAGATTTGGTTGCTGAAAGAGAATACATTGTCGTTCTATTGCATATTAGAACTCCATTTTCTACTCATGATTTATGTCTATACCTGTTGATTAATAATATATCCAAAGATTTGGTTGTTGAAAGAACACATTGGCATTGCGCTATCCATGTAGCCAATCCCATCTATTGGGATAAAGCTTGTAGCCAATCCCATCTATTGGGATAAAGCTTGTTATCATTGTTGTCGTTATGTTGCATGTTAGAATTCCATTTTCTGTTCACAACTTATGTCTATACCTGTTCATTTATATCTGAATATCATTTTTCAGTTATTAGATAGGATTTATTGCTGACCTATAAAGCAGGTTCAGTCAACAGATGGTACATTGACTGGGATATTGCCTAGAATCTCAGATGCTTATGTGCAGACCTCCCGCCAACATATTTCTGCTTTCTTGTCGATGCACACAGCTTATGAATTACTTCCCGAGTCAGGCAAGGTTTGGATGTTTAAATATGTTGGGCTTTGGATTTTCGTTATTGTCAAGTCAAACCACATGCCACAAATTAGTTAATGACTATTTTAATGACCTCTGGTCACAGGTTATTGCAGTGGATGTCGATCTGCCAGTGAAACAAGCATTTCATAAATTGCACGAGCAGGTATTTCTATGTTTCCTGTGACTGGAATTTACTTGGAGGGATTTCATATTTGGGTAACTTTTGCTAAAACATTGGTAGATTATTCCCATGCCAAGTACCATGTCTTTATTGTAAAAGAATTGAGGAAACAAATGTAATTTAAAATCCTCTGGAATTAAACTCCTCTTTCTTGAAGCTTCTGGCTGTGGTAAGGATGAAGTCTCTCCTTATTGCTCCATATGCGTCGTGTTGTAACCTCTAGTATCCCTGTGTATTTTTCTGTTTCTGATTAGAAGCTTATTCATGTGCTTGTTTTGAATCTGGCCATTTGCAGGGAATACCTATTGCTCCTCTGTGGGACTTCTGCAAGGGGCACTTTGTTGGCGTTCTTAGTCCTTTGGATTTTATTTTAATTTTAAGGGAGGTTTGTGAGTTTTATGACCATTGGCTCTTTATGGACAATTTTTCTGAAATTTTAATGCATTTCATTTCTATTGGAAGGAAGAATGTTATTATTCCCATTCTTGTGTTCTGGAAGCTGAAACAAGGATGTGATAACTATATAAGTGGATAATCCTGAAGGCACGGCTAAATATGTCAGATAAAGAGAGGATAGGATCATTTAGTTTATTTATTTATATATTTCTTGATATCAAGAGGAATGAAAGTGTGTTGGCTAGTCTTGAGGTGTTGATGTTGGGAATTAGTGTAAGCCATATATTTGGTTGCTTTAGATGGTGCCTGCAATAGTCTCGTTACAAGGTTGCTTGTAAAATTGAGTCAATTGACTCCCCAACTGCATGCATGATAATGCCTTTTGTTTTGAAACCATGCTTTTGGCCTATTCACAGCTTAAGAATCATGGATCGAATTTAACAGAAGAAGAGCTTGAAACACATACGATATCTTCTTGGAAAGAAGGAAAATTATGTCTAAACAGGCAACGCAATGGACAGAGGACAACATTTTCAAGACGTTTTATCCATGTAAGTGTTATAGGTGGCTTTGTAAAGCAATTAAGTTGTACTGATTGTATCCAATAATACACCGAACTCTAAGAATCCTCAATTTATTTTTGTAATTGTACTTGTTTTTGCAGGCAGGGCCACTTGATAATTTGAAAGAAATTGCCACCAAGATCCTGCAAAATGATATTTCAACAGTTCCTATCATCCATTCGAAGTCTGAAGATGGTTCATTTCCGCAGCTTTTATATCTGGCTTCACTTTCTGGAATACTTAATTGTAAGCTTTGAAGACAGGTTTCTTTGTGCTGTTCCTAAGTTTGCTTGAATCTTACCAAATTAATTTTCAGGCATTTGCAGGTATTTTAGGCATTGCTCTAGCTCATTGCCTATACTCCAATTACCGATTAGTGCAGTTCCTGTGGGAACATGGGTGCCCAAAATTGGGGAATCAAACAGGCGACCTTTAGCTATGTTGAGACCTAGTGCTTCTCTTACGTCAGCCCTAAATTTATTAGTTCAAGGTTTGGTTGCATCTTCTGACCTTGAAAATAATGTATAAAGAAGGAAGTCTATTGACTGAAAGCATAATGAAATCAGTACCATATCAACCTTCTGTGGTATTTGGGTAATGGCAGAGTACACTCTGTTCTATTTTGAGAAGAATGATTTCTGTGTGTGATTAATTATCAAGAAGAGAAGATGAGTGGTTTGGTTAATCGGGAACAAGGATATTCCATATTCTAATCATAAAAAAGGATTAGAAGCATTTACTTTTTATTATGAAATTGCTATTCTTACATCCATATCTTTTCTTTTACTTTTGCAGCCCAAATAAGTTCTATACCAATCGTGGATGATAATGATTCATTACTAGATGTATATTGTCGAAGGTTAGTTGTGCTTTATATCAATATTATCATTCTTCTTGATGCAATGGTTGAACCTTCAGATTGGTTTAGAATCAATCTATAGTTTTGAGCATGAATTGTCCCGTCAATTAATTCTTTTCCGCAGCTTGTAGTGTTTCTGATTCTCACAGTTTCCCTCCCCTTATATTGATAGTGATATAACAGCTTTGGCAATGGACAGAGCTTATACACACATCAATTTTGATGAAATGACTATCCAACAGGTATGTTTTGTTTTTTCATTTTCCCTGAACATGTTTTCCATACTTTTAACTTGTTGGATTTAGAGAGAAAAACTCACTCTTATTAAACTTAGTAAATCAAAGAGAGTACATAGGGGCCTTTATATAGGCAAACCTAGAGCTAACCCTAAAATCTAATCTTATCAAAATAAATTAAATCAAATCAAAATGATTAAGATATATTATCATAAGATATAATATATCCATATCTAATACTAAGATATAATAAACCTAAATAATAATAAAATAATGATTAATCTAAGATAATCCCTAATATTCTAACATAACTTGTTTCAACAATAAAGTTATGAACTAAATAAAAAAAGATATTACTATTGTACATCTAGTTAACATGAAAAGGGGTCTCGTATGGATGCATTCTGAGAATTTGGGGTTAATCCTATTGATGGTCTCATATGTTGTCACATTCTGAGAATGTTGGGGGAAGTTTTCTGGTTGATAGATTTTTCAGTAGTTTTCCTTCTCTGTGTTTGTTGCTAAAATATACTCCCTTCAGTCCTTTTAATAAGATGGAATTCTTGAGTATGCTGTGTTCCTTTTTATAATATATATTTAGGGATTGTCTCAAAAGTTTTTTATATCCCTATATCTCTTTAAAATAATATGTCAAAGTATGAGGACTCTCTTTAAATATAATTTTCACTGAGTTACAAACTTGGTGAAACTATAAGGATCAAATAATTAATTTTCCCTTACAAAAATTACTCACACCACTATTGTATTTAATTTGTTTAACTAAAGCACTTAATATAATGTTGCGAGCCATGTCAATTTCATTCTGAAGTGTACTGTCCTTTTTTTTCTTTCTGAAATTTAATTGACATTTATCTGGTGATTTTCTTCTTGGTTCTTATTTTCTCTTGCATCTTTCTCTAGGCTTTGCAGTTGGGCCAGGATTCGTATCATTCATATGATCTTAGAAGCCAGCGATGCCAGATGTGTCTGAGATCTGATTCTCTGCATAAAGTGATGGAACGGCTGGCAAATCCAGGTAGGTTTGTTTCCCTGCTCTTTAATGAAATGGATGGGATGCGATTTAATAGTCTATCTCGTAACTTTTTTCAAAAAACTGAGTTAACATGTTTACTATGGTATGTAAAAAATAAATTTGAAGTTGTTTGAAAGATGGAAGTAGGTGTAAGAAGTGGGCCACTACATTAAGTTGGAATGATTGTTTGAATCTGTTCAATTCTAGTAAAAATGGGACATTCCATATCTGAGAAAGAAAATCCTGAAACCAATTGTGCGGAATCTATCTTTAGTGAGTATGCAATCATTCTGAAGAAAGAAAATGTATTGATGATGATAATTTCTCCATATATCCAAGTTACTTCATTTTTAGGATTACTTAGCTGAGAAATATCTACTATGTTAACTCTGGGATTCAGGCGTTAGGCGTTTAGTTGTTGTGGAAGCCGGGAGCAAGCGAGTAGAAGGCATTGTTTCACTGAGTGACATATTCAAGTTCTTCCTTGGTTAGCTTAAAATGGGAAATGAAGAATTACAATGGATTGTGCAGTGATTATGACATTTGTGCATATATCCAATGGCCCCCTTTTATTTATTGGTAATTTGATCACTTCCATTAGAATATTATTTGGATTGGCCTCTTGCTTCGTTGCCTTGTTTTAATGATTTTAGGCTTGAAAAAGAGGTCTGTAAAGTGAGACTTTGACCCCATTTTTATGTATCTGCCACATCCCTTGTTATCTTCATTGTGCTCCCACTACAACAACATACAAGAAAAGTGGGAGCTTAAGATCTGTAGTCATACTGTACCTATGAGATATTTATGAAGATTGGGGGAGATAATTTATGGGGGAACGATATTGAAATTCTTGTGTTTTGTATAGTTTCTTTTCAGCTTTTGGGTTTTTGAAGAGAACTCATTAGCTGGTACAATGTGGTGTAATTTTGTTCTTCTCATTTTCGTCATTTCAATGGACAATGGTATTTTTCTGGGCAAATGTAAGCTAAATACAGAAATTTTTATTCATTTCCGGTATGGAACTTGAACAGAGGATTTTAAACTTGATGATAGGATTTGGCTTTGTTGTCCTATGATAAATAGGAGACCCATATTGTGGCATTTTCGCCCCTTCAATTTGTTTTAACTATTTGAGAGGGCCTGATGAGAATGATTACATTTGGCAGTCATTGTACAAATATAATTTCAAAAACATGATTGGGATTTTTCCTACTAAGTCATGCCATGCTGAGAGTTGACTCGTTGAGATTCTACAACTATATTAATTGACATTTTTCTTGAAAGTATTTGCAAGATTTTCCATAAATAAGGAGTTCTTTTGTTGGTGGTGGTGGTTTTTTTAAGAATTATTATGAGGTCTCAAAAAAAGAAAGAAAATATTTAATTTCGTATAAGTCTTGATGACAAGTGAATGGCATAATTTGTTATCGTTTTTTTATTGGAACTTGTAATTGTAGGCTTCTCAATTATTATTGTTGGACTCATGGATAATTAAATTCATTTATTGAGATACTATAGTAATTCATCCCCCCCTCTCTCTTGACCCCTATACCATTGAAAGATCAGTCTTTTTATTTAGTTTTTTGCGGGCGTGTTTTGTTTCAAATTGATGGATTTCTCATGCCCTTGCTATTATGCATTTATTTCCTGATTTTTGTACTACATTCCCGGACTATTTTCTTACACAAGAGCCCTAAAAAATATCAACTATTTTTCTACATCCAATCAATTAATTTTTACTCACTTGCCAAATAACCACCATTGCGTCAATCAATACATCTTATGAGATATATTTTCATAAGTTTACTATTTATATGTTACGAAGAATGAGTAATTGATAAATGTGTTTTAACTTTCGGATTTAAGGTACAATTTCTGCTTAGGGTAATATTAAAGGTTAGGGAGAATGACATATAAATACAATATGAAATTCTAAAACCTTAAAATATCTGTTAAAAAATCATAAGTATACAAAGGTGATGTGGAGGTTATGAGATTTTGAAATTTAATTGTTTTTACTAGAATGTCTCTCTCTTCATTTCTCCTTCTCTTCCTCTTCTCGTGCTCTCTCTCTCTCTCCTCTCCTTCTCTTCATCTTTTGATGGCCATTGCTATCTTCTCCACCTGGGACACCTCCAAGCCCCTCTCATGGTGTAGCAAGTATGGTTGGAGAGAATGGGAATGTGGGAGAGAATGTTTTCGTGGGAGTGTCGACGGCAAAGTTGAGTTAGAGCAAATTGGGAGAAGATTGAAATGTGTTATTGGAGGAAAA
The DNA here is from genome assembly GCA_025563575.1 of Acacia pycnantha. NCBI lineage: Eukaryota > Viridiplantae > Streptophyta > Magnoliopsida > Fabales > Fabaceae > Acacia > Acacia pycnantha. The sequence goes on along the minus strand of JAMWYP010000001.1, from coordinate 10,737,269 downwards.
AAGGAGGCCGAGGAAGAAGAATGTGACTAATAAAACGTGCTCAGGAGGCTGGGGAAGAAGGTGAACAGTTGAATGGGCTTCACAAAATTCATAATGTAATTGACAAATTTAGTAATGGTTTTGATAAGAGTTGTAATGATTTTGACAAAAATAAAAAGGTGAACAGTAAAAAAGAGACTAAAGAAGAATGTGAATAATAAAATGGGCTTTACTAAATTCGTAATGAATTTGACAAGTTTAGTAATGATCTCGACAAGAATTGTAATGATTTTGACAAAAGTAAAAAGGTGAACAGTAAAACGATTTCACAAAATTCGTAATGGGATTGACAAAGAATTGTAATGGTTTTGACAAAAATAAAAGGTGAACAGTAAAAAAGAGGTTGGGGAAGAAAATCTGTGAATAGTAAAACAGTTTCACAAAATTCGTATTGGGATTGACAAATTTAGTAATGGTTTTAACAAAAGTAAAAAAGGTGAATAGTAAAAATGAGGTTGGGGAAGAAGAAGGTGAACATTAAAAAGACTTCACAAAATTCGTAATGTGATCGACAAGTTTAGTAATAGTTTTAACAAAAACGTTTGCTAATGAAAACATGCAAGTCAGAATTATTGCTTTTGTGAAAACCATTACGAATATTTTTAAACTCATTATTGCTCTTGTCAATCCCATACAAATTCTGTCACAGGCCACAAATGTTGAAAAATTCATAAGCTTGTCGGAAAACTCATGAACTCGCTGGAAACTGCAGAACTTCGCCGGAAACTGAAAAAAGCTCGGTGGAAACTAGTTTCTCCCATCATTTTCACTTTGCTCTACCTCCACCTTCACTCCACCGCCATCATCGTCTTTGCTTCACAGGGAGAGAGAGTGAGTGAGAGGATGTCGGGAAGAGCAAGAGAGGGTGAGGAGAGAAAGAATATGAGGGGCATTTTAGTAAAAACATTTAAATTTCAAAATCTCATATTCCTTCCAATTACCTTTGTGTCCTTTTAATTTCTTAACATACATTTCGGAGTTTTAAAAATTCATTTGATATTTAAATGGCATTTTCCCTATATATTATGGATGAATGAATAACATAACTAATTTTTAATCATTTTTCTAAATCTTTGTGATTTAATTAAACAGACCTAATAGATATGCACCCGTTAGGTAAATCATTTTTCTATCAATGGCTTTCCACTATTCAATACCAGATTCAATTCAAAAGTAAATTAACAAAGGTAATTTTGCCAGATAGACCCCCTATCTCCATATCTTTATATCTTGACAGCCAATATTCTTTCTTGTATGATTAGTAAATTAGAAACCTCAAATATTTAGAAAGGAATCAAATTATGTCAAAACGCTCAGGCAATTTCTCACCTACTACTGTATGCGGATGATTCTTTATTCTTCTTTTAATGCAACCAGTCAAAATTCTGTGCTGTTAAGCTTGTTCTAGACATGTATGCCTACTGGTCTAGTCAAAGCTGTAACAAGTCCAAATTCTTTTTGGTCTTTAGTCCAAACATTTCATTCTCATAGAAGCTTTTGTTCTCTAAGTTCATTGGTTGTCATTTTGAAGATAAATTAGGAAATCATTTGGGGACATGGGTTGACCTAGGAAGGAACAAATCAATAATTTATTAGCAAGTGCTTAGTAGTGCATGACAGGTTAATATCCTTTCTCAAGCCTCGCGTCTTACTTTAATTAAATCCATTATAGTTGCTGGTAATATTCATGTCTTATCATGTGTTTGCCTGCCAAAATATGTATGTGACAAGATTGATGCCTATTGCACTAACTTCTTCTGGGGATCAAGTGGTGATAAAAAGAAGATCCACCTTCAAAAGAAAGGATGTTCTCTTTGCTCCAATTGAACAAGGCGGTTTGGGCTTCAACCCGATCAAAAGGTGAATCAGGCATAATTGGCTAAATAAGTCTAGAGAGTAATTTCATCATATTCAAGTTCTCTTCTTGGGAGCATTTTGAAAGCTAAATACATTTATCTAAATTCAAACTCCATCATTAAGCTTCCTTATAATTCATCATGGATTTGGAAAGGCGTATTTGAGAATGCTAATGTGATCTTGGAAAACTTGAAATGGAAAGTTGGCTCTGGTTCATCTATTCCTTTCAACCACTGCTATTGGTGGTCCATGCAGTCAGATTCGACCTCGGTTGGCCTAGTTCCATTGCTTTATGATCTTTACTCCCCGAAGACATCTTTGGCCATATCAAAACTTCCAAGTCATTGATGAATTTTTTAGATGAACCAATCTAGACAGGTAACCAGAAAGGATTTTATACTGTAAAAGATGGTTTTAGCCTCCTTTCTTAGATGGATCATTCACAAAGCTCTCCAAACAGCTCCAAATCTTAGATGAATTTTTTAGATGAACTAATCTGGACAGGTAACCAGAAAGGATTTTATACTGTAAAAGATGGTTTTAGCCTCCTTTCTTAGATGGATCATTCACAAAGCTCTCCAAACAGCTCCTTCTAGAAAATTATATGGTAGACATCCTTACCACCAAAATTTTTATTGCACTTATGGAAGTTGGTGAATAGTGTCTTACCCTCTGTGGACATTCTCAACAAACATCATTTGCAAGTGCATGGAACATGTCAGTTTGGTTGTGATCATGAACAATCTTTAGATCATATCTTCTTCTCTTGTCCTTTTACAAGAGCAGTCTGGTTTGACCTACTAAATATACAAATCCCAAATTATGCTCTTAGAAACTTAAATAAGTGGCTTTGGGAACTTCTATTAAGTCTTTATAGATCAAAAGCTCAACAACCATTCTGTTATGTCATTTGTTTACTCCATACCATATGGAAAATACGGAACTTGGCATTACGTCATGGAAAGGTGGAGCAACATAAAAAGGTCATTCAAGATATCTGTGGTTTTGTCTCCTTCTTAGAGCTTATAAATCCCAAGACTGATTCTTCTTATTCACAAAGAGGTAATATTCCAAAAATTGATAAAATAGAGGCTGATCAATGGTTGTGCTTTCAAAAGCTCAAGAGGGACATATGCTGTTTTTGCATTTGTTTCATATGTAAAATGAGCACCCGTTTGATTCAATTTATTTGAAAAACCACTGCTGAAACTGGTTTACCATTCTATGCAAGATGTTTGAGATTTGCTTTACGGTGGGCAATTAATTCTGGAATCATTTTAGGACAGCCATCTCAGAAAGCAACCCTTATTCGTGCTGATACATGTTTCATAATTATCCCCTCAGAGACCCAAGCCACAAGTAACATCATCATGCAAGAAATTTATGCTCTTATAAGCAAGTTTGGAATTCACCAAGTCCACATTGTTCCTTCTGCTACATTTCATCAGTTTATTTGTTCTGTTACATTTGCCTCTCTGTAAAACTGCTTTAAATTTCTTAATATATCATTGGGAGAATCACATTTAAATACCATATGAACTTTCAAAACCTAGAAAAGTCTACTGAAAATTGAAAAGGACAGAGAGGTATGTAGCTAGGAATATGGGTTTTGAATATTTGGGAAAAAGACAAAATTACCCTTTCCTTCATTTCTTTTTATCTTTCATCCCTTCACCTCTTTTATCTCCACTCCATTCTCTCTGGCAGAATGCTCCGCCGACTTCATACAAGCCACCTACAATGCCTTCAACAACGACCAAATCTCCAAGTATTGTGGTTCAAGCCGCTACAAGAAGTCATTTTTCTTCTAAAAGGTCATGCTCGAGAACACTTATAATTAAAAGTTCACTTCTTTCTCTATGGCAATGCAAGTGTAAGCATCCCAGAAGCCACCACCACCATTATCTTCTTCTTCTCCATTCAACTTCGTTCTTTCTCTTCATTTTCACCATCACAACGCTAAGAAACCAGTTTCTGGTGAGTTTTTGAGTTTTCTAGTAAGTTTATGAATTTTCCAGCTAGCTTTTCCAGTTTCCAGCGAAGAGTAATGAGATTGACTAAATGAGTAATAAAATTGACAAAATCTGTAAATACTGACAATATATGTAAAAAGATTGACAAAGAGTTTTGGATTGTGACCGACTGAGTAATGAGATTGACTAAAATAGTAATGGTTTTGACAAAATCGGTAAAAATTGACAATATGTGTAAAAGGATTGACAAAGGATGTTGTATTGTAACCAATTGAGTAATGAGATCGACTAAAATAGTAATAGTTTTAACAAAATTGTTAGGTACTGAAAAAATGGCTATAGAGGTTGACAAATTTAATAAAGGCAATGACAACTTGAGTATAGTATTAACAACTTGCCTTTATTGAACTTGCCAACTTAGTTTTGCCAATCTCGTTACTCTTCGTAGGAAATTGGAATAGCTCGCTGGAAAATTCATTAGCTTGCCGGAAAACTCATGAACTCGCCAGAAACTGCAAAACTTTGCCGGAAACTAGTTTCTTGGCGTTGTGATGGTAAAAGTGAAGAGAAAGAACGAAGTTGAGTGGAGAAGAAGAAGAAGATAACGGTGGTGGTAGATGGTTGTGGTTGTGACTCCGGGAAAATGAAGAACGGTGAAGGCAGTGGAGATAATGGCGGTGGTGAGTGAAATTGGCTTTTGGGTGGTTTTTGGAGTCTTTTTCTTCAACCTTTGATGGAAACCAGAGTGAGGACGAAAGGAACTGCCCAACAAAGTGGTATGTGAGATGGTGAAGAAGAGAAAATGGAGTGGAGAGAGAAGAGGTGAAAGAACGAGTAATTTTGTCTTTTGCCCAAATATGTCAAAACTCATATTCCTACGTGCGCCCCTCTCTGTTCTTTTCCTTTTTTAGTAGATTTTTCTGGGTTTTGGAAGTTCATGTGACATTTAAATGTCATTCTCCTTCTGTCATTTTGACTTTTTATATATAAAAAAGTGCTAATTAAAAGAAAGTTTTAATCCTACTTGATCCTAGCAAACATGTAGTAGTTAAACCTTTTTTTTTTTTCAATCTTGCCTCTCCTTATTTGTAACAAGTTGTTGGCATGCTTCTAAGTTTTGGACACCACTTCATTGTCATTATTCAAGTCAAGTCACTGGAAGGCACAGTTAAAAAGTCACATATTTTTTTCCCAAGTTTATGGATATCATTTTAGTATCTCACCTTAAGTAAGGAATGAGAAGGTTTACTCATTTAAATTTGTCTAAACTGATTTTTTTTTTCAGTTGTACTTTAAATTAGAGAAAATACGTGAAGTGACGTTTAAACATTAAGTAAAATGGTCAAATAAACATTAATTATTGCTGAGTGATTTATATTAGGGAAAAACACTTCTCATGTTGTAGGAGAAGTGTTTTCTCATGTCACACACACATAAAATGGTAGGACCCACATATATATATAATTAGCATTATATATATATGTGGGTCCCACCATTTTATGTGTGTGTAGGAATCTTCTTCTTCTCATGCAACATGAGAAGTTTAAACCCCTTTATATTATGGCCAAAATAATTCTTTAAAAGATGAATTATATATGGGTTAAGTTGCAGATTGGCCAACAAACTATTACTCTAGGAGCGCCCAGCACAAAAAACTTTTAAGTGGACCAAAAATACCAAAAAAAAATTAAAAATGTTAAGTCAGCACAACGCTATTAGGAAAAGAACCAACGTCTGTTAAAAAGTCAACTTTTTAAGGGTTAAAGTGTAAATTGGCCAACGAACTTTTACTCCAGGAGCGCTCAACACAAAAAAAGTTTTACTCTAGGATCGCCCAACACAAAAAAGTCCATGTGCAATCCATGCAAAATCCGACAGTTGCAAATCCTTGTTTGGACCCCCCAACCATGTGCATTGAGGTTAGGAAAAGTGAATGCAACAAGAAAAGCACAAATGTAACGAGTAGATTTCATTTTGAGTAAGGGTGGTAAGTTTTCGAAGGTGCTTGGGTAAGTCCATGTGTAATCCACCTAAAATCTGACTGTTGCAAATCTTTGCCCGGACCCCCAACCAAGTGCATTAGGGTTAGGAAGAGTGAATGCAACAAAAAAATCACAAATATAACGAGTATATTTCATTTTCAGTAAGGATAGTAAGTTTTCGAGCTTGCTCGGTGTAGGTGCAGATTGTGATTTTTAAGTGGACCTAAAATATCTACTCGTTACATTTGTGATTTTTTTGTTGCATTCACTCTTTCTAACCTCAATGCACATGGTTAGGGGGTCTAAGCAAGGATTTGCAACAGTTGGATTTTGGGTGGATTACACAAGGACTTGCCCGAGCACATTCGAAAACTTACCACCCTTTCTCAAAATGAAATCTACCCGTTATATTTGTGATTTTTTTTGTTGCATTCACTCTTAACAACCCCAATGCACTTGGTTAGGGGGTCAGGGCAAGAATTTACTACAATCGGATTTTGGATGGATTGTAGATGGACTTGTTCGGGCACGTTTGAAAACTTACCACCTTTACTCAAAATGAAATCTACTTGTTATATTTGTAATTTTTTTGTTGCATTCACTTCTCCTAACCCCAATGCACATGGTTGGGGGTCCGGACAAGGATTTGCAACAGTCGGATTTTGGGTGGATTGCATATGGACTTTTTTGTATTAGACTCTCCTGGAGTAAAACTTTTTTGTGTTGGGTGCTCCTGGAGTAAAAGTTTGTTGGCCAATCTGCACCTTAACCCTTAAAAAGTCGACATTTTAACGAACATTGGTTTTTTTCTAACGGCGTTGTGCTTACTTTACATTTTTAAAAGTTTTTTGGTATTTTTGGTCCATTTAAGAGTTTTTTATGCTCGACGCTCTTGGAGTAATAGTTCATTGGCCTATCTACACCTTTACGCATTATATATTGAACTGAAGGGAGTATTACTTTTTTAAGAATAGCAAAATTAATTAACTTTGCCCAATAATTAAAATCGAGTATATATTAGACGTTTTGTGAATTATTATAGATTGGACCTGGGCATTCCTTTGCACTCTCTAGATGATGATATGGAAATATTGGTATGTTTTTTAAGGGTAAAAAAGCAATTTTACACATGTACTTTACCCTCGGGAGCGCCCAGCACCACGAGCTTTTTTCTGGAGCAAACGTACACACGTGGTTACGTTTTGGGAGTAAAAATACCACGGGCCGTTATTTGACCAGACGTTGACTGTTAACTTGGATGGAAGTGAACAGTAACTCGAGTGAAATTACCCTTTTGTCCTTAGTTTTAGGTGAAATTACCCTTTTACCCTAAGTTTTTTCTTTAAAAAAAAATTAAAATACCCCCCGGCCGGTGGGCCCACCACAGGCCACCCCACCGCCCGCCGGCAGCAGCGGGCGGTGGTGGGGCCCACCGGCGAGGGGGTAATTTTAGTTTTAGTTTTTTTTTAAAAAAAACTAAGGGCAAAATGATCATTTCACCCGAGTTACTGTTCACTTCCATCCAAGTTAACGGTCAACGTTTGGTCAACTAACGGCCCGTGGTATTTTTGCTCCCAAAACGTAACCACGTATATACTTTTGCTCTAGAAAAAAGCTCGTGGTGCTAGGCGCTCCCGAGGGTAAAGCACATGTGTAAAATTGCTCGTTTACCTTTTTTCTTTTAATAATAAGATCGATTATACTCCCTCCGGTCCTTATTATAAGGCACCAACTACCATTTTCTCGTGGACGAAGGAATGGAGGTTAAGTCATTAATGAGATCTAAAAGTAATAAATGTTTCTAATTTTACCCCTACTTTAATGATGTAGGTTTAAATGAGTTAGTTAAAAATGAGGGCATAATGGAAAAATAATAATAAATGAGTTAGTTAAAGTAAGTTGGTGCCTTATAATAAGAACCAAAAAATGTTGGTGGTTGATACCTTATAATAAGGATCAGGAGTATTAAATCCAATGTTGGATAATTGGATTACTTCAATGGCGGAGCCGCGGAGATATGGATATGAGCAAACACTGGATCCCTGTTCCAAAACGACGCCGTTGAGGCCTTGCTCGATTTAAATTTACTCATTTACCCAAAACGGCCGGCGCAGATCTGATCGGATTGTGGTGGGCGGCCGACCGATCGAGAGAGAGGAAGGGAGGGAGAGAATGGTGAAAGAGATCGAAACTCTAAGCGAAGACGAAAGACGCGCACTTAGAGGCAGTAAATTCGCGCCTCTTTCTTCTCTACCTCGCACTTCCAAATCTCAGCCCAGGTTTTTTCATCTTCCTCTTCTATCCTCTCGTTTTTGTCCTTCTGAATCACGCTTACAAATTTTCTAACATAAGCTGTTGATCGAATTCTGTTGTACAAAAGGAAAACAGAATATGTTGATCGGATTCGTCGTTTATTAATTTTCTTTTCTCCGGCCTCTTTAGATTTGTTGTTCTGGTACTAATTTTTTGTTGCCGAATGCTAATTTGCCCATACAGATTGGCTCATCCTGGTGGACCGGTGACCACGAACAAAGCGGCGGCATTAGCAAAGTTTCTTGAGAGAAAACTGAAGGAGCCTGATGGTCTGGCGTCTATCAACCCTGATCTTCTTGAAGTTGCTGTCAATAATGCCAAACAGACTGTTCTTGGCAGTAAGCCTTCAACTTTAGTTTTCTTTTCCCGTTTCCTTAAGTCTGGTTGTGTGTGTATTTTCTTTGTTCTTTGTGCTATTTGTATTATTTATCCAAGATAAGAGCAGAAGTTGGGAATATGAAAATATTTAATGGAGTAGAATTTGCTTGTCTCCCATATACTGATGGGAACATAGATTACTATCAATGTAGTACTCCCTCCGGTCCTTGCTACATTTTCAACCTCACTGGAGCAAAGAAACGTGGTTAAGTTATTAAATAGGTTTGAAAATGATTTTTTTTCCCAACTTTATCAATATCTAAAATTAGAAATTATACTAGTGTTCAAGAAGTTATAAAAGGTAAAATCATTGAGATTTTTAATGTTAGCAATCTTATGAACAAATGTAATTAATACCCTACTTGGTGACTTATAACAAACACCATCTGTTCCTTTTAGAATGTGCCTTATAATAAAGGCTGGAGAGAGTATATAAAGGTTGGCTACTGTGATTGCAGATATTATATGAATGATAAATGATAAATGAGAAACAAATGTACACTCTCTGATTATCATAGATCTTGTTTAGGTTGCCATGAACTGTTTTCTGTATCCATTCTCTCTTTTAAGAAATTCATTAACTTCAATGGTTGTTAAATGGTACTTATGACTTCCGTTGATCTTGGCCTGTTTCTTTGGAAGAGGCGGATAAATTGACCTCAATTTCTGAATCATCTTGAAAATTGTAGGACGATTAGGTATAATATCAGGTAAACGAAAGATTTTCATGTTCGACATGTCATAACAAACTTTGATATCAATGAATATTAGATATGCCTCATATCAGATGATTATAAATGAATTTTAAGATACACCAGAGGTTTGATTGTCCACTTGCAAAACATGACTTTTGGGTCTCTTGATTGATTTTGTGCAAAATAGTCATCGGCAGTTGTTTTTTCTGGTTTTTAACGGCAGGCAATACTTCAAATCCAGAAAGAAGTGTCCGGCATGTAGACTCCTTTGGTGACACTGACGCTGTGGTGGGATGCCTGATTACACATTACTTCTGATAATGGTGTGCCTGTATTTGTTCTGGCATCTGCTCTTATCACTTTCTCTTATTTGTTGCTAATCTTGGCAGGCTTCTGAAGATGAGAAGAATGAACTCTCTCAAGTGAAGAAATGTAAGAAGAAGAAGAAGAACAAGAAGAAAAAAGACAAAAAGAAAAACAAAAGGCGGAAGGTCATTACTTGATGATAATGTTTTGTTATTTCACTTATTTGCTGGTCACTCTTTACATTGTAAGTAACTAGATTTGTTTTGCTGCAGAAAGTTGAGGATCGTGAACTTGTTGTCGTCAAAAAGCATAAAAAGAAGTAAAAGTTTTGATTTATTCTGGTTGATGGCCTCTGATGTTGAATCTGCATCCTCTTTCCAGCCCCCATAGTTTGGACACCTTACATGGTTGCCATGTAATTTGAGGTCATACCAAGTTTCTTGTGAATTCTCAAATGGAGGATTTGAGGTCACTTTTTGCCATGAGTTCTTTCCTTGTTCAAATGAGTTACAAGCAATGCATGGAATCAGAGATATAGCTTTGGCATATTGATGACCTCCCAGATGATTTACAAGATCGGATTATGAACTGTTTATTAGTTTGATTCTTTCTGGGGTTGGTGGTGTTGGCGCAGTTATGGTAACTGTACAGAAAATATTAACTCAGGGTGATCCAAAATGGTGGGGAGGTTGTTATGTTACGGAAACGATGTTTTCAATTTGTGACAATTGAAAGAAATGTGAATGTGATTTTGGTTTCAGTCTTTAGACATTCGACATTAGACGCCAATTGCCACATGAAATATACTTGCTTCAAAATCCATGAATTCTATTTCTCACTTATGTTGGCCTCAACTATTCCCCTCTTATTTTTCACTACATAAGATATTACAAATAACTGAATCAAGTAGGTTGAAAAATGTGGTTAGAATTGGTTAATGCAATAAATATGACAAAAATGGAGATTTTGTTTCCCAAAAAAAAAAACACCTAACGGTTTTGGCCCACATGGATAATTAACGGAATTTGACTAACTAATATTGATATAGTAATTAGCAACGGGTTGGCACAAGTGGTAAGCGGTTTGTGTCGCTTAAGCAAAGTCTCGAGTTTGAGCCTTGTAAATGTAAAAAAGCCCCATTGAGAGACTCTCCCACCAAAGTCAGGTGCGCGACGCGGGTCGGATCTGGATTAATTAGGGTAAAGCTCTGGTGAACCGGGTGGACAAAAAAAAATGATATAATAATTAATGGGCTAAAAATAAAAGGGATAATTAATTTGTAAGTCCTTATAATTTCAAAAAAAGAAAATTAATTGGGTCCTTATAGTTTTTCTCTTATTATTATGTCCTTCCACTTTTACTTGTTTTTAATCAAGTCCTTGTTAATTTTTTTTCCTTTTTATCAGGCCTTTATAGTTTCACATAATTTTTTATTGGGTCCCGGTAATTTTTTATTTATCAATTTAATTTAAATTAGATAAAAAAAATAACATTAAAATATAAATATTAATAATAAATTTAATTTAATAATTACCTAATTAGAAAACATCATTTATAAAATAAATTCGTATATATAAAATTAATATAATTAGAATAATTAATTATAATTATATTTTTAGGATAATTAATTTGCAAGTCCTTATTGTTTCAACTAATCTTTTATTGGATCTTATAGTTTTTTTTCTATTTGGTCCTTATACTTTTACTTATTTTTAACCAAGTCCCTATACAAGGACCTAATAAAAAGAAAAAATTATAAGGATCTAACTAAAAATTGGTTGAAACTATAAGAATTTGCAAATTAAATATCCCTATATTTTTTGAAAATTATATTATTATGATTATAACTTTATAATTATAAAAATAATAACTATAAAATAAATAATACAAATATATGTTTGGTTACAAATTTTAAAGATTATTAAGAAAATTATTATAGTAACTTACTATTTATAGAGTATTATTATTTATAAAATAATATTAAAAATCTTATAATTAATAATATTATATTTTACGTTTATAGAATAATATTATTAGAGTTTATGGTTTAAAGAAGAAAAAATTATAGGGACTGCCGGTGTAGAACACAGATTGTCTAGCCCCGAGGGCTAGGATGTTGATGTTGATGGGGACTTGACCTAGGAGAGATTCCTAGGGCCTACGTACTACGAAGAGGATCAAAGTCCACGTAGTTCGAGGATTGATGGATGAGGCGTTTAGCTGCAGGGAGTCTGTATGCTCCGAGACAGTCATGTCGTGTGAATAGCCGGAGCGTAGACCGTTGTAGATGATCTGTAGAAGATGAACATAGGAGATAGGAGAGAATCCTTTCAACCTTTAGGGTTTTACCCGTATTTGTAGAGTGTACTAGATCTCCCGCATCGTGTGTAGAAGATGGGAGATCGTGTGTCATCGTGTCTTGGCAACCTCCCCTTTGAATAGGTCTTGCGGTTTAGATCTGCGGGTCCGTTGAGATAATGGAGGGTCGGTTGAGATAATGGGCCTTGACCAGGTCCATAACAGATGCCCCCAAGCTCGGTAGTTCAGGTTTCTGAGCTGCCGAGGTTAATTGTTTGGTCGACTGTGAAATACAGATCTGGCCGAGATATCAGGTGCGCAAACCGTGGAGTTTGCTCATTTCAAATGCTTGTTCGAGTTTGCTTTAATCCGGTTATTGACAACTGTATAGTAATTGCCCCGGCTGTAGTCCGTGTCTCTGGGCTGCTGGGGGTGGATTTGTTGAATCCAGATATCGTATCGGAGTTGCCGCCACTCGTTTGATTTTGATTTTGATAAAGTGTCTATCCGAGTTTCAAAGAACTTCGGAGTTACTTGTCTTCCGATTGAATTGCCCCGCACATGTAGTCCGGTTAATTTTGCTTTGAAACTTGTCTGTTTCTTTTTATGATCGCCAAGATCTCTTCTTCTTTGATCATCCGGTCTCAGAGTTTGTTTGCAAGGGCCGATAATAGCGGCCTCGCGTAATTTGGAAACCGGGCTAAGTCTTGGAAGCGCCCAGACTTGCGAAAGCTACGGTGGCGGCTTCGCTTGGGCTGCAGGTTCGATGACCCTTGCACTGGGCCGGATATCAGAATCGTATTAATTGTAACCGGGTTCGCTTCTTTCAAAGACCTTATTTTTATTCTCTATTTGCGGCAAAGAAAAAAGAAAAGTCATGAAAACGTGCTTCAAGGGCATCTAGTGGAAAAACCCCAGATTCTGATCTTATTTACGATTGCAAGAGATCTCCAAACTGTCGCTCGTGATGAGGCGACACATGAGCCACCACCGAACCTTTCGATTTCCGTGTCGGGTCTCTGTTCAACATCCTTTGCGTGAGTCTCCTGCTTCCCTCACCTCCGGAGACGCTGTCCTGAGTCAAGGCCGGGATGCTGGGGAGCCGGGGTACAAGGCCGAATCAAGGCCGGGATGCTGGGGAGCCGGGATAAAAGGCCGAATCAAGGCTGAGATGCCGAGGGGCCGTGATGCCGAGGTGCTGACAATACTTCAGGTATGTTGTTTTGACGCTATCCCGAGATCTGGATTTTGGAAGAGAGGGCATGCCGAGATATACTCTCGGCTGGGTTTGTATTTCTCTTCCCTGGATATAAGAGGGTCGTGGCGTGAATCTGTCATGAATCTGGCATGAATCTGTCGCCGGCAGAAGTGCAAGTGAGGGCATTGAATTTGATCCTCATAAAGCAGCGTATTGTTAGACAATATATCAGGGTGAGACCATATTTGGCAATTACAGTTCAAATGGGAAGATTTATCCTATAATTCTTCATATCCCATGCGGTCAAAGCAAGGGAGTATTTTCCCATTCGAGCAATATATCGAGAATCGGTAGCTAAAACAACTCATCGCCGAACATCACGTACCCGATTCCAACGCCAACAAATATGCACTATGGAGTTCAATTTTAGCAATGGAACTCGAAACAACAAAGAAGAGTTGGAAATCTTTTAAGGGTAGGGAAGGAGAATGTGCCATGGCAATCTGAAATGATTGCTTCAATAGCAAAGGCTTTGTTTGTTGATTCCCAATCAAAGAACCAAGCTAACCAAAATTGTTTTGGATGTTCACCGGAGTTACTAAATGCTGACTCTGCTGCAATGTCAATTTAACAATGCTCACGTGCAGTCAAATAATCCTGATTGCTAAGATATTGAAGCGGGTCAGAGCTTGGATGATTTCAATACTGATCAGGTGTCAAGCTCCTCTAATGCAAATGAGTTCAACTGCAGTATTAATGCCCCTTGCGCAGCCCACAAATTCCCAGAATTCTGTATCTTTTACTTTACATAATTCTCCTATTTCGTCAGAAAAGTCAAATTCTAGAGTTCCTTTTGCACGTTCAATGCCAATTATTCTAGTGGCATCCTGACTGAAAGTGAGCATGGGAAACAAGACGTAGTCTATTATCAGAAACCAATTTGGACGAAGGCGACAAGTAACACAATTGCGTGCTTGAACGAACAGAGATAGATGCTTTTGCACGTGAACTGACTTTCCCAGACGTGTGCACGCGAGAAGATTATTCCCAAATTCACGCCCAAACCTCACCGTTTGATTTTCTCCATCAAAGATCCTTTTGATAGCGGTGGGGCGAGTACATCGGTCGTTGTTTCTTGTTGTCGCTATTGTCATCTTTTAATAGGTTTAATCGACATGCAGGTCCTCCATCCAACAATTTTTGTTCGGTGGAGACTACAACAATCCTTGTCAAGCCAATTGCTCTTACTAGTTTTGCATACGAATGACTGTCAAATGCTACGGGAAAGCGAAAAGAGGAGTCCGCCTCAGAAAGTAAAGAAGGCACCCTGGGTTCGAGCAGCATTTGAAGGCGGACCCGGTTACACCGATCGAGTTAAAATCCCGCCCCGTGTAAATTTGAAGGCGGACCCTACACACCAAACCAAAGTTAAAATCCCGGCTCCGTGTAGATTTGAAGGCGGACTCGGTTACACCGAATCGGTTAAAATCCCGACTCAGTGTAAATTTGAAGGCGGACCCTGTTACACCAAACCGAGTTAAAATCCAGCTCCGTGTAGATTTGAAGGCGGACCCGGTTACACAAACTGGTTAAAATCTCGGCTCCGTGTAGATTTGAAGGCGGACCCTTACACTTAATACGGTTAAAATCCGGCTCCGTCTAAAGAAACTCTCAGTCGAGAGCATTGATTCAATCTCCTCAAATTGCTCTAACGACAAAGACAGAAACGAAGGAGAAAATACAGGGTCACTGAACCCGATCGTAATTCAAATACGAATCAAGAATAAAACCCGGCTTTTCGGTCGGAGGAGTTGTCTTCGTAGAGCTATCGCAGCCGGACGCTTCCTAACTTACTCCGGATATCAAGCGGAGCTGTCATGTCGACCCTAATCAAAGTCAAAATGTTCGGACGTTTTGGTGAAAAACCAAACCCGGCAGTGACAACTTCCCTTTATCCTAGGATGACCAGTCAACGAACCCGGAATTATACGAGGCGGTTTGAATGCGATCCCTCACCACTTTACGGTTTCAATACCAAACGCGCTTTGTGATTCGCATATCACATCTATGACCTTGGCCCTGGCCACCAATAGTACTCCAAAAAAAAATATGAGTTCACTATATCAGTTCATCGTGGACACGGATGAAACACTACATAAATATTCAAATTGGTCGGGAAGTGAACAAACTTTCATTAATGATCAAGTCAACGAAGTTTCAAAGCAAATTAACTCGGACTACATGTGTGGGGGCAATTCAATCAGAATACAAGTAACTCCGAAGTTCTTTGAAACTCGGATAGACACTTTATCAAAATCAAACGAGTGGTAGCAACTCCGATACGATATCCGGATTTAACAACAGATCCACCCGCGTGACCCGAGACTGGACTACACCTACTGGGGGCAATCATTATATAGTTGTCAATAACAGGGATTTTGCAAAGGACCTAATTAAAAATAAATGAACCTATAAGGACCTGATAAAAATAAAAAACTATAAGGACTTGATTAAAAATAAATAAAAGTATAAGGACCTGATAAAAAGAAAACAATTATAAGGACCTAATTAACAGTTGGTTGAAACTACAAAAACTTGTAGATTAATTATCATAAAATACAAAATGATATACTCTTAAAAATAGGAGCAAGTGATATCTCCCAAATTCTCTTGTCAAAAAGATTGAAAGTAGTTTTAGCTGCTCTTGCCAATCCTATGTTAATCCCCACTTGTTAATGTGCGCACATCACTAGTTATCTTTTTCTTTGCCAATAAAACTTAATACTTATCTAATTATTTTACATATTACTATTATGGTTTAACCTGCAGAAATACCCATGCACTATTTTCACATGTGCATCGGGTACCATATACTCCCTCTGGTCCTTATTATAAGGCACCAACCACCAGCATTTTTTGGTCCTTATTATAAGGCACCAACCTACTTTAACTAACTCATTTATTACTATTTTTCCATTATGCCCTCATTTTTAACTAACTCATTTAAACCTACATCATTAAAGTAGGGGTAAAGTTGTAAACATTTATTACTTTTAGACCTAATTAATGACCTAACTTCCATTCCTTGGTCCATGAGAAAGTGGTAGTTGGTGCCTTATAATAAGGACCCGAGGGAGTACATTACTTTGATGCACGTTCATGAACATTTTTTAATGGGACAAAAATGTCAGCTCTATTAACCAAATCAAACGTCCGTTAACTTTTGATTTTGTGGGCTCCATATTAATTATTTTTTAAGAGTTAAGATGTAAAAATGCTCATATACTTTTTTTCAAATGTGCATATGGCACCATATATATTTATTGTATAAATAATAATACTCTATAATTGTGTGTCAACTTCTTCAAGCAAAGCTAAAATGGTATATCAAAGGTACCACCATACATGCCTGTTAAAACTAATTAAGATAATAAAATATCAAAGATATATATATATATATATATATTGTTAGCATATTAACACGGAAAGAAACCCAAATAATGTCTCTTACAGTTAACTTTTTTTAAAACATTCGAAGCTAACAAGCTATAACCACCATACATGTCTAAATCATTACAATCAATTTGCATTAAAGCTTGAAAATCCTCACCATGGGTCGATATCACCTTCAAACCGTGTTCTGATTCTAGAGCTTGGTGAGCTAAATGGTCTACTACAATGTTGGCTTAAATAAAGGAAATGGCAATCAAAACAATAATACGGTGGCGTCAGATGAGAGAGTGAGAGACAAGGCACAGAGAGAGAGGAAGGTTGAGTAAGAGAAGAGAGAACATGAAAGGAGGGATTGACATGTGGATAAGTGTTGGTGTCTATTTTTCCACCAAAGAAATGTATATGGTGCAATATGTACTTTTGGTAAAAGTACATATGCATATTTGCACCTTATTGAATTGACATTTGTAAATCAATGTGGAATCTACCATTAAAAAGTAACAAACGTAAGATCAAACAAACAAAGCTGCCAGCATTTCTACAACTTTTTGTAAATTTTATAAGCATTTTTGCATCTAAGAAATGTATATGGTGCCAAGGGCATTTTTTAAAAAAGTGCATGGGTATTTTTATCCCATAACCCTAAAGATATTAGAAACTTTAGGGTTTAATAGTTATATATTTTTTAAGGAACTAAAAGGTGGTGAATGGTGATGCGATCAAATCTCACCTTACCAACATTTGCCAAAAATTCTCTAGGCGCCTGAGCTCCATCAACTAGAAACCGTCATCGGAGATCTGGTGGCCGGTACCTCAGCTCTTGCCGCTGGCTGTGATGGCTAACGGCAACTGGTGGAGGTAAGGGTTTCTTTTGTATGTGAGAACACACACACACACAAAAACTTTATCTCAGAATGGGTTTAAGGATTCAATGTCATTTTGAGCACTCCCCTGTCAGTTGTTTTTAGAGAGATTTATCTATTTTTTCCTTTTTCCCCGAAGTAAGGAATGAAAAAAATGGGGAAAATATTTCCACCTTATTCAAAACACTGAAAGGCTATCTTTGTCAAACCGATCCGTTTGTTAATGCCTTGAATAAAACCTGCATAGTAAGAGAAGACACCAAGGTATATTTCTTTCCCCTACAGAGAGAACAAGCTGTTATCTACATATAGTAATAATTTTGTATAGCCATCCGTTTTTCTTGGCTAGCACCAACACTGATATTTAAGTGTTCAATCAAATACATAGATATATTCCATGGGTGGTTAAACAAGTGAGTTGTAGTTAGAGTATGGATATCTACCAAATAATAAAAGGAAAATGGAGAAGCTAGGTAGTTTGGGTAGGTATGAGCGCCAATATCTGATTCCTGATGATACCCATGCACTTCTGTATCTCCCCATATATTGGAAGATTCTTTGAACAAAATGGCTGCAAACTTGTGACTGCAGAATCTAGCACGTGTACAACGTCGGCAGGTGGGAAATGTCGTTCTGTGCACTTCTGCAATTTGTTTTACAGACAAGTCACTGTCAGCATGCAGGTTAAGAATTTGCCACAAAATAATCAATAGTACTACTTCCAGTTCCAGATATGAGAGCTAGTTAAGGCTTTGGTATTAAATATAAAACCTCAATCCAATTTGTCTCCCATATCCCCCAAATACACCGATTGATTGCACATGTTAAGAGAGTTTGCATCAAATGGTAGTTTTAATGCAAATGATTTAAGAGGATATTTTAGGGAAACCAACACGCATTTTTTACAAACAACTACTATAACTAATTTTTTTAATCTACTCAAATTAGTTAACTAGATTTTATATTAAGGAAAGAGGATAGTGTGTATTCCTTAACAAAGTAACAATCACTTTCCTAATAAGTCAACATTTAAGTAATGACTCTCGAATCAGATAAAATCAAAATTAACAGGAAAAACAACGGACGTGCAAATAGTTAGCGGTAACCGCAAACCACAAAGTTTGGTGTTCTGAAACCATCAAATGAAAACAACTAAACATCCACAACAATGGAGGGGAGATTGACCGTATACAATGTTTATAGTAATAGCAAATTGAAGAGCCTTTACCTGGATCATAAACAATGTAGCTAGACACTGAGAAATAAGTTCTGAGGGAATTTTCACTTCATTTTGATCAGATGAGCTGTTTGGTTCAGGATCTTGTGAATGATTATTTGGCAAAGGATTCGATTTACTTGCAGTCATCATCTGATCCTGAGAAGCTAGAGTGACATGAACAGAGTCTGTCATGAATTGCGAGGATGGAGCAGCATGGTCATCCACTGAAAGCCGATTATTTATATAATTAATTGCCTCCTCAGTTCCTTCAATCTTACCTTCCATCTTAGTAAAAGACGACATCGCCTGCAATAATTGTTATGAGAAACTGTAGTCAAAGCCAGAAAAATCATAGTGATATGACTCCTCAAAGATTAAAAGAAAATTGAAAGGAAATCATTTAGCAGCTGGTCATGAGTAATTCAGTATATAATCTAGTGTAGAAATGTCCAACATGAAATTGGCCTATGCGCTACCAAACATATCAGGCTGTTAAGGGATGAATGAAGTTTAGAGTTAAGTTCTTTAAATATTCAGTACAGACATGCCATAACTATTCACAAAGTGAGCAACCTTTCTATACCTGCATAGCAGCACCAACCATTGTGCAGGCTCTTCTTTTAGAACTTTCAATAATTTCAGCTATATGAGATTGAGAATTTTGGTTGTGAGAAGCTGAACAATACGAAGAGCTAGCTTGACCACCAAGATCATCTGAATTAGCTGCGGGCCTTGGTGATAAATTAGAGGAGTTCCCCTGATATGTGTTATGCTGTCTCAAGCAAAACAAGGCAGAAGAGACCTGCACAAATAGAATCCATTCATGAAGTTGCAAATAGTTGAAAGTGGAAGGAAAGAAAGATGATATGAAATTCATTGTGCAATCATGTGTTAATTGTTCCATGAATTTCATGCCTGCTCGTTCCCTTCATTTAACTGCAACAATACTGCAGCATAATGCCTCTTAAATGGCTCTGAATCGTTTAAAGAGTGGTCCCCATATTTCCGTTTTTCAGATGCCTCATCATTCATTTGCTTCAGTTCAGACAGCACAGTTTCCTAGAAGTTCACATCCATAAGCTTATTACTTCGCTATTATAATACAAATATTTGAAAGGCAGATATTTTTCCTTGTTCACAATAAAGAGAAATTTAGGGATAGTGACTAATTATTCATTAGGGAGTACCTTTTTGTCAAGAGCACGAGTCAGCTCAAAAACAGCATTTCTGACAGCTTCTTTGGATGGGACATTTTCATGAAAAAAAGCTTTAGAATTTGCTGACAGGATAGTGTTACCAATCTCATTGCAAGCAACATTTGTTTGCAATTGTGAACTTGTCGAAATGCCCTGGAGAAAAATAGAAAAGAAAAGGACAAATTAAACTACCAAGGAAACTTTGACATCTCATCATAATAAAAATGAGATTGTTTATAATGCGAGATTGACTTTATATGTTCGTTCTCTAAGAAACAAATGTTGGGTCAGGAAAGTTATGATTTGTCCAAGAGAAACCCATTTTCTTTGAAAACAACAGGCATCCAAATATGCTTAATCACTATGTGGCATTTGAGGGAAGGGTTAAATTGTTAGGACTCCTTTGATATATGAAATGGAATGGAAAATAGAATGAAGTGATTTTAATAATGAAAAATAACACGCGTCCCTACTTTAAAGGTAAGAAAAAAGAAAAGAATATTGAATAATGACTAAAAAGATATAATAAACAATACCCAAAAAAATGAAAATAAAGGAATGGGAATTTATTCTCTAACAAACCAAAAGGAGCATTAGTTTCCTCAAAAAATAGACTTACAAATCTTTAAAGCTTTCACTTTTATGGCATGAGTCTACCTGACGTTTATAAATTATAAATTTATGCATTACTATACTTTATTATAATGAAAATAACAATCAAGGAAAAGTAACATGCACGCTCATATATATGATATTAATTAATGTTGTAAAAAAGGAGAAATAAAGGCAAAATGCGTCAGGACAATAAAAGGGCAAGAGGTGAGAGTTGATAAAAAATAATAATAGGACAAAGGACAGGTGGGTGTGCAGAGTAAAAAATAATGACCAGAATACAGACCGCTTCACATTTCAAAGTATTTAAAACCGTAAAAATAAAACCAACAGAAACTACATTCCATTTGAAAATAAATTTGTACCTGTTTCAATAAATTGTTGATGCCATGAGCTGAGGGGGATATATAAAGAGCATCAACATGATCTAAGTTCCCGCTAAGGGACAATATTCCGTTCTCCTCCATCTTTCCTTGTTTCAATTTCCCATTAAGCTTAAACTCAATAAGGTTTCCATTTAGTTTAGCAGGAATCACATTGCGCCTTATCAGAGAAGCTGGCATATTTTCATATGGATTCTGAGGCATGCAGTCAATATCCTGCCATATGAAAATGCTTACGTGACTATAAATAAAAATTCAGGGGCATGCAGTCAATATCAAAGATGCTGGCATATTTTGTAGTTTTTCGCCATTAAGGTTGCAGCTTTTCTCAAAGTATAAAAAAAATGTCAAAGTGGAGGGAGATTCAGAAAAGGACTATTTTACTCCAATTGAGAAAAAGCCTCACTGAATTAAACTTAAAAGTAGAAAAGTGAAGAAACATCCTCATTTTTAATTGACAGAATTGTGATATTGAATAAATAAAGCAGTGTAAGCAAGCAATACCATGACTAATTCAACCCCCAGTTCAGGCTGGTCAAACTGAACCCGACACCTACAGTTGTCAACAGTTAGTATACTCCCATCATGAATCTCCCTTGTCTTTGGGTGAATAGCAATGACACGCTGTCCAACAATTAAAGGCCTGGCCAAATCAGTTGGAAGGCCATCCCTGGTACCAGCAAGAAGTTCTGCATAATGTGCTCTAACCGAGTCCCGGTATTGATTTAACTTTGTTTTTTCTTCTATCAAAAATTTCTCAGAAAATCTCCGGGGTCTGCCAAGAGAACTGCACAAGAATAACAAACAGATGAAATACTTTGAGACTTAAAAAGAATGAGATGATAACATAGCAGCAAATGCCAATAGAATCATTTGGGATAACATACCTTCTAATGACTCCCCACTCAATACGAGTCAGTCTAGGAACATGCCCCAATCCAACATGTTCCAAGTACTCCGTGAACTCCCTTTTTGCAAACCATGGGTAATCTATAGCACTGTAAAACCACTCAAAAGTGCACCATAGCCGTATTTGATGTGAAGACAGGCAATGAATAAGCTTCTCCTGCAATAATGAAAAAACACATCTTTGAAATCAGATTGAAAAATTCAGTCAACATCTGTTTACATAAATGAGGGATAATCAACCTTGTGGCTTGATACACTGTTCTGGAGAATGGATTTTCTATGTTGACCACTAAAAAAATTTTCTGACACCTTTATATCTTGTTGTACCATTGGCTTTGGTTTTTCCATCTTTCGTCTACGCCTTCCTTTGTTTGCTAGACCGACTTCATCTGTAGATGAAACTTTTAGGGGTAATAGCAGTGAATCCTTCCTTCCTCCTTTGTCATCATTACTTGAAGACATCATTCCTGGGGGTTGTACCACCTTCAGTTGTCTTGACTGTTGTGTGGAAACAGAAGGGTGCTTGCCTTTAACAACAGACTTTGTCATGTCATCAGTAGCCTGCAATGATGTTAGCACTCTGATGCTATAAGTGGCTATGTGGAAATAAAGAAACGGTTGTCAAGTCCAATTAGTGAAGAAGAATAACTTGTCACCTAAACAAAGGATTGATATTACAAATGTAATTCATAGTAAAGAATGGGAGGGATGAATGGCAAAAAGTTTTATTGTCTACTCATGACAAAATCAGGAAGGAAAATACCCAAAAAATGAACCTTAGCCCATATCATAATACACGTTACAACATTGTGTCAAAAAAAAAAATCCCTGTTACAACAATGAATCATAAATATCTTTTGTGAGAAAAATAAATAAATACCATGTAAAGAAAATCTTTCCCTTATTATTATCATAATCGGAAAAAATATCATATCAAACTGGAATATCCACTAAACAAGTTGGGTACTGAGACTTGTTGCGCCCCGAAGTATGAAAATTTGCCCAAAACGGACGGAAGGTCAAACGACAAATTTGCCCCTAGTATAAAAAGGTAGCAAATTTGCAAGAAGTCAAAAATGTGTGCAAATAAGTGTGTGCATGTGCATGCATGAGCAAACTATAAATATTTGGTAGGATTCTTGCCTAGAGCAAGAGCAATGAAATGTATCCCTAGGAAGAGACGCCATCAAAACTCAAAAGTACTCAGTTAACTGAAAACTACTTTGGAAAAAAAGGCTGAAAATTCTGAACACAAGAAAAAAATCAAAGGATCAAACTTCTAACAATTAGGAACAATGAGAAAAAGTATTGATCAAACAAAAAATTATATACAAAGAAAAGATATTTATTTGTGATATTAAACATCAAACAAGAAATATAGAGGAATAGTAGCAATTGTTTTAAAGAAAATAGTCTTTATAGCACTTTGGCGTTTCCGACTTTGAAAAAGTTGCATTTTGGCATTTTGGTCCCTCTGGATTTTTTGTGTTTGATGATTTGAAAATTTTTTGTCGACATGTTGATATCTTTGTTGAAGTTTAGGGTTTATTGTGTTTGATGATCAAGCATGCATCCGGTCAGCAGAAAGGTGCTACACAAGCAGCATACAGATATAGTGACTTAATTGCACCAATTTGCCGATTCAAAAGGATGCCTTGTTCAAATTTATACTAGGGGTACCAAATAGCAGCTTCTTAAATGCAAGGGGAACAAAAAATTTAATTAAGACTAAAGGGTAAAAAAATTAAAAATGAAAATAAAGGCTAGAATTTTATTGGCTCTTACTTTCAATATTGAAGATGTTTGTCTTCTTTTCCTCTTTCTAGCATCAAGGTGGAAGGTACCTTCTTCTTGAGGAACAAGAAGTCCATTATCAGGAGAAACCAAACCCAATTTATCTAAAGCTGTGCTTTCATCACTCAGAATTGCATGATCGGTATCCACTTTAGACTCGTCAACAACTCCTTGGTTTTCTTCCATCACACGAACAGGTGACTCTAAACACACAGAAACCGACATATTAAAGGATCCAAACTCTCAAAATATGATGAAAGCAAATAGGTAAATGTAAACAATCCCAAATTATATATTGAAAATAGGAATTGTACGAGAATCCAAAAGTATACAGCATGAACAAACTGATAGAGGGCACAAAAAGACATAATAGAGAGGAACCAAATGCTAAGAAAAAAAATGACTGAGAAAAGCATGAAAACCATGAGACGATGACCTTCCCATTCCTTCCTTGGCTTCCAATCTGTGGGCTTTCCATGTATCTTTCAGCATGCATCCTTAATGGACCTATTTTATGACAATGGTCATACCATAGCTTACCATATCTTCAGGGACTTTCATCAAATCCAGTGGTGCCATAAGCAGCTCACTTGAACGCAAAGAGTGAGCTGCCTCCTGCCTTCATCATATCTAACTTTGGTAAACACTTAAGGACTGGTGGGGGTCGTGTGGCCATAATTCTTCCCCTCACCTCATTAAACTGTATTTAATCCAAGTAAGAAAAAATTCCAGCGACAAGTTACCCATCATTGGAGTTGGTCCGCTCATAGACCTCACAGAGTTGAAGTCATTGCCAATACTTCATCAAGGCATTGTAATATTGGTTGCCAAAAGTATCACCTTGTTTCAGATTCTTAAGCAGCCTTTAACCTGAAACAGTGAAGCAAAATTTTCCTCCTTCAAATAAGCATCTCACACAGAATCCAGATTTCCTTGTCTGAATGACTTGGCTGAGACCAATGATTCTCCAATGAAGTTATCATAGAGTTGACCATCCATGACATCATATTATTATTTTCAACAAACTAAGTCATGTCTTTTAGGTCAGAAATGGCAGGGGAAGAATCTTCTCCAGTGAGATATTCTTGTTTTCCAAGGCCCCAACGACCATCAAGGCACTCTGTGACCAAACAAGACAATTGTTGCCATTGAACATATGGCCCAAGATCATGAGGGAGAGGTTCACGTCATGGAGGAAGAGTATCGGTTTGGTGACATGTTGGGATCAGTCTGCCTTCTCTACAGATTAAATTAGAAGGCCCCATTTTTAGCTTTAAATTCAAAATCAAAATATCAGTCTCTCTTGCTTGGACAAAGAGATATACAAATACAGAGATCTGTAGGTGATTTGTTTTGTAGAGAAGACTGCCTCTGTCCGGATTGGGAGGCTGTGAAACACAACTCCTCTTGAGAGCAGGAGTGATAAGCTCTCATGGTACTAAACCAGATCACTGGATTTTTTTAGGCCCCCCAGGCTATAATTGCATTAAATAAGCCAGAAATACAGTGCTGGTTTTTTATAGGTGTATTTTTTAGGAGAATTGAATTAGTTAGTCAATTAGAGTTAGTAACAGAAAGAATGCGGCTAGTTAGTTCTAAAAAACAGAATCACTAAATAGCCCCATCATAGAAACTGAAGACAGCCTTGACAGTTAATGAATTCTGAGTTCATTCTTCTATCCCTCTACTCTCTTCTATTCCTACTTCTTTCTCACCTATCATTCTTTTCTCATTTTCATCCAGAGGAATTAGTCCAGATAAAAGCAGAATATAACGTTTGACTTCTTGAACAAGAAGACAAATAATAAAAAATGAAACAACATTTAAAAAAAGGTAAAAAGGGAGAATTGTGAGATAACACTCACAATGCACAGCAGTAAACAACATAGTCCATACAAGATTCTAATTTATTTTGAAATCACCCTTGTGCAGAAGGAAGCAAAGAATAGTTAAATGAAACGGCATAAAATTATTGGTCAAGACTTAAATGTCATACCGGTGTCAGGGTTTGTGACTGGCATCATCAAAGATAGATCAGCCAAGGCTTTCAGAGCATCAAAAGAAGGAACTTCATCTACAGAACCAGGAAAAAAAAAATTTAAATGCGTGGCAACAACCATACTTCACAGTGGGACCAAAGAGCACAGTAAGACAACCCGATATTGAGAAAATGATGGAAATATAAACAAAACGTAAAAACATTCTCATCCAAATAAATTTGATCTCTTGCTATCAAGTAATTAGACAAAATTTATTGTCCACTTTATAGGAAGGATTTGGAGGGGAAAGGAGGGATTTTACTCCCCTCCCCTCCAAAAGGGGGAATTTGGAGGGGAGGGGCCCAGCCCCATATTATTAAGACTAAGTTAACCTCATTATTTAATGATATTATTGTATTGCCCTTATGTGTAACCTAATAAACTCACTTTCACAGGTGATTGATTACAAATACAAAAATTGGCTTTTTTTTTCTTCTGAATTCTCTGGTCACAGATAACAAAGCCAATTTTATATTCTTTCAGTAACCAGAGCACAAATCCTTTAATTTCACTCTCATCTCATTAGGGAACAGATTAAGAAGAAGATGAAGAAGAAGAAGAAACTACACATCTTTTCCCAGCACCTAAGATGGACAATTCACCTTCACGAATGATAAGAAACAAGAAAAAAAAAGTGTATTATGAATACTCCTTTTCCTACAAAATACAGAAAGCTCTATCCAATATTCAGCAAACCAAGTCATATACATTATATTTCTTTAGTAAACTTCAAATACAAACAAAGCACCATGTTTTCAATACATTAAAAAATCATTAATTACACATTAACAATAATACACCTTTTGTTTTATTAATGTATTTATCAAAAGAGGGTGAACCTTGGCGCAATGGTAAGATTGCTGCCATGTGACCTGGAGGTCACAGGTTCAAATCCAGGAAACAGTCTCTCCACTTGTGGGGATAAGGCTGTGTACATCTATCCCTCCCCAAACCCCACTTAGTGAGAGCCTTGTGCACTGGGCTGCCCTTTTAAAAGAACTATGTTAAAGAGAGTAATATGCTAGAGGCTACTTCAGGAAAACATTTAATCCAGACATCACCTTTCATTATCAAAATGCAAAGGGAGACAGAAAAAAGAAGACCCTTCTCCAACTTACTTCCCCACATCACTCAAAATCAACAAGTACAAAAGCTAAGACTGCTAGTATTCAAAACAAATGAGAAACAACTGGAATCTCATTCACTTTAGTCTGAACTCATGCATGACAAGATATAGCAAACTGTGCTAAGCTATCAAAAGGCACACGAGCCAGGGCCGATGCACTAATATCACATATACAGAGACACGCTAAAAGTATCAATACATAACACAACAACCAAAAAAGGTGGAAGTAACGCAGATTCAATCCTTGCTGTCTTAAATGCTTGTTCTGGATTCTTGCCTCGCAGATGAAGTAACTACTAAGCCAATAAAAGGTTGGTAATGCTTGTCTTATTTCAGGCAAAAGACCAAACTTAGCTCTCATTCTAAACAATCATATGGGGAAGACAATAGAAATTTTATAAAACAAAACACAATATGGGGATAACTTTTGACAGAAAAAATTGTAAGAGAATATGACAAATCATTGATCTCTAATTATTTTCTTATTTATTAATTAGATAAATAAACATTCATTCATAAGATGAAAGAAATACTTCTATATTAATCCCAAGATTAATAAGTTAGGCAACATATTCTAGAGTGTGAGATCCTTTGTTCAACAAATATACAACATGCTCTGAGCATAATTTAACAGAATTTAAGTTAGAAATAACACGCCTACTCAACAGCTACAAAAGGGAACAACTTAATGAAGGAAATCATTGGAACCACAAAAGTACCTCTTATATTTCAAAAAAAAAAAAAAAAAACCTACCCTTTTTTTCAAGCAGTACTTTTTTGCGTTTCTTCCTGAGACTCTTGAAAGAGGACCTGGCACTTTTTGTTCCTGCAAAATTAGTGTCAATTTTATACTTGATTAAATCCAGTCCATCACCCTCGTCTGTCCCACTAGAAGCTTCCTTTACGCCATCCAAATGTTTATTCACATTTTCTTTTAGTTCTAACTTTTTTCGGTAGTGTTTTGTTCCCTTTTCTTCATTTTTTCCTCTTCTAGCACTTTCTCTGCTGCTCCATTGACCTAGCTTTTGAGAATAATCTCCACTGCCGCACCCATTGCTTCCTAAACTCATTTCAGAGCTACCCTCATTCAAGTCAGAATGGGAAAATTTGGATCCTACTGCTGCTGACTTAGTGTTCTGAAAAAACATAATGCCCAGAGTTATTAGTTCATCTTGAATAATATCAGGCAATAAAACTAAACAAACTGCATACCTTCCTCCCATTATTCTGACCAGGTGATGACATAATGCCCTTAGATTTATTGTTTGGTGAGCCAGAAACTTTGGAAGAGCCACCTATTTGTGAAGCCTCTGTCAGTGCTAATGCAATCTTATGAGCAACATCATTACTGCCAACCATTGGCCTGTAACCTTGCCTAGCAGGTGAAAAACGCTTTTCACCAGCATCCTTACGAATGGAATGTGAAACAGGGACACGGGGAGTTCTTTTGCGAACAGCATGAGAACTTATTCCTTAAAACAAAATCCCAAATAACAACATAATTAAGAACATTGATAGAATTCCCTTTCAAATCATCAGACACACCTCGCAATTAGGAGAGAGGTAGTCTTTCCAGAGATCAAGGGGATAACCAAATAATGAGAACAGAAGAAAATTCGTGCCAGTGTATGTGCACCCAACATGTTTCCAACAGGAGGAAATATTATTCAAAGTTCTCAATCTTAATGTAAGAATTGATGTTTTAGAAACAAACACAAGCTGAAGTGAGAGGGGAGAACGGAATCAAAGTAATCTTCATATGCATTTAGAATATCAACCCACCAGAATGACTCTTCTTCAACAATGACAGACAACCATCACCAGATATAACTGAATGTGACTGAGAATGATCTGAAAAATGTCCATCTAATGCTTTATAGTTGCCATCTGAACGTTTCTGCCGCAAAAATTTTGGAGGCTTTCTAAATGTTTCTGTATCTTCATTGGTTTCTTGTCCACTATCACTTCCTCCCTGACAATTAAAACATTTATATTATATTTGCATTTGAACCAGTCCAAAATTTGGCCATTGCCCATTGCAAATCACAAGTCTTTTATAAAGTACACAATCTTTTTCTAGAAGTAACAGCACTAGCAATACAATTTATGATCTCATGAGTGATCTGTTTATTGTGGTATGGGAGGGCTTGCAGATCAGTAAGCTGATTGGGTAATAGCCCTATACAATTTTCATTAGGTAAAAGGCAATCCTTGTATATTAAAATTACTGGAGGAAAACAAAGAACATGTGAAAAGGACTGAAATACAGGGTGAGAGAATCATCTATATCATAGCTGGAGGCAAGAATAATTTGGAAACATAACCCCTCAAACCAGCTAAAGGAATGTTGCAGAAAAAGTAATGCCCAAGTAAATACTCAATGTAGCTTCAAATTGAAATTCAAGCTTACCAGTACACTATAGTGATCTGTCATCATTGCTATGAGTCCAACCACAGAAGCAGTGCCCTCTGGAAGAGACAAGTATGCCTGAAAATAAATCCAAAACAATCTTGGTTTAAAAACAATATACCACATTAAGCAACATCATATCTATCAAAATGTGATATTATGCATGACCAAATAACCCAAACCAGTGAAACTTAATTGAAAAAAAAAACAATTTTTGCCAACAAAAAGCACCACGGGGAGGATTCCTTTATAATGATTAAGGTTCACTTAAAGCAATATCTCCTTGGGCATCTATAAGATTCTTGCCAGCAATTAGATCTAGTTTTTTTTTCATATTTTGAGTCAAACCCTGACCCTACCTGGTGGGACCCTTATGCACTGGCCCGCTCTTTTCATTTGAGTCAACCCATAAACTTTAAGATAAGAGAAGAAAATAAAAAAATAAAAACCAGAGGCATAATATGTGAGATAAAATGTCACTATTAACTAGTAACAAAACCATTAAAATGAAAAAAGTCTTACTATTTTTATTTTAATAAACAAAGAAGATGGATATTCAATTTCATCTGCTAATTTATGGTTCATATAATTATTTTGGATCTATAAATTTAAACAATACAAGTCCAAGACACCTTAATCAGCTTCTATATGTGAATGTGTGCTATATTTTAGAATCTGTGTCTGGGGGACATGCATTTAGCAATGTGTACAAGTTAATCAGCATGTCTAGGCTATTGTGGCACCTACTCGATTCATAGAGTACAGAGCTTCCACCATTTCCAAAGATCTATTATGCACTGCAGCAGCCACCTGAAAGCAAAGGACACAATTTCAGTACTGAAAAAAGCTCAATATAACGATAGTGAGCTGAAAAAAGGTGTATTCAAATAACTAGATACAAGCTTGACGCAGCAACTTTACATGCAATTTTAGGCAATGGTAAGTACAGGCCTAACCCTTTTACTGCAAACAAGAATTTCACCTTTCATTCCAAATAAGGAGCACATCATCACAGAAAAACTAAACTAACCTTCTTCCAGTCTTTCCCATATTCACGGTAAGCTTCATAGAAACACTCTAGCTCCTCCTTTCTCCATTGTGGTCCTAACATGTCAGCCAATTTTCTCTTCTGTATATCATTGAAAAGTAATTATGAAATTTGCGAGAAAGCAAATAATGCTGGATCCACACATCAAAATTCAACCAAGTAATCAGTCTCAAAATCCGACCAGCTAGACAAATAATGTTCAGAGCATTATAATTTTGAATTCAACTCAATGTCTAATCTAGCATCAATTAAAAGTTAGGATCACCAGAATGGCATCAAAAGTCTAGTTATTTGTTAGCTGAAAAATATTAATGTAGAAATTGTATAAGAATCCAACTCTGGTGTCTATATATAAGTGAGACTCCTCCTTGCTAACCTACTTTGGTGTGTGTGCACATATAACCAAAACATGATAAAATATATATAAATACGAGCACCAATATACAAGTTAGACATCAAACACTGGGGTCTATATATGTGTGAGACTCTTCCTTACTAACCTTCTATAGATAGAAAGCTCAATAAAAAGAGCACCAATATGCAAGTTAGACATCAAACTTTAACATATATTATATTCTTATTGTAAGTAAAGTTATGGGTAAAAAGTAAATTATTTGTAAAGCATTTTAGCAACAATCATACCTTCTGAATTCCAGGACTACCCTGTGACCTAGTCTTGCCAACATTCTCTGTATTTGTATCTTCATTAGATACAGCTTCACGACTATTTGAATATCTCTTCGTGAAAATTTTGGATTTTCTAGATGGAGCCATGAGTAGTCCCTTGGTTTTCTGAAATTACCAGATGACAAAATTAGGGCATCACAACTTTCAAAAGAAATCAGATATAATTAAGTAAATATAGACTTCGAAAATAGTTAGTTAAGAAGGGGGAATCAGCTGCACGCTGCCACAGTAAACGCACACAAAGAATTCTATGTAAAGAAGATTTTTTACTTGAGAATCTAATGTTTGTTGCAGATGAACAACAAATGAAAACGTATCTCCAGCCCCTCTAAAGACGGTTGATGAGAAATTACAAGTTCAAAACTAGAAGTTGCTTCCCACGAATCTTGGAAAGACAACAAGAGTACCAGCTAATGACGAATATAGAATGTTTAATAGGCAGGCAGTTGCCTTCACACGACCCAAACAAAAATTTAAAATATTGAACATATAATCAGGAATTTGCAGCTACATTAAAGAATTTATGATATATAAAAGTTGGATGCAACAAGGTGAAACACCCTTGTCCAAGTTACGCAACCAGTTTATGTGTCACTTATGTAGAAAATATTTGCCTCTCTAATGAAAGATCAAATGACAGCAGAGGAAGAATGTATTGAAGTTTCAATGCCAAGTCCGAACTGAGAACCGAGATAGAAAAATTACAACTCATCGAGTTAAGAAAAAAAAAAAAGAAGAAGAAGCAAGGATTGCTGCTACACTAAATTTGGCAGCAGAGAAACATGTAGAAGGCGAAAAGTTGCGGCATGTCGGAGAAAGAAATTCATAAACACAATCCAATTGCATACAGCTTTCAGAAAAAATCATCTCTGTGGTCGAAACGCTGCTTTTTACTTCAGTTTTACGAACATTCAGAAACTGAAAACAGCGCGAAATTCGAAATTTAGAAATTTTGCCTTTTATCCGTCTTGATCTAAGTTTTCACTGCAAGCATATCAGAGTAGAACAACCCAGAAAATCTTCAAGAATTGAAGTTTTCGACTCTGACAAACACAAAAAGTCCAGCTTCCCGAATCACTGAAACGAATTGCACAAAGAAGAAAATTGAGCATAAACAAAATGCGAGCTCACCTATTCGGCGAGCCTTTCCCTGATGAATCCAAGATTCGAAGCCGGGCTTTTAGATTAGAACGCGATCAAGTGGCGGGAGAAACCAGTGACATTGGCAGCAGTGATGATTGTTTGATACATAGAAAAACCGCGATGCAGGTGTCGGAGTTTGGAGTGTCATTTTAAATCATTAATTTATATAATTAATAATCAATTAACAGTTATAAATTCGACGTCATACCCGCGAAACTGGGAAAAAAAACAAAAAAATCATTATCAATCAATAATAATAATATTATTGTTATTATTATTTAAAATATCAATAATAGTTAAGTATATTATTTTTTTAATAAAAATAATTATACTCATTGGTAACCAATTTATCAATTATCATATTTACCATCTTGGATGGATTCCACATGAATAACATTTTTAGAAAGAGTACTTTCAATCTGACTTAACAATAGTCGAATCTAACTCAGTCAGGTAGTTTATAAAAAAACTTAGCACGATATAATGTTGAAATTTAGTGTACTTAGTGACAATAATTGAAAATCACTTGAGTTTTATAATAAATTTACTGTTCTTATTAGTATCTATGAATTAGTTAGAAGCTTTTTTTTTTTTTATAGGGTTAAGGTGCAAAAATAGACATGTACTTTTGTCAAAAGAGCGTCCAGTAGCAAATACTTTTTTTAGGTGCAAAAGTAGACACGCGGTTACAAAAATGGGGCAAAAATACACATCCACCGTTATCTAAAACTAACGTCAGTTATCTAAGCTGGCATGGCATTGGGATCCGATTTATCTATTAACTTCACTGCACACGTGTTCCATCTTCCTCCCCTCTTTTTTTTTGATCGAAATCTTCCTCCTCTTCCACATTCACGCACTCTCTTTCTTCATCACCCACATTCACGCACTCTCTCTCTCCACTTCACCGCCCACTTCATCTCCATCGTCGCCGGCGATCACTACTCCTCCATTACCGCCGGCGAATCTGAAAAAATCAGAGGAGAGTGAGTGCCACGAGTTTGTAGAGGCTGGACCTTCTTCTTCTTCAACTAGAAAGAGAGAGAGAAGGGTCGACGGAAGGAATCCATGGTCGACGGACGGAATCGTTTGTGATGTTGGTTTGTGCTGCCGTTTCTCTCACAGGATCTAGTTCTGCTTTAGGGTTTGGATGTGGCATAGTGTTGTATCTGCTTCTGAAATTGAGGGACTTTGATTGGTCTTCTTGCTCTTCAAACAAGTCCGAATCTTCAATCGCAATCCCTAGAAACACCACTGATGCTCCAGTTCTTCCCCAAATCGCACTGACCGGCCAATCCACCGGCGCCGTGGCAGCAAGGTCATTGATGACCTCCTCGATTCCGTCTTCGCCATTATCGGAAAGCCCCAAAAAGTACTTCTCTATGGCTCCCTTCCTCCCTCTATCTGTGTTTCCCTAGTTCTGAGATTTTCTGAGATTTTCGTTCTTATCAGGTAGATTACGAAGGTGATGAGGGGAATGGGGTTGAAGGTTCAGAGGTTCAGCTCCGTCTCTCTGGGTGTTCGATTCTAATTT
The DNA here is from genome assembly GCA_025563575.1 of Acacia pycnantha. Classification (NCBI taxonomy): domain Eukaryota; kingdom Viridiplantae; phylum Streptophyta; class Magnoliopsida; order Fabales; family Fabaceae; genus Acacia; species Acacia pycnantha. The sequence goes on along the minus strand of JAMWYP010000001.1, from coordinate 10,703,814 downwards.
CTTCTCTCTTCAATCCTGGGTTTAGGGAAGGCAACATCCACAAATTCGAACCCTAAGCCCCAAATGTTCCTCCAACCAAATGTTCTTCGTCTTCTTTAGCAGCATCGATTTCCCTGCTTAACGTGTTATCCGTGAGTTTGCAGGATAAGTCTAATGGATATTGGGTTAATAGGATAGTTGATTTGTACAGGAACATGATTTGGCTTCTGGGTTCTCTGCAATTATTCCTGTGTAACTATATAGTGATTTTCCCCAATTAAATTGTCGCCAGGTATGAAATTGCGATGGCTATCAATTTGTGATGATTTTGTCGCCAGGTATGGCTATCACAGAAGGTTCAATTTGTTTATCCAGAATATGGGAACAAGAAAGAAACCAAATCTGAATCTTCTTCTATTTCGATGAATGTTCACTGTGATTTACCAGAGAGTAAGAAAGAAGGACAAACAAAGAGCCTTGTTTCAATGTCGGTCGCTGGAGGAAGAAGAAGGTCCCTGGTCAAAATGCAAGTTTTGACCAGGGACTTAAATGAAAATTTAAAAGTTTATAGAGGGACTAAATTGAAATTTTTGAAATGTATCCGGGGCTGAACTATAATTTATAAAACATTAACATCCACGTCATCGTCATCGTCCACGTCATCATTTTCAGTTCAGAAAAAGTCAACTAACGGTCAAACGGTATTTTTGCTCCACTTTTGTAACCACGTGTCTACTTTTGCACCTAAAAAAAGTATTTGCTACTGGACGCTATTTTGACAAAAGCACATGTCTATTTTTGCACCTTAACCCTTTTTTATAAAAGGACAAAATGATATTACTTAAATGAAAAAGTTTACAAAATACCAAAGCAAATGCTATAAAGTATAAACAAATTGATGAAAATAAGTAAAATGAATAAACTGTGAAATAAGATGAATATTATGTATATAAAAATTCTTTAATTAGTTAGAAGTTAATACTTATAATTAGAACGAGAGGAAGTAATATATCATCAATTGCATATATCAAGAAAATTAGTAATACTCCTTTTAATTATTTGCCTTAGATGTTACTCTCTTAAGAGGAAATCCTTTTAATATGTGTAATTAACATGGGGATTAGGATAAAATTATAAATTTGAGGTACAATGGATAAAATTATAAATTTAAGGGACAATGGATAAAATTGTTAAAAATAATTATAATTAATAAAGCACTTATCATGGTAGAAAATTGTTATTAATATAATCATCTATCAATAACTAGCAATTTGGACCACATATGAAGAAGTGAAAATATACTATATTGGATAATTAATATAAAAGTCGTCTATGAGTAAAATGGTCAAAGGGTCGGACACTCTCACAAATGGAGAGGGTTCGATTCCTTCAGCTTTCGCAGCGCTAGGAGAGGCATCATAAAGCTTTGGATGTAAGGATAATTCAGGCTAAGTTGAAAGCATATGTACTCTAGTCCTGAATTTTCCTACAAGCAAGTTCAAACACCTTGCCTTTAGACTATAGATGAGTTCAACCTCTCTCCTAAAATTTATATATCAAACACACACACACACATATATATATATATACTTCCTCCGGTTCTAATTATAGGAACACTTTGTAGTGTAAATTGCATTATAAAAGTGTTCCTATAATTACGACCGGATGTAGTATATGATAGCTAGTTAAATATTGAATTTTACCCTAAATATAACACCACAATTCATGGTTCCCCAAATTTATACTTTATTCTCAAAATATCTCTATTGATTGCACTTATTAAGGAATTTATATTTAAAAATAGTCATGATGAAAAAAATATATATATATTTGTTATAAATAACCAACATAACTAACTTCCTTAGTCTATCTAAATTAATCAACTAACTCTTATATTAAGAACAATAAGTATTACTTCCTCTGATCCTTAATATTTGGATATGTTTGGGAATTTGATCTTGATCCTCTAAGATCTAATTTTTCATATTTGTCAATTTTTACTAATTTACCTATATTGATTATGCACTCTCTAAATAATCAAAGAGGTGGGGATTAAGGAAAATGACTAGAATGTTGTAGAAAATACATATCATATTAATTATCTTAACTAACTTTTTTGTAATCTAATCAAATTAGATAAATATGTCTTATATTAAATATGAGAAGAAATAATTAAATATCCCGTGTAATTAAACAAAAGCATGCAAGTTTCAATTGTCAATTTGCACGATATTAACCATCATCTAACATTATATATCAACACATATGTTGTTTTTATTTAAACAATTGACAAGAACAAGATTATCAGACTCAAATACAATATCATCAAGTGTCTGTTTAGATTGATGATAAAAGTCAATTTTTAGACGTATATTAAGATATATGAAATAAGTATGTTAAAAAAGTTTTATCTAGATAATTGTGCTTTCCAAACACAAATCTGAAAAGCCCTAAGTTAGGCATAACTAAAACCATCAAGCACTGTGATGCACTCAGCCTAGATGAATTTTGTTTGTTCAATAATTTAATCGAATTTTGTTTTGGTTATTGTAATTCCAAATCGTTGGTTTCGGTTCTTGTAGTTTTTATGAGTTTAAGTATAGATACCGAAACTAAAACTCATTAAAAATATAGGGATCAATTGTTAAACTCAAATAATTTAAAACAATATGGGCAAAAATCGATGATTTAAAATTACTGGACCAAAACCAAAATTCGATCAAATTATAAGAACAAATAATGATATAAATATACCCATAGAAGTGTCAAATACTATATAAAATGTACATTTTGTTTTTATGTCTAGTATATTTTCATATTTGGTCCTTATTGTAGGATCTAAGTATCTAACCATAGAGTTGGTCATGATTCTAAATGTGAGACCTATTCTATATATTTATATTTTTTCTTAAACCTTAATAATTAAATTCAACAACTTTTTTTTTTTTTGGAATGGAATGGTATGTAAAAAGTAAGTAATGGTAGCTATTGAAGAGAAATTGATTAATGTGACACACAAAAATTCTACTATTTTTTAATGAATAACTTTAGTCTTTTTTTTTTTAAAAGAAAAAATATATTTTCATGTACGTGGGTACTCATTCAAAATGATTGGATTTTTTCCTCAGAAAAAATAGTCCAGTATATTAAATTCATTTTAAATCTATGAATAGGAAAAAAAAATGATTTTGAATCCAATAAAAATTCATTTTAAAGAAAATTTATAAACTAGAATTAAACACATAAAATACCATTATAGAGGCTTTGAGAAATTTAGTTAAACAAGGGTATTTTAGGAAAAAGTCGTATTTACTATAATTAACTATCTTTCTTAATGTAATCAAATTATTTAAATGGTTCTCACATTGAGGACCAAAGGAGTAAATTATATTTTTATAAATTATATATAATTCGAATTTTATTTTTTTATACTTTTTTTTTTTTGGCAACTGCAAGGTATCTCCACAGCCGATAGCCATGAGACTAATCTCCCGCCCTTCTGTCAGCGCACAAAGCAGTAGAGGGCTGGCCACGGGATGCTTTCCATTCACAAGAATTAGGGATCGAACCACCAACCACTTGCTTAAGGGACGAGATACATATTTTTTTATTGATAAATATAAGACACATCCTAATTGGAAATTTTAACCAATGGGATAAATGGGCCAGGGCAGATAAATGGGCCGAACTTGTAGGATCACCCAAAGCCCAAACACAAATGATTATCTCTTGCGGACTGTTGCCATTTAACAGGAAAATCGCCTCTGTTTCAGCAAAATTTCAGGGCGTTGCTGATGTGGACTGTATTTGTGTTTTGTGTTTGTTTTTGTCTTTTATATTTTCATCTGATGCCCCATTTTGGTGTTGGCAACACTTATAAAGATCAATAAACATATGCTTTGACCCCTTGTTCTTAGGTTCAACTGATAAAGGATTGAAAACTCTCACTAAAGGGAGGAGGTTCGATATTGGAGTTGGTCAAGGCGTTAGAGAAAACGTCCTAGTTCCTTGACGCCTAGATAAATATCTGAGGATAATAGATGACTCACCCTACCCAACATTGGTATTACTTAATAAAAAATGAGATTCCGCCTTACCCTTGGATCATGGGTGAATCCAACCTCTTTTTTAAAATTTATGTAACAAAAAAAAAACAGCACACGACTATATGGCCAAACATGGTCATGATACCCCGAAGGACGGAGATGTGGTTTTATTGCCAACTGTTCCAAGTGGTTGTTTGATATGTTTTTGAGGGACCAATTGGTCTGCCACTCCTTTTTTTTTTTTTTTTTTTGCTTGCTTCTTTGTACTAAGGACTAGATTCTCATAGTCTTGTCCCTTCTTGATTTCTCAAACTTCGGTTTGTCTGTACTTTTCAAAAAAAAAAAACAGCACACACATGCTTCAAGTCGTGTCTCAGAAACACCGGGTGACAGAACAGCTGAAACAAACCGTTTATGCGAGAATAATACGGGGTGATAAAACGACTGAAACAAAAATAAATAAACTGAACAAGAGGTGGAATATTTCATAGGAGGAAAAAGTGAGTGGTGCTCCTTCTTGTTCTTCGTCCATCACTTTCTTTAATAGGTCTAATGGGCATGAGACACGCTTAAAAAAGGGTCGCTCCACAAGAATGAGTGGACTCTTTTTTTGACACCCACCACAATATTTACAACCTTTGAGTCCACTATAGCCAGATTGGTATGGGGGGGGGGGGGCTTCAATTTTGATACTAAATAGCATAATGATGTGTAAAAATCCACCTTTTTTTTTTTGCTTAGAGCATCCGATATCCCAGGACAGGCCATCTTTCAGGCACATCAACGGCCACAGACTAATCCGGATCGAGACCGGGTGGCCCCTTTCGGGGGGAAGCCTCTACCACCCACGCATGCTGCATTCCCACGTCTCGAACTCAAGACCCATGGTTAAGTTAGGACAACCCCTTACCAGTTAACCTAAGCGTTTGGTGGTTAAAAAAATCCACCCTTTGGACTCATCTTAGGGCCCATTTAGATGGACTTTTAAAAAAATGACTTTTTTTACATTGCTTTTTAAAAATGTACTTTAATTAAAAGTTAAAGTTATTTTACGTTTAGACACACTATTTAAGAAGCACTTTTAAATAAAAAAGTGTTTTAAATGTGAAAATAGAGAAGTACTTTTTAATTAAACCCTGGGGATAGGGTTGTCATTTTATTAAAAATCAAGGTAATTGGTGTTAAAACAAATCATTAAAGAAGAGCAAGTCATTTTTTTTTTTTCATTCTCTCTCTTTTTTTGCACTTGCTTTTTTTTAAAAAAAAATCTACCAATTGAAGCTTGAAAAAAAAGCAGAATTTTGGCTTCTTTTTTTTTTGTTACTTTTTCTTTTTTTAAAAGCTCTCATCCAAATGCATTTATTAATAAAAAAAGCACTTCATTTTTTAAAAAAAAAAAACACTTTTTCTTAGAAAAAAAAGTTCATCCAAACGGGCTTAGTCCAACAAATTTCACATTCTTTCACTGCATTATATTTTGAATTTGATTTCTTTTTTTTTTGTGCTCCATGGAGTTGCAAATTCTTGTCAAGCTCATGGATTTATAATGAACAAGAAAAATCCCAATTAAAAATTTTATTGGTGAGAATGGTTTCATAATTTTTTATATATTAAAAGTCCAGTACTTTGATTTAGCTCATTTTCATCAATAAAATTTCTAATGATAGACTTTTTTTTTCCCAATTTTTCCTGATGAATACACTCAATAATGTATTGTTTCCTGTTTTTAGTGTTTGTCTGTGCACGAGATTGGAATTTGTGTAATAACAAGTAAATATATAAAAGGGATTTTATCTTGTAATACAAGGAAAAACATTTTAAGAGAATTACCATTCATATATCATTATGGTCCTATTTATAAGTTCATTTTGACTAAATCTCACATACCAAGAAGAGGTAGTTGACACAATGAACATGGGGGTAAATTTTCAACTTTACCCTTATTTATGATTGAGTATTTTTCAACTGTTTTTTTTTTTCCTCTTTCTATCTTCTGGGTATAATTAATATGGGTAAAATTGTCACAATCTCATTTATTACATGAAACTGGACTTATAAATAAGATCAAATCTTTTTGGTCAAAATAGACTTATAAATAAGACCAGAGTGGTAGGAAGTAAGGGTGGAAATAGGTCAGGCCTCTATCAGGCGGCCTACAGCTTGGCCTGTTTAGGGCCTGGTCAGGCCTAGCCTGTTTGTTAAAAAGGTCAGGCTTGACCTATTTAAAGGCCTAAATGTGTAAATAGATCAAGCCTATTTTATTAAGGCCTAGCCTGTTTACACATTAAATAAATATAATTATATTTATATTATATAAATAATATAATATTTATTATTTTTCATTCTTATATTCTACTAAAAGCTTGTATTTATATAGTTTTGATAGGCTCAAAGTGTACAAAAGTTTATTTATAGCTTCAAAGGCTTACAATATGAGGCATTTTTAAAGGCACGTTGTAAGTAGACCTTTAAAAAGGCTTTAGGTTCGATCAGGCCTTATGAAGGCTCAAGCCTGAGCCTAAAAAAAAGCATGCATTCAGGCGCAGGCCTTCTGCCCCCATTACAGGTTCAGACCTATTTAGTCAAAGTTTGGTCTAGTCTGACCTATTTGCATCCCTAGTAGGAAGCTAGCAAATACAAATTTTTAACTTGTAAATCTTGGTTTTGGCAAAGATCCCAAAAACCAAAACAAAGTTATCCGAAAAACAACCCATCAACTAAAGCCATAATTTAGGATAAGCTGTTGAAATCAAATTATAATCCAGACAATTGGAGCAATAATGGCTGTCAAAAATGCGTAAAGGGCCAAAATACCCTATTTGTTTGTATCTTCTGTAAATATTTCATTAACTTATTCCTTCTTTTTAGTAATTAACATATGAATAATTATTTTAATTAAAATTATCCAAACATTTCCAATTTTATCATTACCAATTTTTAGATTTTTTTTTTTTTTTGGGGTCATAATTCACGCAGCCAGTTTACTCTCTCTAGAGGCTAGAGGGTCCGGACTCACTACATTACACTTAAGAAGACCTTAATAGAATTGTTTGGTATCATTTGAGTTATAAGGCCCAATTTTGACCAAAAAAAATAAGGCCCAATCACTTTTTAGGTATGCTCTCTCTAGTCTTTTTTATAATTAATTTTATCTCTCTTGAAGAAGGTCTTTAATATAAGCAGTTTTTTTTGTGTCAAAATTTAAACTACATTATTCCCTTTCTACCACTATTAAATACATATCTTTATATTAATTACCAACCACTCACCACTAATTCTCTTTCATTTAATCATTTATTACACATTATCTCTCATATTTTTTATTCATTCTCTCTCCTATGCTCTTTTTATAAATAACGACATATTTGGAAGAAACATGACATTTTTTATACATTTATTGTTTTTAACTAATTTTAACCACTAGTTCATCTTGCGTAATAAAAACAAGTGTTTATAAAAAGGACAAGAGGGAGTGATTTTTATCCTCAAAATCTTTTCTTTTTAATCAATTTTATCCAAGTTGGTGAACGAGCGAGCTTATAGTTATAAGGTTGTAGATTCAAATCTCACCGATGTAAGAGCTTTGTTAGTGAACAATTTATAAATAGCTCCGTAAGCTCTCATTGAGCTTGAAGGCATGTTCTACCCTTGATGAGCCATAGGATCTCCCAATTCACCTCAACTTTTGTTTATAGAAATTAGAAATAAAAATTTATCCTTTAAAATATAATCCAAACAAAAGATAATTGCTTCAAAACAAGCACTTATATATATATAGAGAGAGAGAGACACACACATATATATTAAGTACTCTCTCCGGTCCTAAATACTAGTATAAGATAAAATTAACTTTTTTGGATAGATTAAGGAATCTAATTAAATTACTTTAGAGTATTTTTATTTTTTTCCAAACTAATTAGTTTGACTAATAAATTGATACATAATCTAAGGATATACAACATATGATATGATTAAATAACTTATTTAACCTCCTTAATTTCTCCTTAAAAAAGTCAAATATGTCTTTCTTATATTTAGGACCAGACTAAATATTGTTTTGGACACCTTCGAAGAATGGTTTCAAAAAAAAATTTATAAGTCAAGATAAAACTCTTCTTACTCCTTTTGATCCTTATTATAAAGCACCAACTAACAAGTGTATTTGGTCCTTTTTATAAGGCATCTGCGTGTTTCCAAGGAGCATTAATTATCTATTTTCATATATGCTCATAATTAATAAGAGTAGTAGGTGAAAGTAATAATTAATATGATATTAGAGTTTAGTGTAATTAGTAGGGATAATATTGGAAATGACGTAATTCTAGGACAACTTTATTGATTTTAACTTTTTTTTTGTGAGAATTGTTAGTTGGTGCCTTATAATAAGGACCAAAGAGAATACCAGTATATATCACTCTGGTCCTATTTATAACTCCAGTTTGACCAAAAAATTTGGTCCTATTTATAAGTCTATTTTGACTAAATAAATGAAATTGTGACAATTTTGTCCATATTAATGATGATGAGAGAGATTGGTTAACTATGTTAGGAAGAGAAAAAGATGAGAGAGATTTGACAATAAATTTTAAAATGTACACATTCATAAATGAGGGTAAAGTTGAAAATTTGCTCTATAATATTGAGATACCTAACTTTCATTGGTATGTGAGACTTGGTCAAACTGGACTTATAAATAGTACTTATCTTGTAAATGTTAAAAACAAAAATTAAAAATTAAAAATTAAAACAAACTGCGAACTAAAAGAAGTGAAAAGTGAAAATAAAAAAGTGATGATAGGAATTCTATAAAAAGAGCAAGAGAGGGTGGGGGGGGGGGGGACGGGAGGAGTGGGAGGAGAGAGAGAATGGAAAAGTCGCCGACATTTGGAATGGGAGAAGCGTCCAAAAAACACAGTAATTGCAGCAAATCTTCAAAAGTGGAACTTGTGGTCTAAGCTTGTCCACGTCACCCCCAATTCCCTCCAACCACTTTCCACTCCTTTTACCCTTCCTTCCCCCCTCATATTCTTTCATTCCCCTCCCATTTTTTTAATAAAAATTTATTTATTGATGTCAATTAAATGTTGTTCTTTTTATTCGTTTTAATATTATTATTTTACCCAAGAGACGTGCAAAAGTGTGGGAGAGTTGACCCTTTTTCAGGGGCATGTATTTGATATATATATATATTTTTTAAAATACTCTTTTATGGAGAGAAAGGGAGCGTGTGACTTAAAAAAGAGGTGACAATGGGAGAGGGTGACTTTGGTTAATTAATACGAGGATATTGATATAACATGTAATCATTGTTACGTTGAGATGTCGCCCTTATTAAAATTATCATAAAATTTAAATAATTTTTAAAATTACTCTTATTAATTACATTAAATTTTAACATCATGTTTTTTTTTTTTTACTATATTTATTAAATATATTTATTTTTTTTTTATCAAAACTTCCTATAAAAATGACTAATAATTAGCATTTTATAAATAGGACATACTTACTCAAAAAAAATATTAAAAAATAAGCATTTGTTTATTTTAAATTTGACATTTACATGACCATGTTTAATTTAGATACCCTATTTCATATTACTCCTCTAGTCCCTATTATAAAGTATTTTTTCAGAAGTATTATTTGTCTCATAATATGGTAGTAAATCACTTGAAGAGTCACTAATGCTATTTAAAAAAAAAAAATTGTCTCTATAATTAATACTAAGATTAATGTGACTCATTTTATTTTTTCTTCTCTTTCAAAACCTCATTAATAGGAATAGATTTGAATTTTTTTATCAAATTAAGAAATATTAAATAATTTTACTGTTATTTATTAATTCGTATAAATTAGTTAAGAATGTCCTATAACAAGGGCACGAGGGACTACTATGATGCGAATTTTGTTAGGAATTATATATAATTTATAAGATGTTTTTTGAAGCATTATATTAGGAGTAATTAATATTAGGAATTAGTCTTTATCCCCCAAGGTTGTTTAAAAATTTCCAACATTTTCCATGCATGGGAAGTTGTTTTTCTTAATTAATTCAAGGGCAAGTTTAAAATTACATTCTTACTCATATGGTATTTATTTTTTATTTCCCGTATATGTTTTTTTTTTTTTACATGTGGTAAGCCTAAGCTTGAAATTCCAAAATACAAACCACCTAAAATTAATAACTAGATTCATCCCAACAGATATTGTGTCGAGTATGAACCGAGTTTTATATCTTGGGTGCACTGCTGTGACTATTCGTAATTGCATATCTTCTACGTACGCTTCTTTGGTCAAAATATCTGCACATTCAATAGCCTCTCTGTTTGAATGGGACAAAACAACATGTCAATCTCCATACAATAGTTGACGTATGGCCTCTATTTCAGCTCTAAAAGGATTATCCAATACACTATCTCTCACCAAAATATTCAACGTTTTTAAAGAATCAGAGAAAACCTGTATTCTTTGAAACTTGTAAAGTTGACAAACCTCAAGCCCTATCTTAATAGCTACTACCTCTGCAATCGCCACCGAAAGGGTCCCGATACTCTTCATAAATCCTGTGACCCATCTTCCCTAGTCATCTCTAATCACTCCTCCAACTACTGCTTGATTATGTTGTCTTACTGACGCATCCACATCCAGCTGAACCCATCCTGGATTTGGCTTCTTCCATTTGTTATCTATTTGTGGTACCTCTGCAAGCAATTAATTTTTCAATCTCCCAGTTTGAGAAGCACAAAATTTTTTTGGTTGCCCATCCGATATCCAGAGCTTCACCTTGACTAATCCGAATCCGACTTGGGTCGCGCACCTAGCTATGGTGGGTGAGTCTTCCAGCGGGACTTTTCTACATTCACAAGGCTCAAACTCAAGACATTGCTTAAACGACACAAGCTGCTTATCACTTGTGCCAACTAGGGGTGGAAATAGGTCAGACCCTTATCAGAAGGCCTACAGCCTGGCCTGTTTAGGGCCTAGTCAGGCTTAGCCTGCTTGTTAAAAAGGTCAAGACAAGGCCTATTTAAAGGCTTAAATGTGTAAATAGGCCAGGCCTATTTTATTAAGGTCTGGCCTGTAAGCCTTCAAGCCTGGCCTGTTTACACATTAAATAAATATTATATCTATATCATATAAATAATATAATATTTATTATTTTTCATTCTTATATTCTACTAAAAACTTGTATTTATATAGTTTTAATAAACTCAAAGTGTACAAAAGCTTATTTATGGCCTCAAAGGCCTACAATATGATGCATTTTTAAAGGTCTATATTGTAAGTAAACCTTTAAAAAGGCTTTAGACTCGACTAAGCCTTATGAAGGCTCAGACATGAGCCTAAAAAAAAGCCTGCATTCAGGCTCAGACCTTCTACCCCCATTACAGGCTCAGACCTATTTAGCTAAAGTCTGTCTGACCTATTTCCATCACTAGTGCTAACCCCTGTTGAGAAGCACAAATTAAAATCTAAGACAAAACTCATTTCACATATTTACTTAATGACGCAAAAGTACTTTAAAAAACTAAATTAAATAAGCACTAACCGCTTTCTTTCATATTTTTCCTTTTATTAATGCATCCAATATGATCAAATGATATTTATTTAAAGAGATAATATTAATTTTAAAAAAATTAAATTACGAGTATTTTTTAGTTACTACATAAAATTCCTTATATCAACGTTATATAAATTATTATTATTTATTTCATATTCTGTTGTTCTGTTCTAATTGAAATTAAAAAAAAATATATGAAAATGAAAAAAGATTAAATGAAATTGGAAGCATTCTATTTTGAAGCCGGTCATGGCTGGCCAACCCCTGACACAAGCAATAATGATGTGTGGACTGGCCACACCTACTCCTAGTCGCCAAGTCACACCGCGTCCCCAGCCCCGTACGGACGACATCTTGGCCGTTGGTTTCCTCCAATATGGCCCCAAAAGTGGATCCGCTCGCAATTCGCATCGTTCAAAAAAAATCCTAAGCCTAACCCACCAAAATGAGGTCAAAGGTAAATTTTGATTATGCCTTTGGTCAAAATAGAATATTTACTCGGTCCAAAGTCTTCTCTAGTGGACACGATTTTCCACCATCCATTGGTAAAAATATACCCCTACTTCATATTCCTACACTTTATTATAAAACACTGACTAACCATTCATACAATCTAATAAAAATAGTTAAAATTAATAAATTTATCCTAAAATTTAAGTTATTTTCAATATAACCCTTACTAGTTACACTAAACTCTAATATTATATTATTATTACTCTCATTTATCACCCCTATTAATTATAGGCATACATAGAAAAAAAAACAATTAATACTCCTTGAAAACAAGTAAGTGCTTTATAAAAATGACCAAATATACTTGTTAATTAGTGTCTTATAATAAGGATTAGAGGGAGTAATACTCTTCTTGATCCAATTTATAAACAATATTTTCTCTTATGGGATTAGTCTTATAGATATAAACAATAATTTTATTTTGCCTAAAAATTTAATGTATCTTGTCCATTTTTAGTCTCAATTAATAGGAAGTCTCTTTCATCTTTTTTTGTCAAGGTTATTAAATATCAACCGGTGACTGAACTGGTTGAGGTATTGGGTCAAGCGTTAGTGAGTTAGATCGGAGTTAAATTCGCCTTTCTGTAATTTTCAAAACTATCTGGGCCATTTTCTATAATTTTCTCCAATTCTTCATTGCTAGTTGGAATGAAATTTAGCTGGGTCATTGTCCATGTCAGCTTTAAAAATACAAAAAAGTCAAACTAACGGTCTACCTATATTTTTGTTCCACTTTTATAACCACATAGTCACTTTTACATACACAAAAAACACTTGGTGATAGATACACTTTTGAAAACATCATGTATGTATTTTTACACTTTAACCCTAAAAACATTTGGCGTTAGACTCGTGAAACCTCATGTATTTTTACACTTTACCCATTAAAAAATTGCAATGAGTTGCTATCATTTATTAAGGGGGGAGATAAAGTTCAAAAGAACTATACAAATGAGTTTCTTATCCCAAATTAATTATTCACAACTTCTAAACACTTGGCAAGAAAACAAATTCATAACTTCTAAATAAGGGTGGAAATAGGTCAGGCCCCTATCAGGCGGCCTACAGTCTGGCCTATTTAGGGCCTGGTCAGGCCTGACCTGTTTGTTAAAAAGGCCAGGCCAAGGCCTATTTAAAGGCCTAAATGTGTAAATAGGTCAGACCTATGTTATTAAGGCCTGACCTGTAAGCCTTCAAGCCTGGCCTATTTACACATTAAATAAATATAAATATGGCTCAGGCCTTCTACCACCATTACAGGCTCAGGCCTATTTTGCCAAAGCCTGGCCTGGCCTGGCCTATTTCCATCCCTACTTCTAAATAATACAACAAAAGCAAAAGGAATATTCGTGTAATGCTTACTAAAATACTTATATATCTTAAAATAATACACACACTGATACACACATGAAAAATGCATGGTGCCCAGAAATGCAATAATTTATTAAGCTTTGTGCAATACAAGAGCCTACGTACCTAACTACAAATAATAACCAAACTCAAATAAAATAGTGGCTAATTCATTAAGTGCTAAATCATGCGATGAATTAATGAATCCATATATATTTATAGAGTGTTAGGTAGCATGGTGTTTAATTGAATTTTGTTTGTATCTAACATTTAAATCCATCCTTTTTTGTTTCCATGAACTGCCAAAAAATGCGACTCATTTATTACAATAAATTATAGGGAAAATTCCTTATAGAGATTTTTAAAAATATTAAAAGACAAAGGTATGTTCTCAATATTTATATTACTAAAGAAGTGTCAAAGCTTGATATGTCCTTTTTGAAATCAAAAGGAAATGACACAAATGTCTTTGACAAAAGTCTTCTCCATTCTCTTCTCCAATGACGTGGCTAAAACAACCTCCTTTAACAATGACGGCGACAGTGGTGGTGGCGAGGACAAGGGTTATGTAGTGGCAACCACTACGATGACATCAGCAGGGATTTGGGTTAGATGGCCTGGAGTTCGCAATTTCTTTTCTTCTCATTCTACATATCTAGATTTGACAGCTAGAACCTGGTTAGATCCGGCCCTCTTATCTCACTATGAACCTTTGAAAGTTGAAGACGTTGATGATGGCCTCCTTGATTTCTTTTTCCTTTTGCTTCATGATTTGTTGGTTTTTGATCTAGGTTATTTGTTGATTTTGTGGCACGTTGGGTCTACCATCACCAAATCTTCGATTTCTTCTACATACATGGTTCACTATTCTGGGCGAGTTAATGATTTTTTTTGGGAGAATTACACTCAAGTCCCAAAGAAGGAAAAAAATTACAAAAAAGTCCATTGAAATCATAAAATTACAAAAAAGTCCCAAGAGAATTTTTGTTGTAAATACATACATTTCGTGTTGTAAATACATACAAATATTTACAACAGGAAAATTATATATTTACAACAGGAAAAATATATATTTACAACAACACGAAAAGTAATTTTCATTCCGTACAAATAATATAAAAAAAGTCTCAAACCATTTACAACATGAAAAGTATATATTTACAACAACATTTAAACACCTGACCATTTACAATAGAAAAAGTATGTATTTACAACAGAAAAAGTATGTATTTACAACAACATTTAAAAAATTCTGTACAAATAATATCAAAAAAATCCCAAACCATTTACAACAGGAAATGTATGTATTTACAACAAAAATTTCCTTGGGACTTCTGGGTAATTTTGTGATTTCAAGGGACTTTTTTGTAATTTTTTTCCTTCCTTGGGACCTGAATGTAATTCTCCCTTTTTTTAACACTTGTAGGAGTTGTTATTTTCAAACTCGAACTTGGTAAAATAAAATCAGAAGTTGGTAATCTCGTATCAAGTCTAAGAATTAATAAATGCTTGTTTTCTCATTTTCACAATTGTTCAATTTGAAATGTAGTCTTGTGAATTTAATATCCGAATTTGGTAAAATCAAATCAACAGTTAGTAAAATCATATCAAGCCTATGATTTCATCTATACATGTTTTCTCATTTTTCACAATTGTTTAATTTCAAATGGAGAGTTGTGAAATTCATTTCTAAACTTTGGCAAAATCAAATATGAAGTTAGTAATCTCATATCAAATCTATGAATTAATTCATGTTTGTTTTCTCATTTTAAAAAATGTTCAATTTTAAACGGAGAGTTGTGAAATTCATATCCGAACTTGACAAAATCAAATATGAAGCTGGTAATCTCATCAAGTCTAGGAATTAATTCATGCTTGTTTTCTCATTTTCACAAAAATGTTCAATTTAAAATGGAGAATTGTAAAACTCATATCCGACATTGACAAAATCAAATATGAAGTTAGTAATCTCATATAAAGTATAGGAGTTAATCCATGTATGTTTTCTCATGTTTCACAAATGTTCAATTTAAAATGGAGAGTTGTGAAATTGATATCCAAACTTAACAAAATCAAATATGAAGTTGGTAATTTCACTTCAAGCCCAAGAATTAGCTCATGTTTGTTTTCTCATTTTCACAAGTATTTAATTTTAAATGGAGAACCCTTCGTCCTTGGGTTCAACTGGCAGAGGGGTCGGACACTCTCACCAAAGGTGGGGTTCGATCCTGGAGTTGGTCAAGGCACTGGGGGAGTCATCCTAATTCCTAGGTACCTAGGTAAATGCCTGAGGGTAATAGACGGCTCGCCTTGCCCAACATTGATATCACCTAGGAGGAATGGAGACTTCGCCCTGTCTTTGGATCGTGGGTGAGCCCAACTCCCTTCCTAAATTTTTTGTATAAAAAAAATAAATAAATGGAGAGTTGTGAATTTCATATCTAAACTTGATAAAATAAAATCACGGGATAATTTCCATCTTCATGACGCATCCTAACACCCATGGTCTAACATCTTCCTGATACTCATTAAAAAACTATAGATTCATATATCTACTTAGAAAATGATTACACCTAATAAACCACTAAGAAAAGAATTCATCCATAATTTTTCTAATCAACCTAAACACATACTCACTTAACTAAGAGTAGTGCAACCCACAGACCTCACAAGCAATTGAATTAATTAAAATATAGGGTTAAGTAGCAAATTTTTCCTGGAAGTTTTCACTGAGGAGTAATGTTACCCTAAAAGTTTTTCTTGTCTCAATGTTGTTTCGGAAGTTTCAAAACGCAGCAATGTCGCCCATTTCTATTAAAAAAGTTAACGGTCAGCGTTAATTTTCTGACAGTCAACATTAGTTTTTAATAGAATAGGGCAACACTGCTATGTTTTGAAACTTTCGGGGCAACATTGAAACAAGAAAAAGTTCCAAGGCAACATTGCTTCTGGGCTTATACTTCCGGAGCAGATTTGCTACTTAACCATAAAATATATTCACAATGAGATGAAAGTATATCCATGATTTTTGAACACTAAAGTATATCCATGATTGACACAACACTTCAAAAGCAAACCAAAATATATTACAAGGCATTTCAGTGTATAAAAATGTTTTGCGAATTTTCTCAAATGATGTGCCTGCGTAAAAAATAAAATTAGACTCAAAAGCATTTCATCAAACATCATCTAGGCATAAAGGGAGAAGCATATAGGACTTATAATTTTTTTTTTGCTCGAATATAGGACTTATAATCAAGCAAGTAAAAAAAACATAAGGGAGTATAAAGAATAAGTGTCATAGAATGTATTGTATGAATTTTGAATATCACATTTTTGGAACTCACATCTTATAGGAATATTGAAATTGGAAGTATTTGCCTGTCATTTACTATTTTTAAAATTGTTTATCTAGAATTTTCCCTAAATTATATTAACAGTTATAGCCATTCAAGGCTTAAATAAATAATGTTTAATTTGTGTTGGGGGGAAAATGTTTACATTGCATTCATGGTCAATACTCGATACCTTAATACACATAAGGTCTATGACCCCAAAATCTCTTTATTTTAATTATATTACTTCCCTTTTTTAATGTTACTTAAAAAGTCATTATTTTAAAACATAATAAATTCGTTACTTAATTGTAAAGGAAATCATGCATTTTTTATTAGAAAATTCCCCATCTTTTAAAAAGTACGTATTCTTTCTACTTAAAATGGGGATTTTTTTTTATATGTTTAAGATTTTTTGTCTAAATTTATTTATGGGCAAAGCAGCAAAAATACACATGTGCTTTACCCCTGAGAGCGCTCATCACCATATGTTTTTTTGGGAGCAAAAATACACATGTGGTTACCATTTTGGAGCAAAAGTCACATCTCACCGTTATGTTACTGTTCACTTCAGTTCTTTCTCTCTCATCACGGTGAACGGTAACATAACAGTGGGATGCGACTTTTGCTTTAAAATGGTAACCACGTATGTATTTTTGCTCCAAAAAAAAAAACATATGGTGTTGGACGTTCCGGGAGTAAAGCACATGTGTATTTTTGCTCATTAACCCTTTATTTAATATAGTATTGAAGAGCTGTGATTCTTTGAACATTTGACCATTCAAAATTCAAAGTCTAAGCTTCTATATTCTTTCAACTTTTCATTTCACCTATTAACTTTAAGCCACAAAGTGAAAGCATTAACTGAAATTCCCAATATTTTCTCCCAATTTAATTTTTTTAAAGAATTAGTATACCATGCACTGAGAAAAAGGGAAATTAAAGTGGTAAAAAGAAACCCACAATCTCCACTTATTTAAATCATTGGTGGCATAAAGAAAAGAGGGGCGTCACATCTTATTTAAGTCAAAAGGGCCAAATAAATTTAAAAAAAAAACAATAAAACTAAAAAATATCTTTTTTCTTTACATCTATACTACAAAGAGTATATTCAAAATTTAAGACAGCCGCTTATCAAACAACTCCTATTAAAAAAAAAAAGAAAAGAAATGAAAAATCAATAGATTGTTTATATTGATATACACAAATAATATTATATAATAAAATATTCTATGTCTTAAATTTTTGTTGAGAATTTCAAATATTATGATAATTACTTATTTTAACTCTCAGACAAAGAATGCAGTCAGACAATTATGCATGTCTCCACCTATAATCTAGTCAGCTAGCTAATTAATTAATCACACATCATTAATCCCCAATATTATGGTAAAATTTTAATACGCCAACTTGTTGAACACAATCATGAGATTGCTGTACACATAGAAATTACTATATATATATATATATGCACACACTATAAATAATTACTTTATTATATATACTCACACAAATATTTATGTCCACAAACAAAATTAAAATCACTTTTGCAAAAACTAGAAACATTACATACATGGGATATTGGGATTGCAGGATTCAATTTATTGAATTATACAACTCATAAGTGTATATTATCTAGATATTAAGAAAACAAATAGTGCTAATAGTAAAAAATAGAGTAAATACCCTTTCTGGTCACTAACAAAAAACATGAACTCTATTTTGATCCCTGAAAAAAAAGGTCTTTTTTAGTTCATAAAAAGGACGAATAATGGTCGATTGGTGGACATTTTGATCCCTCACAAATTTTCAAAAGGTCATTTTTAGTCCCATAAAAAGGACGAATAAGGGTCGTTTTTTTTTGTCAGAGACCAAAATGGGGATCGTTTTTTTTTGTCAGGGATCAGAAATGGTATTTACTCTAAAAAATAATAATAGATAATATTAATATTGGCTGAGTCGAGTGGAAGATATTTGATTTTCTTTATAATATTTGTGTGCGTGTGTGTGTGTTTGTTTGTTTGTTTTTTGGGTTTGGAGCTTTTTAGAGCTTTTGGGGTAGAAAATAGTCTTCCATCCAAAATTATTAAAGCATGACACAAATTGCAAAAAAGGACTCTTCATTCGCACCTTTAACAAAAAAAAGTACATTTTTATAGGTATTTATTTAGAATAATGATTGAAGTCTTTAAAAATTTTTTAAACATAATATACAATATAAATATATGAGATGAATTTTATTTCGATTTACATAAATAAACACTTTTAAGAGTTTCAATCGTGATTTCAAACAAACTTATATGGTCAACTAATATATATACACACACAAAAAAGTTCACATATCTTTTTATCTTTTAAAGATAAGAAAGTGCTAATCTTCTTTTTGTTTTTTAATTTGCAAATGCTGGTATATATCAATCACAAGCTTTTTATATATCGCATTGTACCTTATATAGTATATAGACACACACACATCTGACATCCCCCATAGATAATATTTGCGATTTGACTATCTGAATTTAGCTTTTTTATGTTTTTAGTTTACAAAATTAAGTTGAGTCACTGGTAAACTCGTGATTATTATAAACTCAGTTAAACTCACGAGTTTATATATTGAATTTACCGTTTTTATGTTTCCAACTTACAAAATTGTGTTAACTCATCATTAAACTCGTGTTAACTTTTTCAATTTGATCATATTTAGCGGTTTTAAATATAAATTTTATAGAAATTTCTTTATTAAATATGATAAATTATAAATGTTGATAGATTTAATTTAATTATTTGGTTTTAAAAATATTTAAATCAAATTATTGTTATTTTTTATATTTTAATTATACACTATTAATATCTATTTAATGGTAAAACTAAACTCTTACGAGTTCACGATATGAGTTGATTTCATTATCACGAATTCATTTAAATTCTCGAATTTGAGTTTGACAAGCCTACAGAAAGATATCAATTACACTACACATCAATCTAGGATTTTTGGCATTAATCAAGTGAACTTTTTTGTCTTAATCAAATGACCTGATTTGTCTTAATTGTACTATTAATTATTGATTACAAACAATAGTGCAATTATTATTTTACAATATTTAAAAAAGAAAAATCACTAAAGGCATTTTTGCATAAGGTTTTGTTGAAAAATTTAAAATCATAATTGTTGTCTAAAATTAAAATCACTATACCCGTAGAATTGTATGATACTTTTAGAAAAATTAATATCATACTGTAAAACTATATATAACTTTAGTAATTTTATAGTAGCATTCATAAAGTTCACCAATAATATTTTTTTTATTCTTAAAAATAATTATGTTTATAAAATTTAAATTTTTTTAACATAATAATTTGAAGGTAAGAATCATGGTTTTTTTCCCAATGTGCCCCTAATTAAATAACTATTTACCAAAATGCCCCTGTTTTGAAACTATTTCCCAATATGCCCCTATCAGAAAACTATTTCTCAATGTGCCACTGTTTTAGTCGACTAAATCCATGTTTTAGTCGACTAAATCTCGGGGCCAAATTTTTTTTTGAAAACCCCCGAAATTTAGTCGACTAAACATTAAATGTTAGTCGACTAAATTTCGTCGGAGCCTTTTTTAAAAAGCCCTAACCCGACATTTAGTCGACTAAACCGTAAGGCTTAGTCGACTAAATGTCAGCAGAGGGTTTTTAAACCCCAAAGTCGCGCCTATTCGAACCCTAATCGACTAAATCCCTCCCCAAACCTCTCCCCTCGGTTTTTGCCCCAAATCTTTGTTGAATCCGTTGGTGGGTAGCGAAGGAAACTCCATTCTAGTGTCATTTGCGTCAATTTTGGTATGTTCTCATCTACATTTCGAATTTCGACGGTTGTTCTTGCGTAATTGTTGTGTAATCTTTGTAGTTGAACTTTGTTAAGCTTTTGTTCTTGTTTGTAAGCTAAAACTCTCCCTTGTGCAGCTTGAAATTGTGGTGTGAAGGATGAGTTCAAGTTCAAACACGCTCGTTACTATAATCTACTATAGTGGGAGGCATTTTCAAGGTCCCGATGGTGTTCAATTTGAAGGAAAACGAAAATGATGAAAATCAAATGCGGCACTACGTACAACGAGCTTAAAGAAAAAAATTGTCAAAAATTGGGGCTACATGGAAGCCAATGCATTCATCGGATAATGGCCAAAGTGGAGACTATAGTTGGTAATGATAGTGTATACTACATTAGCAACACTATATGTGATGATGAAGATGTAGAGTGTATCATAGATGCATTTGCTAGTCGGAAATCACAAAAATTTATTGAGATATATGTTGAGTTTGAATCTGGTGAATCATCATCTATACCCATGCATACAAGATCTCCACAATGTTTTGATCAATAAGAAACACTTGTACCTGTATCTGTACCTTCACAAGGCTTAAGTGAGATAATATTGTTGTGTACGCAAGAACAACCGTCGAAATTCGAAATGTAGATGAGAACATACCAAAATTGACGCAAATGACACTAGAATGGAGTTTCCTTCGCTACCCACCAACGGATTCAACAAAGATTTGGGGCAAAAAAACGAGGGGGAGAGGTTTGGGGAGGGGATTTAGTCGATTAGGGTTCGAATAGGCGCGACTTTGGGGTTTAAAAAACCCATTTGCCGACATTTAGTCGACTAAGCCTTACGGTTTAGTCGACTAAATGTCGGGTTAGGGCTTTTTAAAAAAGGCTCCGACGAAATTTAGTCGACTAAATTTCGGGGGTTTTCAAAAAAAATTTGGCCCCGAGATTTAGTCGACTAAAACATGGATTTAGTCGACTAAAACAGGGGCACATTGAGAAATAGTTTTCTGACAGGGGTATATTGGGAAATAGTTTCAAAACAGGGGCATTCTGGTAAATAGTTATTTAATTAGGGGCACATTGGGAAAAAAACCAGAGAATCATAGTACCTACTACTCCTTTCACTCTAATTGTAAGGTAGAGAGAAAATAAATTTTTTGGTTTTATATATAAGTCACATCATTAATTTTTTTGAATTATTTTATAATTTCACCATTAATTTATTATTATATTGAATTTGTTCTAATTGGATATAATGTGATGAAAAGTTGTTGAATTATATTTTAAAACATGGTTAATAAAAATTTAATGTTTTTTGTAGTGTGCAAAATAAGTTTAAAATGACTTATAAACAATCAATATGTTTATGGGGTTTAAACTTCTCATGTTGCATAAGAAGAAAAAGATTCCTACATACATGAAATGATGGGACCCACACACACATATATATATAATGCTAATTATATATATATGTGGGTCCCACCATGTGTGTGTGACATGAGAAAACACTTCTCTTACAACATGAGCCCTATATTTATTTGACTTGAGGTTTGAGACATGTAACTGAAAGTTAATGTAAGATACAGTATCCCAAAATTTTAGTAACATAGTAAATTCGTGAGACCTTTTTACCACTTTTAAGGAAGATCCTCGTTTTTGTGCCACGTGGAGGCAAGAGCATCTATCTCATGCTTCCCCTTTTCTAATATATATATTTTTTTCAGTTACACTCAGCCGCACAGCACTCAAAAGCTTAATTAATTAATTAATTTAATTTAATTAATACCATCATCAACTAGCTTAACTGTATTTATTTAATGTAATTCTCTAATAATACAAAACGAGAACTCTGTCATGTCCCATAATCTACAGATTCTCCTGGTCACATGCTTAATTTCAAGGGCATTATAGTCCTTTCAAAGCCTTTCTTTTTTGGCAAAATCTCACTAGCCTCTTGGTCACCCCACCGTACTTATTTCTTTTTGCAGTTATTTGATATATTTTATTCTTTTATTTATTTATTTTTGGCCTGTATCGATTAAATTTAGTTTCGGTTTAAATATTACGGTGGCCTCAAAAATAAAAATACACTTTTCACATGTTTTCTTATTTAATAGAAAATGACTATAATGCCTGTGTGAATAATCAAAAAAACCCTGTAACAAGCATCCCACGTTGACTTTTTGACATTTTCTATAGCCCTCCCAACGCTTTTAGAAAAATAATTTGGACTAAAATAAAACTCACTTATAAAATAATTAATGTTCATTTTCAGTTTTATCCTTACAATTAATGCTTATTTTTAATTTTGCTCAAGGGTAAAAGTGATTTTTTTTTTAAAATTTTATGACACATTAAATGAGTTAACTATCATTTATTGTTCCCATAAATTAATTAAAGTACCCTATATTTTTGATGAGAAAGAGTATTAGAGTTTGTAATTAAATGCAACTCACTTTTTGTTAGTTTATTTAGTTACTATATTTCTTTCTTATGACCTTAAAGTGATTTTTCCTAAAATTTAGGCTTAAATATAAAAATGACCAATTTCAGGAATTTTATTAATTTTTTTTCTTATTTAAGGTTTAAAGAGGAATCAAGAAAAATAATTATAATTAAACAAAATTTCAGGAGTCTTTTATTTTATTTTATTTTAATTTCTGGGAATTTCTGCAGTGTTTGGCGCGTTTATAAATAAACCAACAAACTCTAGGACCAATAAAAGAGGCTTCTCACCTTACACCAAAAAGAGGCTTCGCTCATCGAAGTAAATCTTAGGAGGAAGAAAGATCAAAATCTAAAACAAATAAAAGGCTTCGAAACTGAAAGAGAGTGAGTGAGAGAAACTAGAGGGGGAGAGAGAAAGAGAAGCGACCAAACTTGAAACAGAGACGCAGTCTCTGTATGTGTATCTGTGTGTGAAAGGGTGTGTGAGTGTGTGGGTGCGTGTGGGAGAGAGGGGAGAGAGATAGAGAGGGTCGAAACCCCATATGCTCAAACCCATTTTTCTCTCTCTACTTTCTCGTTCTCAAACACGGCAATCTATCTGATCGGAGCTTCTCATTCTCAGTTCAACCTTCCGAAACTCTTTTGTTCCTGTGCAATTAGCTCCCTCTCCAGTTGGTCTTGTCTGTTTGGTTCGTACAATGGAGCGGTACGGCCGGACTAGTGAAGGGTCGCAGTCTGATCCGTCACCGGAATGGACCGGAACAGGAGGCGAAACAGGGCTCGAAGGTGAGTTTTTCTGTTCCTGCATTCTAAATTTCGTCCTCTTTTTGGCGAAATTTTGGGTATTGCTTTTGCGATTTGTGGTTTTTTGTAGAATGTGGAGTGTCATTAACTGGGTTTGATCTCGATTTTGCAAATGCAGAGCCAGTGTGGCAATTGGAATTGGGTGGCGGTGAATCGTACCCGCAACGGCCCGATGAAGCTGATTGTATCTACTATTTGAGGACTGGTTATTGTGGGTACGGCTCGCGATGTCGGTTCAATCATCCCCGAGACCGTGGCGTGGTAAATTTGTTGTAGTTAAATTGTTTGCGGGCTTTATTGAAGGGCTTGGTTTGCTTCCTGATGGCTGATATGACCATTCACTTCTTTGAGTTCAATTTGGTTTGATCTTGTCTTTGGGCCCGGGGCTATATGTTAGGTTTGAGCTTGCATTTGAGGGGTTGCCATCAAGTATTGTCTGGATATTGGTTATTAATTCAATTAGCTTATATGAGTTAAATATGTTTGCATTTGATATTCGGATCGAGTGTTTCTTAATTTGGAAACATATATATGAGTTGATTAGGTTATTGGAGCTGCGAGGACTGGAGCGGAGTACCCAGAACGAGCAGGCCAGCCTGTATGCCAGGTGCTTTATCTAATTCTGCTAACAACTTCGGGAGCATACTTTCACATTCTAATTCCTTGTTGGTAGTTAGTTGAACAGTCATGCATATCTATGTCAAGGATGGAAAGGATTTTATGCAAAATTTTGTTTTCATTGTAGAGTTGATGACATTCCTTTCCTATTGATTATGTGCTATGATATAAACTGCAGTATTATATGAGGACAGGATCTTGCAAATTTGGTCCGTCTTGCAAGTATCACCATCCTAGGCAGGGAGGAGGCACTGTTAGCCCTGTGTCACTGAATTATTATGGATTTCCATTGCGACCGGTCTGTATTGCTTTACATTTACTGCATAAGCTTATGTCTTTTCTTGAATGTTGGGATCACATTTTCTAATAATGGAGAGAGTTTGTTCCAAACTTGAATTTTTATAAATAACAGGGTGAGAAAGAGTGTTCCTATTATGTGAAAACGGGACAATGCAAGTTTGGCGCAACTTGTAAATTCCACCATCCGCAGCCTGATGGCATGCCAATTCCAGCACAAACACCAGCTCCCCCGGTTTCACCTCTACCTGTACCAATGCCTTCACCATTATATTCAACTGTACAGCCTCCATCTGGCCCTTCATCGTCACAATATGGTGTAATGCTTGCAACTCCAAGGCCACCTCTGCTACCTGGCTCATTAGTCCATAGTCCCTATGGGCATGTGGTTTTGTCCCCAGCTGTAGTCCCTTTTCCAGGTTGGAGTCCTTATCAGGTAGGTCAAACTTATTACTTGGTCATTCATTGTAGTTATTCATGCATTTGTTGAAGCCGTTGATCACTTGGTGCAGCCTCCTGCAAGCCCCTTAGTTCCCTCTAGTACTCCATCTAATGTTGGCTCAGCACAGCTTTATGGCATAGGGCAGCTAACTTCGCCAGCATCAACTTATTATGGACAGTATCAACCTTCAGGCTCCTCAGTTGGTCCTTCAGGCAGTAGTCAGAAGGAACACTCATTTCCAGAAAGACCTGGTCAGCCAGAATGTCAGTATTATATGAAAACGGGGGAGTGTAAATTTGGTCCATCATGTAGATATCATCATCCACCTGAATTAGTTGCTCCAAAAACAAATGTGGTCCTTAGTCCTGTGGGCCTTCCTTTGCGCCCGGTAATCATCATTCTCAACCCTTCTGTACAATCATTCCTTGTAATGGATTATGAATGTTCCATTTGTTCGGCTAAAATTTTAGTACTAGCTAGTCATTGGGATTTGATCCTAACTGTGAGGTATTGAAAATTGCTTTATTCAGAATTTGAAGCTTTCTTGGCTGGAGTTCCATTTTATTTTTTATAGCATCAATTGAAATAAATTTTATCGGAGGGAAATTTCCATTTCCTGTCTTTTTTCTACTGAATATACATATAATTGTGCGTTTTTGGTCTCAATTTCTTCAAGTGTGTTCAATGTAGACTATAAGCAAACACTTTCCCCTAATCTTCCTATGTGGATTTGTACTCTGCTAGGACATTGATTGTTATGAAGTATGAAATGATGGAACTTTTGCAATGCTTCTCTGACTAGTTTCTTGGGAATATTGGAGAGGACATCCTTTCCATTCTTCCCTCAATTTCCTGTAAATATGAGTAGAAAAATAAAGGATTGGGATGCCCCAAATTTCCTTTTGAAATTTTCTGTACAGTTCCCCCACGCAAGTAAAAAGAAAGGGGGGAGGGGGTTTAGTGGGCCCCACCTGCTCTTCTTTTCTCTTTATCTCTTTATCTTTCTCTAGCTCTACAGGAAATTTACAAGAAAAATAGAGGCTAGCTGGACTTGCCCCTGCTGATGAATCTTCTTGTTCCATGTTCTATGTTTTATTCTGACATGCTTAGTATATGCACCTTTCCCATATTTATGGAGATATTATTGAAAAGCATTGAAGATATTTTCATTCTCCCCTTATTCTCTATATGAAATATATTTCCTCATTCAGTAGCTTGCCAGTATTTTGAGATTCATTAACCTTTCTAAAGTATGCTTGAGAACATTAGCTGGTCAGTATTGTGTCTTTGCGCTTGAATAGTTGTTGCCTATTATGCAGAACGGGTACAACAAACTTCAGCTTATGACTGATTTCACATATGCTTGATATGGTATTGTGTTGTGAACTTTATCTGTCCTCACAACATTTGCATCAATGTGATGAATGTCATCTTAACCATTGCTTCTGCATAAATCAATATGACTTTTGGACAGTGTCATTGTTTAATCTATGTGCTATGTTTCTTCCTAACATGTTGAAAATTGTTCCTGGTTTCAGTAAAATGGGTTATTGTTTCAAGAAAAACAAGCTTTTGCATGACTTATAACATGCTATGATAGTTTTGGGTGTTGTTTTATGTAATTGCTTAATTATGGTAATTTTCTCTTTGATCTTGATTGGACTTGCTATACTAGAATATAACTTTTGGACGATTGGTCTGATGAACAAGTGATCCCTTGTTATGGAAATGATCCTAGTATTCTTTTGCACTTAAACAGCTATAAGGGCCAGTAAAATGTCTTATGCCCAGAAGTTGTATTGAAAACTTTACAATCTTTGCGGATGTTTGGAGTGTCTAGTGATTTGGCATTGTTACAAAATTGATATAATCTTATCATTGTTTGTGGTCCTCAAAGATCATGATAAGGAGAATTACTTCATTTTTGTATCTCCTTTTAAGATAAGATGCCTATATTAACGTCACTGTGAGTCTTAAGAGTGGCCTTGAAAGGTCTTCTGTAATGGTAGGGATAACCAGTGAGTTTTTTTGGAAAAAAAAAAAAAAACAGTGATAATTCTACCATTGTTTCATTACATTTTTCCAGAGTATTCAATGACGTATAGTCAAGAATTATATAAAGAATTATCAAAAAAAGAATTATCTGTTTATATACAGATATGTGAGTCAAACTATTTTGTTTACTGTGTAATTGTTACATTATCAAAGCCCGAGTCTATAGTATGGGGAGATTAAGCTCATGGATCTTGGGATGTGAAATTTAATTATTGACGAGTATAATCATATTAAGATATACTAGTGTGAGGTAAACTCGTGGATTTTTTTCTCTGGAGATTCATTTGGGTTAGTAATGGATGATGAAGATGGGTTTGAGAAGTTTGAGAACTATCTCAATATGGGAAAAATGATAAATTAGTAATTATCTGAAGCAGAAAACATCTTTGAGTCTGATGAAATGATGGCAAAGTTTATTGGTTAAAAGATTACCTTTTTGTTGTGGAAGCTAAGATGCAAAAGGTTTTATGATAAGGTCACAAAAGCAGTTTAATTTGTGACATTTCTTTTCTTTTTTCCTTTCAGACTGTACAAGTCTAAGCTGATTTTATGTAAGGTTGTATCAGTGATGTACTTTTTAATCTTTTGCATAGTGTTATGGAGTTGACTTACATATAGTGTACTTGAAAACTTTAGTTGAATTAAATTCTGATAATTTAGGTGAGCTGGAGGAGAGAGTTGTTGGCATGAGATGGGTGCATATATTAACAACTGATTGGTATAGGTCCATAGGAAGGAAAGTAACAGTGGAATTTAGGAGAGAAACTCTGCCTCTTGAAAATATCAGTGAAACTTCATGTGTGCATTTCATTTCCTTTTCCTTGTTTTATTCCTGGCAGCTGGCAGCTCTTTATTATTTCTGTTTTGGAAACTTCTTTATCACTTGATACTTTTAAAGTTTAAGGTGTAAATAGTGAATTGTGATGCAAGCAATAGATGCGAATTATTTGGGCTTAATTATCTTGTGAATATGGAATGCTTTGCAAGATTAGTTTGTTTGTCTGCCATTTTATTAAGAATCTGATTTTGGTCTTTTATCATCCAGGGTGCACCTCCTTGCACTCATTATGCACAGCGTGGGGTGTGTAAATTTGGCCCGGCATGCAAATTTGATCATCCTATTGGAGCACTGAGCTATAGTCCGTCTGCTTCCTCCCTAGCTGATATGCCGGTTGCACCCTATCCTGTGGGCTCATCAATTGGCACTCTTGCTCCGTCATCTTCATCGTCAGAATTGCGACCTGAACTCACCTCAGGATCTGGCAAGGAGTCTTCATCATCCAGAATATCTTCATCAATGAGCACATCAACGGCATCAGTTGGCTTAACCTTGTCATCTGGTGGATCCGTTTCTCAATCAACTGCTCAACAATCTGCTCAGAGTTCCAGTCCTTCAGCAATCTCCAATAATACCACAAGCAGCTCCGTCTCTCACACCTCTAGTTAAGCAATGTGAATGCATACCTCATTATAACTCCTTTTTATCTCAATTCTTCAACTGGACATCATTATTTAAAGAGGTCCTGAAATAGGTTTTCTTTTTCAGTTATTCCAGTTCCTCATTCAGTTCTAGGCACACGTCAGCATCAATTATCTTTGTGTCATATAATCTTTTCATGGCCATCTCTTTGATCTTTTGAATAAAACCATGGCCAACCTGGAGATTTTAGCAACCCCATACAGCCACCTTTCTTCTGAATAACTTTTAAAAGAATCTGCAAAGCCCATTATGCATGTCCATCCTAATCTCCAATTTTTTTGGAGTTTGTTGTAGCTATTTATGCTGTGGTATTTTTTAATATTAAGAAGATTCTCTGGCCCACAGTTTCATTGACATGTGTTTATGTCTCTTCACCTAAACCCTTCTCTCCTCCAAATACCAATCCTTTTTTATTCTGGGAACAATTTTCCAACTGTATTAGGGAGCTCCTATTCACTGCCGTTCCCAACCTTTTGACTTGGGTTTACTGTGAAGAGAAGTAATCAGGAGACTACAATGAGGCTTCACATTGCTTATCTTATATGGTTTTTTTAGATACACAAAAATGTTGTGACAAGTGAAATGCTTGACTTGGTACTTAAATTTATTACAAAAATACATATATGAAGCAACATTTGAATCAAAACCTTTGAATGTGTAATAATTTTTTGCCTTCCCTTTCTCAGTTTACTTGATCAATCTTTAATGTGAGATCACGTAATTTTCTGGTGGGAATTTTCTTTCTTATCTGCCCATTATGGCTGAAATATTTGGACATGTTTATTGTATGATCTCATTTTGAATTAGACACCACACTATGCTTCAGTCAAAAAAGGTACAGCACAATGCCTATCTGAGTGTTCCTGCCAATTGGGAGGATAGCCACTTACAGCTGTAGCTTTGTGTAGTGTTTGGATTTTGATCCTAAGTCTGATAGCTACAGTGAATATTTGAGGAGTGTTTTAGTAGTGGTTATATAATTGGCTAGTTCTTATAGTGGTGTTGGTGACTCCCAAAAATATATACCAAACTTTAGGGTGTGTTTGGTTGGGGGGAGGATATTGACTAAATTGCCATTAATGAGAAGAGTGTAGTTTTGAAATATTGAAAAAGTTTCATAGGCAATTTGGTCAATATGAGGTAAAAACATATGTTGTGTGAATGTGATGTGTGGCTGCATATGTTGTCTTTGGGTGGGTACAAGAGATGTTAATCAGATAGAACCAACACAGTATGAGTATAAAGAACTTGATTTGCTTTTCTTAATCTGCAATTTCTTCAATCTTCAAACTTGGGATTTGCTCTTATTGATATGCCAAATAAGGACTGATCCAGGAAGATAAGATTGATGGATGGCTAAACAAAGATACTCTGATATTTCAAGGGCAACTCAGTTCAGAGATGTGCTGATCTTGCTTACAATTGGTACATTATGTATGATGAAGAATGCTTACTACTCCTCCGTTCTTAAATACAAGACATCCGTTGATTTGACTTTTTTTTTAGAGAGGTTAAGGAAACTAAATAAATTATTTAATTAAATCATATGTTGTGTATCATTAGATTATATATCAATTTATAAGTTAAACAAATTATTTTGGAGAAAAATAATGAGTATAAATATTTTAAAATAATTTATTTAGCTTCCAACCTTCATGTTTTGATGGCCAAGAAAGGGAAATGAGGATTAGAAGCATGCTAATCTAGAAATCTTCATTGGTCTCCCAAAATAGAGCTAGGAATGCATCTTAACAATAAAGTATTTTTTTCAAATTTATTTTCTATCATTCTTGAATTAACTCTTTTGTAAATCAATTTGTTTGTTTCTCTTATTGATTTCATTTTAGCCCTCGTAGTTGTCTTTTATCAATTTGTGTGCTTGTTTTTGTCCTAAACTTGTTCCAAATCTATGGAGTTAAGGTATAAGAAAGATATAAAATAATTGCCAAGTATTTAATCAAAACATAACGAGTCATAGATTTATAGTGCTCATCAAATAGTAAAAAAGTTTGGCTTCATTCTCTCCATTACCATTATAGATGTAAAAGAGTTGATAAAAGAAAAACCCAACTTTCTTGAAACTTAGTTGAAATTTCTTAAGATATACCACTCTGGTCTTATTTATAAGTCTCTTTTAACTAAATTCACATACTAAAGGAGAGGTAGTTAGCTCAATGATTATGAGATAAATTTTCAACTTTGCCATCATTTATGAATGAGTATCTTTCAACTCTTTATTCTCTCTCTATTTTTATTGATACAATCTTTTTTTTTTGTCACTATTTTTATTGATACAATCAATATGAACAAAATTGTCACAATTTCATTTATTACTTGAAAGAGGACTTATAAATAGGACCAATTTTTTTGGTCAAAAGAGACTTATAAATAGAATCAGAATGATATGAGACTCATAAATCAAAAAGTTAGATTATGGTCCTACTATACAGAAAAGTATCTGTAAATTCAACTGTTCATATAAAAATCTTGTTACTAGATAATTGAATAATACTCCCCCGATTCTAATTATAAGAATACTTTTGTAGTGTTAAATGATCTTTAAGGTATAAATTTAAAACTTAGTTTGACCCTGGATCACTTTCTAAATTCTTGTCACTCAAACATTTTTTTAATAAAAAAAACATTTTTCATCATGAATCATGATGACAAAAATGCACACAATTCTTTGTTCATAACTCATGAACATTCCAAACTCAGCTAAAATTGGGTCCCACAATCTAGGGTTCTTGTGAAAAGAAAAAGGGAGGAAAAGACAATGAACCAATGAATGAATAGAGAAATAGTGGTCAATAAGACATGGAAAGTACAGATAGCACAAGCAATCAATTAGAATTGGATGGACAAATTTTTCTGCGAAGCTTTGCTTCTTGTTCCCAAAAAGTTGAGGCAAATGCCCCTAAAACAAGGATTATATTAAACCATTCCACATCAATCTGTTTTCTTTTTATATTAATATTACAAATCACTTTCCCTCTATCAGATTTGATCATTTGAAAGTGAAATAATCACCCCCCCACCAAAAAAAAAAAACTTCTTTTGCTTTCACACAGATTTTTGTAGCTATATTCTTTTTTTTTTTTTTCGGTTGCCCATCTGGTATCTAGAGTTTCGCCTTGACTAATTCAGATCTGACCCGGGTCGCGCACCTGGCTATGGTGGATGAGTCTCTCAGTAGGGCTTTTCTGCATTCACAAGGCTCGAACTCGAAACCTTACTTAAGCGACATAAGCCGCTTACCACTTGTGCCAATCCCGTTGGTTTTGTAGCTATATTCTTTGATTTGTCTATGATTTTGCTGTAGCAGAAATTCTTCCTTACATCTGTGCATATAAAGTAATTGGGGTCAAATTTTTGTGAGAGAAAATCACTATGAGGTCTAGAAAAGAGATGTAATTACTAAAAAGTCTGGAACAAGGGAGTATTGAACCATTTTGGTGATAATCTTTTTTCATTAGAATGTTACAATGATTCTCCCTATTTTTGCCATATAACCTCCTCTTCTCCACTCTCTCACACAAGAGAAAAAAGTCGATGGAGACACTCCTCTCCCTTCTCACATATACACACACTTTTCTAAAAAGACAATATAGACCTAGTCAAACTAAAAGGAAGAGGCAGGAAAAAGGGGGAAACGGATTATCTAAGAAGCGGAAGCCTTCTCATCCCTCAGTATCCTAATCTGGGCCGTCCAATATTTGATCCAAGGGTCCAGATTTTTTTTTAAAAAAAACCGCGCGCGGTTTTTAGAAAAAAAATATGGACCCTTGGATCAAATATTGGACGGTTGAGATTGATGGATACTGAGGGATGAGGAGAGACCGGATACTGAGGAAATCCGGATCAAGGGTATGATTTTTGTGGGAGTGGCTTCTCTCCGCTGCTAGAAAACGATGACAATTAATCAATTCAAGGCTCATTGACATAATAGCGAAGTAGGCAGATTTTTTTTTTATGCCAACACAATTATTTTGGTTCTTTGATATAATTGTTTTTATTTTTATTTTTTAAAAAAATTAATCTTGGGGAGCTTCATAAATTATAAACAATGTTATTAAACCTAGATTGGACCAGCCGGTTCGATCCAAAAACCGGTGAACCGACTAGCTAACCAGTCCAGGTGAACTACTAAATTGGTTTGCTATTTTTTTTTTTAATTTTTTTTAGATTTAATTTGATTTTTTATTTTCTTCGATTTTTTTTTTATTTGTATGTTTTAAGGTGATGGATAAATAAAAAAATACTTTAATATGCTGAACACACTTAGAAAAATACTTTAGGGGTGTTAATTGAACATTATCTATATTATTATATCATAAATTTTATTTCATCAATTTATTGTTAAAAAATGTCTATTTTTTTGTTTTGTATTTTGTGAAAACTTAGATTAATTAACAATTTATTTTGTACTAACATAGAGTTTGTCTAGTGTATTAAAAGTCTTGTTAGATCCCTTTGGGTCTTGAACTTGAGTCTCATAGGAAATACTTGTATCAGGAGGGGCAATTATGAATTTTGAACTGGATGCCGGATGATAACATAAAAAAGTTTATTTTGTTGGAAAAACAATTTATTTTTAAAAAATAAAAACAATTATTTCAAAGAATTGAAATAAATTTGTTGAGTTATTAGATTCATGTTGTGCCTTGAACATTTACCTTCCTTGGTAACTGGGTTAGTGGGCCTCAATTGATTAAGTAATTCTTTGAATTAGTAGTAGAAACTGTTTCTCCCACGTGATTTATGATATATAAGGTAAATTTATGAAATGAGTTTCGTCTAGACTTGATGAACGTGATTTTTCAACATCAATCCAAACGGGCTTTAAAATGCATCATTTTTTGGTAGCGGACGGCAGCAAATATGAAAAGCAGAGGAGAGAAGTTGCTCCCGAATTTCCCCCCTAAAATTCTGAGTAAGAGCAAAAGAACTCACCCCAAAAGCGCAATAAAGTGATTATATAATGGGTTAAGGAGCAATAATACACATGGGCTTTTCCCTGGAGAGCGCCCAGCACCACGGGCTTTTTTTCGGAGTAAAAATACACATGTGGTTAATATTTTGAACCAAAAGTCACACGCAACCGTTATTCAACAAACGTCCGTCATGATTTAACAGTGAGCATGCACGTCTCTCTTCTCACACACGGACTGTCTCTCTCCGACACTCACGTCTCGCTTGCTTTAATTAACTGCAATCTAA
Organism: Acacia pycnantha; assembly: GCA_025563575.1. NCBI lineage: Eukaryota > Viridiplantae > Streptophyta > Magnoliopsida > Fabales > Fabaceae > Acacia > Acacia pycnantha. Next base: position 10,669,846 of record JAMWYP010000001.1, on the reverse strand, counting down.
ATCTCCCCCTCCTTCATTTGTCGTCTTCTTACTCTGCACCGGAATGGCGAGAGAGCTCCTTCAACTTTATCTGCTGCTTCTCCTTCTTCTCCTTCCTTTGCAACAGACTCCTTTTGCTCTTCCTCCGCTCATGTCCAAGCTTGCTTTCCCATGCAGAGAGCAACATCATTATGAGTGAGTATTTTTGCCCAAACCAGTTATATGTGCTCTGTTTTCGAGCAAGAAAACAGAGGTGCTTGTGCACATGCTCGTGAGGTTCATGCTCAGATCAACACTCACTCGCGCTTTTATTCCTCCTCAAAACACAGCACCTTCGTCCTCCTTGGCAATTAAACACCCCCGAGACCCCCGTATTCTGAGATCACAGAACCAAACAACAACAAAAAACCAAGTATAAATGCACAATTCACAATATAAAAAAACAGAGGAAGGTAGAATTAATGTGATTACTTTGTTGAGGTTCCAGATTTTGAGCATGGTTTTGGCGATATGAAGAGGGTCTTGAAACAAGCAGTCTCTGGTGGGGAGGGCATAGTGTTGGCACCTGAGAATGGTGCCATAAAGGAGGACGAGCTTGTTAAGGAGCTTGAAGTTGTGCCTCCCAACAGAGTCGCTGACATAAACAGGACCACCGGAGATGGCGCGTGAGGCGGTGTGGAACTCAGGACAAGGGTGGTTGGATTGGAACATGTCCCAATCAGGGTGTATGAAATTTCCCATCCATAAGCTATTATAGGCACAGTGCACCATGTGACATCCTTGAAGCCAATACGTACCGTTTGGATCTCCGGCAGGGTCGATACACCAAAAATCATCACCTGCAAACACACAAATTTAAATAACAAAGTGGTGGTTTTGAGAAAAGTTGTGATGGTGGTGACGTACCCACGCGGCCAGAGAGAAGGTTTGGGTGTCGAGGAACAAGAAGTCGTTGCATTGCTGCATGCTGGAGATGACACCATTAATATAATATGCAAAATGCTAATTTAAAAACACGCCATTAATATTTGTTTCATTGGCACAAAACAAAGAAAGGAGCCAAACCATCAATTTGCAAAGAGAGACACTTGTTCATCAGTATATTCCAAATATCACACTTCTTCCATATTTTTCTAAAGCAACCTTCCCTAATCATTGCTTTATATATATATATATATATATATATATATATATATATATATATATATATATATATAATATGAACATGCATGATGATGACAGAGCAAAAGACAATAATAAGGAAAGCCCTATTGAAAACAGGGTGACATCTTCTATTTTTTTCTTATTTGTTTTTTTATCTCAGAGACTCGAATCCTTTCTCCTTCCTCACTTGCTTCTTCAGTTTCAAACCACCTGCACAAACACAACCCACAAAATCAAACATGACCCAAAAAACAAAAATGAAAGATTAAAAATCGAGAAAGAAAAACTGAGTGGCTTTTTCTCTGATGATCTGAGCATGTGGGAAATGCAGGCAAAAGTTGATCACGCCATCAATGCATTTATACTTGGTTTTTTGTTATTGTTTGGTTCTGTGATCTCAGAATACGGGGGTTTCGGGAGTGTTTAATTGCCAAGGAGGAGGAAGGTGCTGTGTTTTGAGGAGGAATAAAAGCGCGAGTGAGTGTTGATCTGAGCATGAACCTCACGAGCATGTGCACAAGCACCTCTGTTTTCTTGCTCGAAAACAGAGCACATATAACTGGTTTGGGCAAAAATACTCACTCATAATGATGTTGCTCTCTGCATGGGAAAGCAAGCTTGGACATGAGCGGAGGAAGAGCAAAAGGAGTCTGTTGCAAAGGAGAGAGAAGAAGGAGAAGCAGCAGATAAAGTTGAAGGAGCTCTCTCGCCATTCCGATGCAGAGTAAGAAGACGACAAATGAAGGAGGGGGAGATTTAGATTGCAGTTAATTAAAGCAAGCGAGACGTGAGTGTCGGAGAGAGACAGTCCGTGTGTGAGAAGAGAGACGTGCATGCTCACTGTTAAATCATGACGGACGTTTGTTGAATAACGGTTGCGTGTGACTTTTGGTCCAAAATATTAACCACATGTGTATTTTTGCTCCGAAAAAAAGCCCGTGGTGCTGGGCGCTCTCCAGGGAAAAGGCCATGTGTATTATTGCTCCTTAACCCTTATATAATTAGAAGAAGAAAAGGCTCGCAGATAGACTCAAGTTACAAGAAACCAAAAAAAAAAAAAACCGTACGAGTGCATGCAAAGTAATGCTAGAGAGCAAAAAAGCATGATGACAAAAGGCACACACTAACACTATCAGCTATCAAACTTATCTAAACTCAGAACATTGAATTTCCCATATCGACATCTCCAAAGGCATATGAAGAAGAAGAAGCTGAAGCTGAAGCATATTGTTCAGTCATTAGTCCATAGCTTGAACTAATCCCAGTACTCCCAAAGAAGCATCCGTCTTCTTCTTCAACCCTCATTGTGTCGTTGCTCTTGAAAATAGCAGAAAGCTCACTGAAATCAGAATCCCATGACAGTCCCTGAGAGATTTCATCTGGGTATGAAGAAAAATCTGAACTTTCACAGCCCACAGTTGGTATTTTGACGATGCGTTCTTGTTGATGATGAGATTGCCCCTTTTGGTTATTTGAAGCACTCTCATTGTTCCTTCTGAGACAGTTATCGGGAACCACACATTCCAAGTATCCTGAGTTAGAATCACTGGAAAACAAGAAAAAGTTCTCAGTTTCAGGCATGTCATTGTTCATCTGGGTAGGAGGAAGACTAGGCTCAATCTGATGATGAAGGTGGGTGGAAATGGAATTAGAAGTATTAAGATGAGACATATCAGATACTATTACACTAGCACTACTCTGATAGGTTGTTGGTAAAAGAGCTTGAACATCTAAAGGAGAAAGAAGAGTGTGAAAAGAAGCACTGTTGTTAGTGTCAGAGTATATGAAATTTGTTCTTGCTTGGCTTCCTTTCATGGACAGAGCAGCTCTGTCATAAGCCAGAGCAGCTTCTTGTGCAGTGTCAAAAGTTCCAAGCCAATGCCTTTCTTTTGTTGTGGGGTCCCTTATTTCTGCAGCATATCTTCCCCAAGGTCTTCTTCTGACACCAAGAAACCTTCCTGGTTCTGATTGCTTTCTTCTTCCTCTTTTCTCACCTCCACAAGGAGATGTATTTCTCTGAAGAAGAGACAGAACCATCTGGGTCTGGTTTGCTTCATAGCCTTTGAAGGATGGTGATAGTGAAGAAGAAGAAGAAGAAGAAGAAGAAGAAGAAGAATCTAGGGTTCTAGAGGTGGACATGGCTTCAAAAATGGGCAAGCAAAAGTGACAGGAGTGAGAGAGAAAGTATAGAACACAAAAAGAGACTTGAAGAAGGTTCAGTGAAGTGAAGATGATTTAGAAATGAGAGAGCTTGTGGAGTCTTTTAAAGACCCAGCCAGACTTTGAAGAGCCTTGACCAAAAGTAACTTGGTTCTCAAGGAGATATCATATCTCTGTATTTGAGAAAAGTAATCATCAGGTCAAGTGCTTACAGTTTTGATTTAGTTATAACTCAATCATTAAACTTTGACTCAGTGTAAAGTCTATTCTTATAATGTTAACTTTGTTAAAACTCAATCCCTAAACTCAAATTCATTACAATTTAATCCCTATAGTTTTAACTACTCAACATTTTAATTCCTAAGCTTAATGAAATATATAATTATATTTTAAAATATAGGGACTAATATGTCAAATGATTAAATTATAAGAAATGGGTTGCATTGAGTCAAAATTAAGCGACTGAGTTATAATTAAATAAAAATATATGACTGAGTTGCATTGAGTTGAAATTTAAGGACTAAGTTACAACCGAGTAAAAAATATAAAGGTAAAAAGATTAAATTTGCTTATATACATATATTTTTTTAAAAAAATAAATTTGTAAGTGTTGGAGTAAAGATTTTAACTTGATAATAAGACTCCAGTCATATTTTAGCTAAAGCGTGAAAAGATTGGATTTTTATTGAATCAAGCTCCAGAGATCTTTCTCTTTCTTATTTCTATTAAATCCCTAGTTCTTCATCCTAGTTACTTGAGGAGTTACAACCAAACAGTGAAAATAAAGATTCCTTTCAATTGTCAAGTACTTTAAATGGGGCTTTCTAACTGCACTTTTGCGTTTTTATTTCTTTGCTGCAGTCACTTTCTTCCTAGTTCCAATGACAATAGTCAAATGCAATTTCTACATCCAAATAACTAAAAGTGTAAATACTATTCAATTTTCTTAGTACTCACAAGAAAAAATGTGCTCGGACAAGAATAGAAAGAAACATTCTTTCATTTCCCCCCTACTAATGAATCTTGTATAATATGAGAAAAGTTTTATTTGGTAGATCATACAAGTAATTATGTACTCCCTCCGATCCTAATTATAAGAGCTAGTTGACTTTTGTTGGAGAAATTAAGGAAGCTAAATAAGTTATTTAATCATTTTATATATTGTGTATCTTTAGATTATACATTAGTTTATTAGTCAAATTAATAAGTTTGAAGAAAAAAATAAAAATAAAAATACTCTAAAGTAATTTAATTAGCTTCCTTAATCTCTCCAAAAAAGTCAACTAGCTCTTATAATTAGGACCGAAGGGAATATAATCTTACCCATCTATTTTGATTTGATGACTTTTATCAAACTGACTAATCCAAAGTGCCAAGTGAAATAACACCATTTCAAAATTGTATGGAATGTCAAGAGTCCAGTGATCTAATGATACTAAGTTTTTTTTTTGTTATAAGTTTGTGAGTTCGATTGTGTTTAAATTATTTCAATCATTGTTCTGAAATCCGGACCGAATCGGATTGGCCGAACCAGACTGATAACCGGTGAAGTCCAGGCATCAACCCTTTTTTGGTAAAAAAACGATTGAAAAGAAAAATCTTTAGAATTTTATATTAAACATCCTAAAATCTTCAATTTTTTATTTGTTTGGCCCCTAATTAGTTCAAGTCTGACCTACTGATCTTTGACCCAGTACCCCAACCGATTTAGTGGCCGGCCTGGGTTTCAGAACCTTGGTTTTAATCTATTCATTTATAATTTTTTCTTAAAAAAGAAATTGCAAGGAATGGCGTGATTTCACAAATATGTATCCTTGGACAACTCATCATAGGATGGATTTATAGTTAAAAACAAAAAAATGTAAGTTCCCAAAACATTGTGAATAATATGAAACGTAGGTGAGGTAATTATTACATCATGTGCATGCAAGAAATTGAGATTTGTTAAGAGAAAGATAGAATTAAATGAATCTTCAAATGCATGAGTTCACGTGTGAAGAGGTAAGGCTAATAAGCAATAAACTACCCAGAAATGTTGACCTGCTAAACTCTATTGGACTACACTTGGCAATAGCAAAACAATGAAAAAGACAGACACTCTCTTAAAAAACTTCACACCTATTTACTATCAGTATTCATCATCACCTATACCAATGTACATGTTCATTTCTTACTTCTTTTTTGTTTTTGTTTTTTAAAGTTGTTCAATAGGTCATTAAACTTGAATTAGTATATACTTTCTCCGGTTCTAAATATAAAAGTCAATAAGAAAATTTGTTTTTATCTTAAATGTAAGACTTAATTTAACTTTATCCACTAAATTTGTAATTTTTCTTTAAAATCTCCCTATTATATTGCGCATATTATGAGCTTTTTTAGTAAAGAGTAGTTTCCAATGTAAACGATTAAGTACCAGTGTTGGGAAGGGTAAAAAGTCAGTTGGGACAAAAAAAAAAAACAATTGAATGCAAAAATGTAAATGCCTTTGAAAGTAATTTTTTTTCCCCATATTTGAACATATTGTTATATCATCTAGACAAGTTTACGTCAAACTAACTTTTTCATAAAAACCTATCGAAATATAAATCACGTTACACACTACTTGACTTTCATTTCAACTTCAATTTGTAAAAGTCAGTTGAGATAAAGTAATTTTTGCAAGTATTAATTAATCCAAACAAAAATGGATAGTTTAGGGAAACCAACACAAACATTTTTTATTAACAAATAACTAACTTAACTAATTTTCTTAATCTCAATAAATTAGTTGTATCTAACTCTTCTTTCATTAAGATTAGAGAGTAAATGATTGTAATTGTTGTCATTTGCTTTCTTTTTCTAAAGAATATCTATCATGATATATATATAACTCAGCTATCAGTTATATATATGTTTCTGAAATAACTTTCTAGATGAAAAAGAAGCATAAGATTGAATGATTGGCTCAAAGGAAACCAGAAATGGAAAACAACTGCAAGGTTTTGTGGAAACAACTTTGTAGAGAGAAGTCAGAAACATTTGAATTTGAAGGTTTTAATGAATTGAATGTGATGAGAATGCTGTCATTCTCTGGCTGGTTTAATTTGTAATATGCAACATGTGAATCTCTGTCTTTTCTGCAAAATGAAATCAATCCTTAAGATCTCAAGCTCTTGTTTGCTTTGTGATTTTCAAAGGGAGCAGTTAAAATTAAATGTAAATTACTAACAAGAAAATAATAATAATAATAATAATTGTAGAATTTTAAGACATATATGGTGTGAGAATCCACTTGTCTTATGTCATATAAGAAACAACCCCACAAAGAATAAAATAGTTCCCAATGGAAACAACCTTTTGGTCAAATTCTCTATTATCTAATTGTCTGTCCCATTTTGTGCTTTTCAGATCAATTTTAGCAATTTTTAATCACAATTAATTATGGAGTTTGACCATGATATCATCAACTCTTCTCTTCTCTCTCTGTTTAAAAAAAAAATATATATATATATATTTCACCTATGCTTAAAGAAGAAAATAAGAGATTTATGTACTTGACCTTATATACTTAACAAACTTTTGTCCAATTAAACATTAAAGTGTTGATAATACTGAGAAAAAGGATTTAGGGTTAAAGTACAATTTTACCTGAAAGTTTCATTTAGTAGTAGTGGGCATTCGAATTTTTCCTAGATTCGATGTTGGTCCAGAAATATAAAAAACATACCAATGTTGTCTAATCCATTAATGAAGTTAAGTTCGATCGTTAATTAATTTAATATGTGAATTTCTAAGGCATAACTTATATTCGAGCTCATATATATATATATATGTGTGTGTGTGTGTGTTTTTTTTTTTTTTTAACTTGTTGGAAGCAAGTTGCTTGCAAATTGCCAATTTTAGGTATGGTGATTTGCACAAATTTCCTTTCATTAATTATGTGATATAACTTTTGGCAAATTTCAGAAGCTTGGGGCCACAAGCTCTTATGTCTAAAATTAGGGAAAATTGCAAGGAGCCTACCTCCCTAAATTTTATAGGGTTAAATATTATCTGATACCCTAAAATATTTTTAAGTAGTATTCAGTATTCTAAAATAATTTTTGATGCATTTGTTTACAAGCCACTTTGAAAAAAGTCAATAACATTAAATTCTTTTTTTCCATGAATGCTATTAGTAACCATATTGTAAAAATAGATTATGTAAGAAAGAAATTATAAATAATGAAGATACATTGATTTTAATTGGAGGGTAACAATTTTACCATTTTCACAATAAAAATATTTTTAACTCATTGTTTTGATTCTTGTGGAGTAGTTAGATGTGTCTTATATTAAGAATCGAATTGGTATGAAAAATATAACTTATTTTTAAATTTTTTTTTGAAGGAAAAAAAAAGATGAAAAGCATTGTGATAATTTTATTTGATTAGTCAGCATTCACATGCCTAGTAGCTATATGACATTGGAAATAACATAAATCTAATGATAACAAAATGGGTCAAGATGTTGTGGTCATATTTCTCATTGCCAAAAGAAGTTTTGTCATTGTTTATTGAAAAAATTCTTTTTACGTCTCAAAAGACCAAGAAAATGTAAAAAAATCCTAAGGGAAATTTAGATGTCAGAAAAATTCTAAAGAATTGTTAATTGCACAGATGAAGTTGTTAATCCAACATATGAGAATTGTTAATCTTACAGAAAGAGTTGTTAATGAGACTTTTCTGATATTTGAATTTTTCTTAAAACTTTTTTGACATTTTTTTATCCCTTCGAACTGAAAGAAATTTTCCCTTATTTATTTGCATTTTGTCCATGTAAATTCATATAAAATGGGCCCCACTTAGCTTCACAAACAAACGAAACTCAAACTTAGACGCAGATGTCACATTGATTGAACTATATATGATATTCACATTGTTATTATTGTTTTGTTAGGATTAGTTAATTAATAATCATATTTGTCTTTAGAATTGATGGGATTTTGATTTTAATTAAGAGTGAAGAAGACCCTTGACTGTTCCACTAAAGTTTTCAAAGAGGTAGAAAGATATATATATATATATATATATATATATATATATATATAGAGAGAGAGAGAGAGAGAGAGAGAGATGTGATTCACTTTTCTGTCTTTGGGCCCTATTCTCAACTAAAAGGTCAAAATATTTAGAGGGGAGCCTGGATCCATGAATCATCATGATTTCACGTGTGCACCAACCCACCGACTAAAAAAAAAAAAAATTATAAATATTCTAATAAGGGAAAAAATTATAAATATTTTAGATATTTAATTAAGCATAAACTATATTGTCACTTTCTTAATTACATTTCTATAGTTCTTTTTTTTTGGAAGAATTGAAGAAAAGTCTTCTATTAAAAATTTTATTGGTAATAATGACCTGATAAATTTTTTATGCACATATAATATAATACTGATACTCTACAAATTTTGTATTACAAAGTACCAATACAAATTAAGTCCTTGCGACCAATACAAATTTTAATAGAAGATTTTATTCTCAATTTTTCTTAATATTTTTTTTTCTATTGTATCTTTATAGTTTTCTCAATCATAGACATTAGTCCTTATGAGTACAAGAACTGATAATTGAGGAACCCATAAGAACATAATAAAAAGGCACAAAACACAGAGACTTGCTTGAAAATGAGATAAAGTCATATGGAGTTGTATATTAATTTTTTCATTACTAAATTGTGAACATTATCATAATTAATTGTTTTCAACATTTAATTTAAATAATATTTATAACAACACCATGCATACTCTTTACTTTTTTCTTTTAAAAAAATTCCCCTTACTTTTCTTTATTTTACAATTGATATATAACATCATAGTGGTGGGAGTGAATTTGTGGGGATAAGGCTGCGTATATTTAGAGTAAATATCTTTTCTGGTTCCTGACAAAAAACATGGACCCCATTTTAGTCACTGACAAAAAAAAGGGTCCTTTTTAGTCCATAAAAAGGACGAATAAGGGTCGATTGGTGGACATTTTGATTTCTCACAAATTTCCAAAAGGTCTTTTTTAGTCTCATAAAAAGGACGAATAAGAGTCGGTTTTTTTTGTCAATGACCAAAATGGGGTCCGTGTTTTTTGTCAGAGACTAAAAAGAGTATTTACTCATATCTCTCCTTAGAACCCACCTGGTAGGAGCCTTATACACCAGGTCGCCGTTTTTTACAATTGATAACAATAAACACTGGATTATAATTAGACCGTTGAGTTATACTTTGCACAAAATCTAAAAGGGGAAAAAAAAATCATTATGTAGGTACCTGCAAAATAGTTAATCATCCAATCTATTCATCGCCTTTTTTCAGAATCCATTTCTAAGCAAAATCTTATTGTGACTTTTCTTAAAGATGGTAGCGAAGTATTTTCTTTCTTCATCCAAGTTATTTTCATTTGATTTCATTCATTCGTTTGGATTTTATTTCTAGTTTAAAGATAATCGTCACTCCTCAATTGAATCTGATTCATTAATATTGAATGTATTATATAAAAATATATTAAAATTATATTGTTTACTAATAACAATCAAATAGTATAAGCTATTTTAGATTTGAGAAAATCATTTTGCAGTATCTATACTTTCCCTCAATTTTTAATTTAGTAATATGTGTTTTTCTATTAATTAAATCCTTTCATTTTGCTTTTGTAGTATCGGTGATCCTTTAACTTTATTATGTTAATACTATTAACCCTAGTATTGTTATTAACAATTAAGGTATCTGTATTGACAATTTTTTCCTAAGAAATTCAAAACAAATATATTAGACTGTTGTTTACAATTTTTTTTTTGGGTATGAATCGGGGCCTTAGCCCAATCTTATTTCTTCAACGTAACAAGTCTTGGGTAAGCAACACCCATACAATCTATATCCAGAAACCTACTTACAAACAGAGGAGGGCTATCAAAAATAATACTACTCTCCTCCTGTAGCAAACTATGTTTGGCAAACGCATCGGCGCAACCATTGCCTTCCCTAAACACATGTATAAAGACAACATTCATAAACCTCAATACAGTTCTTCTAATCAGACCCAATAATTTCAAAAGGCTGTTGTTTACAACTTTAATATCACTATTAACAACTCAAGTATATATATTGACAACTTTTGCTTGAAAAAAAAATGTTAGTCTGCCGGCAATGTCACTAGAGCTCCAGTGATGGCTGCTGTTGCCGGTCACTGGGCGCCGGAGCTCCAGTGGCTAGCAGAGGGTTGGAGATTTTTTTATTTAAAACATATAGGGGTAGTTAGATAATTTTTCAAATTTTACAATATTTCAAAATTTCAAATTAATCTCTTTGGCATTATTAAAATTCAACATATTTATTTATCTTTTACCAATTTCAATGATATTTTTCTATCTTTTTCCTAAAGTAAATTGAGGCATTATATTTAGTACTAAAACAAATTCTTTAATTAGCTGTTACATTTAACACCGAGGGAATTTTGTTGTTGTTGTTGTTGTTAAACTTTGTATGACCTCGATTATTAGCCCTCAAAATCTAACTTATCTTTTTCTATCTTTTTTTTTTTTAAAAAAAAATTTAAAGATAGATAGTCAAGGCCACATGTCTTAAAAGAAGAGTTTGTTGTTGGGATGGTCAAGTAGTACCCTTTGACAAGCCACTTTAGATTTCCATAAATATTCTCTTCCGTATCGACCAGACACTAAAACATAAGCCTCTCTCCCTCTCTCTCTATATATATATATATATAAGTAGGTTATTGATGGGTCTTTCTGTGTGGAAGTAAGTTTGAACTTTGAAGGCTAAGAAGATAATGGTACTCATTCTCCAAAAGTGGCACACACTTTCTTGTTGTGCTAAAGATCGCCCGGGATCTAGGGAAAACATTATCACACTATATATATTAAAGAATTAGGCTATATTTTACACTCTTGCTCGGGTTCTTAACACAAAAGTTTCTTTTATTTTAATACACACTTCTTTTCATTCAATCTTGACCCTTAGGACTCGTTTGAATTAAAGAAAAGATAAGAATGAAATGAAATGGAACAAGAAAGGAAAGAATGGAAGTGAATGGAAAAATGTTGATTCCTTTGCTTTTCCAATGATGCGCTTCTCAATTAGTTTCCCTCAGTACCTCTGTCAGCATCTCGGAGTTGCCTGTTCTCCTACGCTTTCTAGCATTGCAAGAGGCCTTAGCGCGACTCCATGGGCATTGTTAGCAGAATGTGCAACATCAACCTCTGCAAGGGGGACATCGTTGATATTTATTGGGGACTCAAGGATGTTTTGTTTTTCTTCATGTATCTCTTCTTCCATACCAAGTGGTGATTTACATCAATCACTGGCCACCCTATCTTTTGACCACACGTAACAAAGATATTGGAACTAAGGCAGGCACTTGTTTCTGTACGATGGGGCCTTCTTGTGCACTTGCCAAACAACCCACCTATGCACTAATACTAAAACAAATTTCAAAGCCAATTTACATGAAATGGTCCAATATCATTAACCTTGACATAATCATCCTACACTACCTTTTCGGCAACAACACACTGTCTGGTAGGATCCTATCCAAATCTGGCAGTGTTCGCCCGTAGACCATATCATACATGACTTGCCATGACTGTTTCATTGTCTTATGCGTAATATGATGTGCGGGTTGCCTTTCATGCGGCACTCAGGAGCGTAGTCTTCCATCATTCCCTTTAGGCTTATGCGTAGCCCATCTTGAAGCAGTTGTCCGCCATGAACTTATGTTTTATCCTCAGCTGCACCAGGCACTCCACTAGCAACTTGTGTTCGTCTGCTATCCACATGTGGAACTTTACCTTTTGTGAGTCTTCCATTCTATAACTACACAAATCGAAAATGGTTACTCCATATGTTATGAAACCTATAAATATAAGTACCACTTTAACCAACTCCAAATTAAGCTCTTATAACACACATTGACAATACCAATTTATTTCAATGCAAACAAAATTTTTACAAACACAATCATGAGAATGTTCATGAATTAATACAGGAATCCTCATTTTAATAAGAATCTATATGCCAAATAAGCATTATAAATGTCAGTTGCAAGGCAGAACCTAAAATTGTTCCCTGTAATTGAAGTTTCCATTATTGAAATGGGAGGATTTTCTTGAGTTGGGTTTGGGGGTTCGACTGAATCCAATTATGCATCTAATGGGTTAGCAATATTCGATCTTTGAATCAGATTATGAAGGAGGCAACAAGCCATGATATATCTGTTTTGAATTTTGACTGGGTAGGATGATGGGCTTCAAAGAATTGCCCATCTTAACTTTAGAATGCCAAAGCATCGTTGAATTGCATTACAAGCAGACGGGTGTCGCATGTTAAAGTATTCCACCGGGGTCTGGGGTTGGTGCCTTTGTCTCCACTCATTTAGGTGGTAATGTTAGCTTCGATAAGGCGCAAGGAATTCCTCATTGTTAGTGTAACCGACATCAACTAAGTAGTAATTCCTTGCAAATCAACAATGTCATCTGATTTTAATCGAACTCAAACTTGATAACAGTATAACAATGAAAAATTGGGCATTAATCTCTAATGCTCTGGTTAGAACTTTCAAACCATGCCTATTCATTATGGCATCTCTCAGGACCCTTCCATTTGCAGTTGATCCTTCCCATCCAGGTGATACAAATATAAATTGGCCCTCCGGAAAGCATACTATTAGAACATTCGTGGTTATTTCTCTCTTTTCTACTCCAATACCGACCCTTGTGTTGTGCTGGCACTTGTTTTCGTATATGAGTACCATCTAGAGCACCCAAACACCCTTACCATTAATAGTAGATATATGAACATGAAGCCAACATTTGAAATCCAAATTGACTTAACTAAAGTTCTAAATATTTACCTTAAACCATTTCTAACGATCGTCTTGCAATCCTTTCTAAAAGGCTTTACTATCTTGAAAAGCTCATGTTGTAGTTTGAGGGTGGCATTCAAAACAAACTTAAAGTATATGCTTCTTGTTTCACTAGACCTTCAAAACTCAAATTGCATAACTCGGTTCTTTACATGATATGCTAAAATATGCATGAACATTGCAACTTGCTCATTAACTAACATGTGCCTTGTAGGTTTCAACCTACCAATTGTGTCAAGTATGTGGCACAGTTGGTCAAATGTCGCCCTGGACATCCTAATATAGTTGAAGCAAGTTGTGTTGCTACTATATACCTTTGCTCTAAGGGTTGCTCTCTTGGAGTGGAACTTTAGCCTAAATGAGCTAGCTATAAGGGATTTCCCTCCTATGGCCAAATATTGCCACTGCCACTTTCCTTATCGCCAAAACCAGTGCTAAAAATCCAGCCAACACCTTAACTATACACTCATCCATTTCTCCGTCCATCACTTATAGAATTTCCTTTATACATTCATATAACAGACCAATATAAACAACAATATTTCAATCATATTAGAAGAATAATCAAAGGAGGTGTGTCGAAGCAAAGTTTTTTGAAACAAGTTATTTTACCCATGAGCTACCCACATGACGACTTTGGTCAAATCCCGATATTCTCACAAGGTCACTCAGATACTATTGGTGGGTGGCAGAAGGTTGAGGTGCATTAACAAAATATTTGCTCATACTCGTGACATACCCACTAGTTGCTGGTGATCATACATGAATGTATGAATACCGTTAACCACATGCTTCTGAGGGGTTGGTTATGGTTACGTGCGGCCAAGAAAATCTTACTCTAACCATTACATACCCATCTCCCGCATACGGTCACACCCACTTTGTGTGGTCTAATTTAACTCATGGGAATGTCATGGTTACAAGATAATTATCTAACTTCGCTGTTAACTGTTGGGCACCCATCAACCGCATATGGGCAAGACCTCTTACCTGGTGTGAAATATCACACATTTAAGTTCACCACATGGGTACTTCATAGTCAGTGTCACTCGACCAACTTTTCTCCTAGCTGTGGAGTTCCCACCACCGCCAGCTGCTCTAAATCAGCACCAGCGAGCAATGGCATCCTCGCTTAACTCAACACAAAAAATTAGGGACAATGGGTGCATCATATTCAACATAGACAATAACATAACCACCAAAAAGATGGAGAAAAAGCTACCCACTTGTTCTTCGGGATGCGGTGTCGTCACCGGAAAATTGCCACTTGCCATATCTGTTCTTCATTGCCCTCTGTTTTTCCAACTCCAGCAGTATGAATTGGGATTAAATCCTTTGCCTTTTTATATCATGTCGCTGTCACATCAGGGGCATATAAGTCTTTCATAGATTTTCAAAGAGGCTAGTGGGAACCCCTTTTTCATTTAAATGTGGAAAAATGGGTGGTGATGAGAAAATTGCGATCCAAATTGCCACCGTTGGAGGGAAAATTGAATTTTCCCTTTCCCGCCTCTAATTTTCTTCCATCCAAATGGGCCCTTAGCTTCATCCTTTTCATTATCTTTACCCTTCATTGTCTTTACCCTTGTCTCTTATTCTCTCTTATTTTTCAATTTAAATTTTTGAAAACTGTGGTTTATTATTCTTATTCCATGAATAATTTTATCTGGTTAAACTTTGTATATTATTCATAGACCTAGATGATGAGACTTATGCTTATAGTATAAAGTTACATTTTTTTACTACCCCAACCTTAATACAATATAAGAGCTAGAATATGGCAGTTGGATTTAATTTTAAATATAATACATCAATTCATTTTATCTCCCAAATTTATAATTTTTTCTCCAAAGTATTCTTATTAATTGTACACATTAAGGGATTTCCATTTAAGGGTAGTCATGATAAAAGATGTTATTTTAGTAAAATCAACACATATTTATTACAACTAACAAATAATTTCTTTAATTTACTCAAATTAGTTATGTTACTCTCATATTAATAACTAAAAGTGGTATTATATTTATGTCTATCAAAGGGAAATGCTTCGGTCAAAGTGGCATTTTGAATTAGAAAAGATAATATGATTAGGGACAACAAAAGCTCATTTTATTTCTATATAAAAAGCACATATACAGAAACTAATAGCAACATTAAATTATTAATTGGACACCTGTTTCCAACAGTATATTAACATAAGCTCTTTTTAATCATCAAGACACAACTTTATCATTATCAAATTAGAATAAACTTGAATCTATCAATCTCTTCATCCTACATTCTCATTATTATTTGGTCAAATGCAATTTACATTCATTGTAGACTTGAGAGATTCATTATACATATGCGCTTAGGTGCAAATCCACTTCAAAAGTATTAAAAAAAAATTAATGTTTCCTTGAATGTTTTTTTGGGTTTCAATGTCGTCCCTAAAGTTTAAAGACATAGTAATGTTGCTCATGACCGTTAACAAAGTTAATTTTGATTGTTAACTCTTTGGTTTGAGTGAAATAACACATATGACACTCTTACTTGTCACTTAATATGGCACTTAATCAGAACAAAAGATGATGAGGTGGTGTAATGATAATAAGTGTTAGGTAAGAGTGTCATGTGTATTATTTCAGTCAAACTAAAGAATTAACAGTCAAGATTAACTTTGTTAATAGTTAGGGGCAACATTATTACGTTTTTAAAATTTTGGAGTGACATTGAGATCCAAAAAAAATTTAATACAACATTGAGATTTTTTGAATACTTTCAAGACAGGTTTACACCTTAATCCTATATGTAGAGACTTTTATAATAGTAGTTTTCTAGATTCATATTGACCAAATGTTATGTTTGAACTTTGAAGGGGAACCAATAAATTAAATATATGTGTGTGTGTGGGAAATGGAACAAAGATACGCTAAACACATGGGCACACATTGAGATTTAAGAAATATATATCACTTTGGTCCTATTTATAAGTCCAGTTTGACCAAAAAATTTGGTCTTATTTATAAGTCCAGTTTCATGTAATAAATGAGATTGTGACAATTTTACCTATATTAATTACACTCATAAAGATGGAGAGAGAAGAAGCATTTAAAAAATACCTAATCATAAATGAGGGTAAAGTTGAAAATTTACCCCATAACCATTGAGTTAACTACTTTTTCTTGGTATGTGAGGTTTGGTCAAACTGGACTTATAAATAAGACCAGAGTGGTATAATGGTCACAAATAATTAAGGAGATAGATTTAGTGGTGGCCATGTTATTACTTATTATCAAAGCATTGAATAGGGCTATACTAGGGTTGACTGTCCCTAACATTTAGGGCATAATCTTTGCACTACATAGCCTAATAATTAATTTAAGCCATTTTGCTTTTTTTAATAAAAACCTCTCTAACATATGCATGCACCTTGTTAATTATATAGGCGTGTGCATGTGTGTGTGAATGTTTATATTTTCAAGTGAGTGTTTTGAGAATTACAAGGTTTAACTAATCCATTATGATTATCTTATTTGCTTGTGCCCACATTAACATGTGACTTGCTAGGGATTAATTAATCATTCAATGATATGGGTAGTCCAAAACTTAATTAGGATCCGGATTTTTTATTTGTTTATATGTATAATTAATTAAGCTAAATTATTGAGGATTGTATAGCTTAATTGGAGGTACATACGTACTTCTCCTAAAGGCATTATATTTCTCTTAATTCATATGAATTTAAAATCAAGATCCCATACTTAAACATCCAAAACCCCTTTCACTAAAGCTGAAATTAAGAGAAATATAATGCCTTTATAATTTTAACAACACTTTGTTTTCTTTGCTGGCCCAACTTTATAATTTTTCTTTCCAGATACTTTATAAAATTTATAAACAATTTAAATTCAAAAATAATTTATTTTTCTTGGCTAAATTTAAGAAGTTTAAACTAGAATTTTTTGATGTTATAATAATTAGAGTAAAGGGAAAAAAAAATCTTTTGATCCTTAGAATTTTGACACAGTTATAACTAAATTTCTACACTTTGACTCAGTCCAATTTAGTCTCTATAGTTTTTATAATTTAGTCCTTATAATATTGGATTTTATTTTTTAAAATATAGGGACTAAATTATAAAATGATTTAATTATAGGAACTAAATTGCAATGAGTCAAAGTCCTTGGACTGAGTTACAACTGAGTCAAAACTATAAGAATTAAGTCTCGAGTCAAAGTGTAGAAATTGAGTTACAACTGCGTCAAAATTATAAAAATTAAAAGATTAATTTTTCCTTTGCTTAAATTATTATAAAATTAAAAAATTCTTAAATTTAGTCCAGAATATTAAATTATTGTTGAAATTTATAAAGTTTCTGGCAAAAAAAAAAAAAAAAAATCTTGTAAAGTTGCGCCATCAATTGAAAATTTCCCTTCCTAGTAATGAATGACAAAAACGCTGAAACAATTCTTATGAGGTTTATTTGAGACAAAAACGACCGTGTTTAATGGAAAAGAATGGCAGCGGAGAGAGATAGCATAGGAGAGAAGCCACCTCCATTATTGACCCTTTCTCCATTATTAATTTAGCGTAAAATTTCACAATTAGATTCCACAAATTGACAATGAATGTGAGAGTTTGTAACTCATATTTTTAATTTTAGCACGTAAGGTTTTAAAAAAATTATTTAGCCAATATATTTAGGTGTAGGCATTTTACATTAATTACATAGCAAAATTAGATATTGAGATCTGATAATTTGCAACTCATGTTCCAATTGTTATCATGGAAGCTTTAAAAAAAAAAAAACTTGGCCAATATATCTTTCTGTAGAAATTTTATAGTTATCTTTCAAAATCCATCACTTAAATGTGATATTAGTAATTTGTAACTTATGTTTCAAATTTAGGAAAAAAACAAGAAAACACCACTTAAATTTCAAAATTTTAAATAAGTGATTTTTTATTAAAATGAGTTGTCAATTGCTATATTTTTGTACTTAATCCTTATGCTCTTATTGGAAAAAATACTAATTTAAGATTTTAAAATTCAAGTGGTATTTTTTTTTTTGTCTTTTTCCCTTCAAATTTCAACATTTAAAAAAAAAAAATATTTAGCCAATAAGTTTAGGTGTAGATATTTGACAATTGCATTCCTAAATTTGAGAGTGAGTCTAGAGAATTTGAACTCATGATCTAAATTTTAACATGAAAAATAAAAAGTCTTAAATTACAATTTCACAATGTGTTTTTTTTTTTTTTTATATAAAAAATGGTGGCAAAGTGTGCAACCATTCTGAGATTCTGTCAGGCGCCGCAGCGAGGACCTCTTACAGGGAAATTTTTTGCATTCACAAGAGCTCGAAACCGAGACCTCTTGTTTAAGAGGCCAGAGCCCCTTTTCACTCAGGCTAACTTCCGCTTCACAATGTGTTTTTTTTTTTTGGGAGAATTACACACAGGTCTCAAGGATGACAAAAAAATACAATTAGGTCCCAACAAGAATTCACACTACACAGAAGTCCCTAGGGACTTCTGTGTAATTATATGTGAATGTAAAATGACCATTCTGGACAAGGGAAATTTACAACAGACAAAGTATAGATTTACAACAAAATTTGAAAATGAGTTTTTTTTTTTTTTCCATTTTTGACTTCCAGAGGCTATTTACAACAAACAAAGTATAAATTTACAATGACAAAGTATAAATTTACAAAAAAATTTGAAAACGAGTTTTTCCATTTTTGACTTCCGATGCTATTTACAAAAGACAAAGTATAAATTTACAACAGACAAAGTATAGATTTACAACAAAATTTGAAAACGAGTTTTTTCCATTTTTGACTTCCAGAGGCTATTTACAATGAGACAAAGTATAAATTTACAACAGACAAAGTATAGATTTACAACAAAATTTGAAAACGATATCAGAAGCAAAATCAGGTTGATCGGTTTCGATCTTTTGCTTCTCCCTCCACTGCGAAGGGGAAAACGAAATAAATATACGTAAAATAGAAACTTCAACGACGTTGTCTTTCATCATTGTTACTCTTCTCAGCTTGATTTATACGGCCTGTAACCTGTTTGGTGTTGGTCCCTTTTCACACCGCCAGAGAGAGGGAGAGAGTGGAATCGACGACTCTCTCACTCACATTATGTTATTGTCGATTGATGTAGTTTTCGTTTTCTCTTCAGATCGTGAATGGTGAAGTTTTCTTCAGGTACTGATTTTTTCTTTTTCCCTTTTTCCTGTTGTTGTCACTTTATTCCCATTTATATAAGCCTTCTGCATCTTCATCTTTTCTTTGACGCTACGTCTCGCAGATTATAAGCCATGATAATCGGGATCCATTCTTTGGGGTTTCTGGAATTGTTTG
This sequence comes from Acacia pycnantha, assembly GCA_025563575.1. NCBI lineage: Eukaryota > Viridiplantae > Streptophyta > Magnoliopsida > Fabales > Fabaceae > Acacia > Acacia pycnantha. Next base: position 10,650,298 of record JAMWYP010000001.1, on the reverse strand, counting down.
TGGGGTTTGACTGAGAATTCAAAAGGAAGGAAGGGCAAGGTAAGATTGAGAGGAAGAGAGAGACCGGAGAGAGAGGAGAGAGAGAGAGGAGAACGGAGAGAGAGGAGAGAGAGGGGAGAGAGAGAGGAATTGGAAGGAAGGTCAAATTGGTAATTGTACATTCACAAATAATTACAACCAGGTCCCTTGGGACTTCTATGTAATGTGAATTCTTATTGGGACCTAATTGTATTTTTTTGTCATCCTTGGGACCTGTGTGTAATTCTCCCTTTTTTTTTATATAAAAAATTTTAGGAGAGGGGTTGGGTTCACCCACAGTCAAAGGGTAGGGCGTTATGACTTTACTCCCCAGGGTATATAGTACTGAGAGTACACATGCCACCACCTCAGCCTGTGTTTCCACAAGTTCACATCACTTAGGATGCTTCTCCCAGCGCCTTGATCAATTTCAGGATCGAACCCTCTCCCTTTGGTGAGAGTGTCCAACCCCTTTATCAGTTGAGCCCAAGGACAAGGGGTCGCTTCACAATGTTTTTTTTTTTTTTGATATAAAAATTTTAGGAAATGGGTTGGGTTCACCCACGATCCAAGGGCAGGGCGAAATCTCTCTTCCTCCTAGGTGATACCGCTTCACAATGTGTTGATCACAAAATGAAATGAAATTCATTTATTGGTCTTGATTCCACAATGTTTTTGTGGGTATATGAGCATGGCAAACGTGGGCTTATAAACAGCCCAATCTATTTATTTAGCCCATTGATTCAACGTATTTTTGTAAGTAGCCCATTTCAGTACATTTTTCGCTTCAAACTCCATCCTTTATGTAACTCATTCATGGATTAATATATTTGTTTATTTTAAATAACTATATATATGTGTGTATCACTTAACTAATTTGAAATATATAAAAAATTTGGAAAATCCCCCATTAAGAATTTTATTGAAGAAAAATAATCTGATAAATTTTTACACCTAAAAATCATCTCGATACTTTGATATTAGAAAGAGACACCTTTAGTTATTAGAGGGATCAAATCTGCAATCTCCTAATCATACTAAAGCATTTATATCATTAGATTACAAGGTAATTGGTGATAATTTCAAATATATAACTTATAAGGGATAAGGGAGGTTCGTGTAACTCATATTTTTAATTTAAGGGGGTTTATATACGTATTCAAAATAAAAGGGAGATTTATATAATTTAGGTAAAATAGAAAGGTAATTAGAGTATTTTGCTCTTAATTTTTTTTATTTTTTATACAGAGAGTATTTTACTCGTTGGTTAATTACTCATTTTCCCCACGTTTTACTCTTAGGTAATAATTAATTGATCTAAAAATAGGGTTAAAAACTTAAAATAACAATAATTGATGAAAAAGGGTAATTTAAAACTAATGTTACTATGATTAAAAATAACAGAGAAAATATTTTATAAAATTAATTGATCGAAATAAAATTTAGAAATAAAAATGAAACCTAATTAAAGGGGTAAAAATACATTTTGGTTAATATGAAATATCTTTATATCTTAGTTTAACGGACAATTTTTTTTTTAAAAAAATTATTAAAATAAAATAAAATAAATAGTATTTATCGGAGAAGATCTTAAAAATTAGGGAAAGCCTTTAAAAATAAAAAATTTACTAGTGGGAGCTATGTTTGCAAAATTTCCTCATCGTTATCAAGATAAGGCATTTTCCCTAATTTTTCCCATCTCTAAAAAAAAAAAAAAATCACACTCTGGTCCTAATTGTTAATTTGTTAAAGTAGGCATACACTTGCTAATTTATAACTTGTTAATATAGACCATAAACTTATGAAATTAAGTACATTAACTTATCACAATAAACAATTAAACCTACCAAGTTTTTAAAGTAGACACGTCAACTTATCAAATTAATTATATAGAAGTGTCATAGGGATATAAACTTGGGAAAATCATTGGGCCCTTTTAACACTAACAATCCCAAAAAAGACCCCAAGATTCTGATAATCCCAAAAAAGGCCGCCTCAGGGCCTTTTTTGGTTTTTCAGAATCTTGGGTGAGTTGTCAACAGGGCTGATATAGTTGTTAACGGGTAGGTTTTAACAACTAAATCAGCCCCGCTCACAACACTTTACTAACAACTAAATTAATACTTTTAACAACTATATCAGTACCCCGTTAAAAACTATATCAGCCTCGTTGACAACTCACCCAAGATTCTGAAAATCCCAGAAAAGGCCCTAGGACCTTTTTTGGGATTATCAGAATCTTGGGGCCTTTTTTGGGATTATCATAATCTTGGGGCCTTTTTTGGGATTGTCAGTATTAAAAGGGCCTTGAAAATGATTTTCCCTATAAACTTGTGTTGTCAGCACATACTGTCAACGTTTCACCATGGGTAAATTGAATTGAGTGATATTTAAAAAATCTAAAGCGAAGACAAAAAGAGAAGAGTTAGAGAAACACTCTTAACAAAATGCACCCTCCCCCCAATAACTCCCCAGACTGTTTTACTTGGAGAGCAGCTAAGGATGGTTGTTTCTTAGTTAAATCAGCCTATCTTTTCCTCTCCAATAGAGATAGAGTTTACAACAACAATTTTTGGGCTTAGTTGTGGAAATGACAAATTCTTGAGAAAATTAAATTTTTTATGTGGCAAGTTGGTCATGAAAAACTTGTCATTAACTTTCTTAGAACCAGAAGAGGCCTAACTAAAGATAATGTTTGTCATTTCCAGTGTAACAGGGAGGAAAGTGTTATTCATATTATTAGAGATTGTGAGCCCTAACTATTTCTCTCAGTTTTTCAATGGCTGTTTGCAGGTTTGGCTCGACTGGAACACCAACCATAAACTTGGAAAAGGGAGATTTTAGAACTTTCCGTGGCCAAGAATTTTATGTCTAGTGTGCTCTCCTGTGGATAACCAGATGCAAGTTTCTTTTTCAAGGAGGAAGCACTAATTCTAGGGAGATGCTACACCTTTGCAACTACTTTCTCTTGGAGCATATGGTGAACCATAATTTTAATCACTAGATTTTTCATCTCGACATGATCGAGGAGAATTCTTGGACCCATCCTCCCATTGATGTTGTCCGTATTGATGTTGATGGTTCAGTTCATGGTCAACACTAGAGCCGAGAAGTCAGGCTGAGCCCATCGGGCCGGCCCGTTTAAGCCCTGGCCCTGTAGGGCTCAGGCTTGAAAAATAGGCCAGAAATTTGAAATTGGCCCCGTAGGGCTGGCCTTGCAGGGCCTCGGGCTTAATCGGGCCGGCCCGTTAGGCCCTTTTAACTGTAGTTTTTTTTTTTTTTTATAAAAAAATTAATTACCTAGACTTCCACTTAATGAATGTGTTTATTTGTAATTACTTAGATTTTTTTTAGTTTAAACTATAACCCTTTTTTATGTTTATTATTATTCTGTATTAAAACACAAATTATTTATTATAAATTTTAAAGAATGGATGTTTTCATATTAAATAAATACATACTTTGGTATTACAATATTATATAAGTAATAAATTATAAATATATTTTGTGTAAAATAAGTATAATTATTTTTACTTGTCAATAAAATCATGCATGAACCGAAGGAATCTGCAGACACACACAAAAATTACGAGAGGGAAAGGCATTTTGTCGTGGGCATACATAAAGCAATTCCTTTGTTTAATATTTTTTGGAAAAAATGAAAAAACATATTCTTTGTATTTATTTGTTTTTTATTACGAATTAATGAATGTGTTTATTTGTTGAATGATTTATATTGTTTAGATATTAATGTTAATAACATTTATTTGATAGATTAGAAATTTAATGGTTATAATTTACTAATTATATATTTTTTTTTTAAATCGAAGGAAAAATAGTTAAAATTTGGAATAGTAATTTTCAGGCCCTGTAGGGCCAGCCCTAGCCCTGGTACTATCGGGTTGGGTTTTGAAAAACAAATATTTTCCTTACTCCAGGCCCTTTCGGGCCGGGCCGGCCCTGATTCCCAGCTCTAGTCAACACCAAGCCGCTTGTGGAGGAGTGCTAAGAAATGCTTAGGGCGAATGGTTGATGGCATTTTATAAATCCTTTGGTCTTCATTTTATTATTGAAGCTGAAATCTTCTCTATCATGATTGGGTTAAAAATAGGGCAACAGATGAGCTTATAGAATATAATTCTTTATTCTGACTCTCTTGATGTTGTCAATATTCTCATGAGACTGGCCAATTGACCACCAGAGACATTATCGAAGAGACTAGAGATCTCTTGTTCTACGACTAGGATGTGGAGTTACACCATACTCCAAGAAAAAACATTTCTTGTGCGGATTATGGGTGTGCATGGTAACGCTCCCAGAATTGTTTTTTGTTAATTTCTGTTCCCCGGAACACAAATGGATGAGAAATCTGTTTGCTAAATCCGGTTTTTTTATTTGTTCCTGGGATGAACCTGCCTTTTTGTGTGTGGGAATAGAAAAAAAGCGTAAAATTCATGCTTTTCTATTTCTGGGCACAAAATCAGAATTTATTCCTCAACGTACAACATCTCTTCTTTCTCTTGAAAACCTTTCGCAGTGTCAACTACCCTCCCTACCCCCACCGCCACCGCCGCCGCCGCCACCACCCCAACCGCTGCCACCCCCACCTCACCGCCACCACCACCACCACCACCCCCACCGCCACCACCACCACCCTCGCCGCCGCCCCACCTCATCGCCACCACCGCCACCACCATGACCGCCACCGCGCCGCGCCGCCGCCACCACCACCACCTCACCGCCACCACCGCCACCACTCCCACCGCCACCACCACCAACACCCTCGCCGCCGCCACCCCCACCTCACCGCCACCACCACCACCCCCACCGCCACCGCCACCACCACCACCCTCGCTGTCGCCCCCACCTCATCGCCACCACTACCACCACCATGACCGTCACCGCCGCCGCCACCACCACCACCACCCCCATCGCCACCACCACCCTCGCGCCGCCGCCGCCCCCACCCCCACCGCCACCACCACCACCCCGCCGCCTCCACCTCATCGCCACCACTACCACCACCATGACCGTCACCGCCGCCGCCACCACCACCACCCACACCTTACCGCCACCACCACCCCCACCGCACCGCCACCACCACCACCACTCCCACCGCCACCACCGCCACCACCCTCGCCGCCGCCACCCCCACCTCACCGCCACCACCACCACCACCCCCACCGCCACCACTACCACCACCCTCGCCGCCGCCCCACCTCATCGCCACCACCGCCACCACCACCACCACCCTCGCCGCCGCCACCCCCACCTCACCGCCACCACCACCACCACCCCCACCGCCACCACTACCACCACCCCGCCGCCGCCCCACCTCATCGCCACCACCGCCACCACCACCACCACCCTCGCCGCCGCCACCCCCACCTCACCGCCACCACCACCACCGCCACCACCACCACCCCGCCGCCACCACTACCACCACCCTCGCCGCCGCCCCCACCTCATCGCCACCACTGCCACCACCATGACCGTCACCGCCGCTGCCACCGCCACCACCACCCCCACCACCTCACCGCCACCACCACCCCCACCACCACCACCCCGCCGCCGCCACCCCCACCTCATCGCCGCCACCACCACCACCACCACGACTATCACCGCCGCCGCCACCGCCACCCCCACCTCACCACCACCACCACCTCGCCGCCACCCCCACCCCCACCTCATCGCCACCACCACCACATAAATAATTTTTGAATATAAAAATTACATAAATAAAAATAAAATGTGTTAACAAACGTAATTCGATTCTCTGAGTAAAAATAAAATGAGTTAACAAACGTAATTCGATTCTCGTAACTCTTCCCGTGCACAATCGAAAAACTGCTCCATCTCGTAAACTCGTGGCCGAGAATGTAATGGTTGCCATGCACAGCCTATATGACTAAACAAGGTCATAGTGTTGCTGTTGATGCTGAAGTGACAGTGATTCCAACTGTTTCCAGAGGGTGCCTTAATATGATTTTGATAAATCAACGATCTTGTTTCTAGTAGTTTTTCTTTCTCATTTGATATATTAAGGACTAATTTTCATTTTCATAGTCTAGTTCATTCCTCTTTTCAAGCCCTGGCCTGCGTATATTATTAAAAAAAAACAAACAAACAGAGAAATACTCTCTCTCGCAGACGTATCCTTGCCCCATGTTTGGTCGCCGGCGTCGACGGTGGCTTTCTTCATATTCAGTTTGGAGTCCGTCTTAATAAAAAAGAAACAGAGGGTTTTTCTGTTTTCAATTGCAAGCAAACGAAGATCGGATTACTTTCTGAAGCTGATAGCTGACCGATTTCCAGCTTCTTGTGAATTCCACTGCAAATCCATGTTCTTCGTGAAGGGTTTTACATCAGTTCGGTCACTCTATAATCTTTTTCAACATGTTTCATCATCAACCTTCGCTCCCATGTACAGCACTGCCGCATCTTCTACACCCACTTCAGAGAAAATGTCTTTCACAATGAATTACCTCATTAGCAAATTTGGATTCTCCCGAGGAACCGCATCGGCGATTTCCCAGCGCGTCTCTCTCAAGTCATCGGAAAAACCAGACTTCGTTCTCACCCTTTTCAGAAGCTGTGGTTTTACGAACTCGCAGATTGGCAATGTTATCAAGAAAGCACCGAGATTGCTTCTGAGTGATCCTGAGAAGAGTATTTGGCCTAAGCTTGATTTTTTACTATCCAAAGGTGCGTCTAGCTCTCAACTTGTCGACATTGTGACCAGATGCCCTCGATTCTTATTCAGAAGCTTAGAAAATCATTTAATACCTAGTTATAATTTTGTTAAAGACTTTGTTGGATCTGATCAAAGGACTATCACCTCAATCACGCGTAGTCATAGAACAATTTGTTGTGATTTCCTAGAAACTAACATCAAACTCTTGCTTGACATTGGAGTGCCCAAATCTGGCATTGCTGCTTTGCTTCATTCCTGGCCTAGCTTGTTTACTATGAATTTAGATATATTTAGAGTGGCAGTTGAGGGATTAAAGGATAGAGGTTTTGACCCTTCAAAATCAAAATTCATTCCTGCATTGTATGCCACAAATAAGTTAAGCAAATCGGTTTGGAATAGTAAGGTTGAATTCTTCAAGAAGTGGGGCTGGTCTGAAGAAGAGATTGATAAAGCATTTGTACTGCATCCTTATTGTATGTTAAAATCTTTATCTAAGATTAAGGCAGTGATGGAGTTTTTTGTGAATGACATGGGTTGGGACTCTGGTTTGCTTGCGAGTAATCCCATATTTTTTTCAATGAGTTTGGAGAGAAGACTCATTCCAAGGGCTCATGTCTTGCAATATATTCATTCAAGAGGTTTAATTAAGAATGCCTGTATCATTTACCCTTATTATATTACTGAAAAGATATTCCTTGAGAAATATGTCAGTCGTTTTGAGGATGAAGCTCCTGGGATATTGAAGTTGTATCAAGAGACAATGAATCGTTCAAGAAAAACTTGAATCTAATTTCTGTTATTCTGTGTTGATTTTTTGTGACTTCTAATTCGAGATTTGAATCCTCTATTACCGTGTTTTCTTCACTTGGGACTTGAGAGTATAACCATTAGCTTTATGCCACTTACCCTTGAAAGGGAACCAAAAAAACTGAACCAAAACAAAATTAGTCATCAGGTTTACAGTCTTCCCACATAATTGTCAATCACCCACTTCTGTGAACAAAGATCCACTTCTGCGGTTCTGCCTACAATGGTTTGGCAAAAACATGTATTGAGGCTGGGTGTGCTGTAGTGCCATTTTTTAATATATATATATATATTACCGTGGTACTGTTTTGAAGTATTCAATGCTTGTAAGGCTTGAGGGTAGCAAGCAATCCTTTGAAATTGGATACTTGCATGGTATTCATAACGATAGGATTTCCATATCAGTATTGAGTTGTCATTCTTCATTGGCTGCACATTTTCAGGGAGTTTATGTTCAATAAATAACTTTTTTTTTTAAAAAAATCAGTTCCATAGAGAACTTTCTCAATAGGTTTTGTCATTTTCCCCTGTTTTTGGGGTGAGGGAGGTAAGTTAATGAAGGAATTTGGATTTGTAAAGTTTTAGGGACAGAGTGAAATGTCTATTCTCTTTTTGATTTGCTTACTTTTCTTTTACACCTCTTATTGTAAAAGTGCTTCACAATGTGTTATTAAACTAATTTGGAGCCATTAGAGTGATGTTTGCTCGAGTTCTGTTGTGAGTAGAGAGATACTACATCTGGTTCTTAATATAAAATCTCTTAGTGCAATTATCTATCTAAACAACTGAGAGGATTCAAATTCTTGTTTATCCCACTCTATGTTTGCTCGAGTTTCTTTGTGAGAAGTTGCAGATTGTTTTCAGAATGTACTTAGTTAGGATGACATGATTATGTAATTTGAAACAATTAGGTTAAAACAGAGTACTTAGTTACAACAATTGCTTGATTACTTTGTGGGCGGCCTAAGAATGAGGTTATGCTAAACTTAATGATGAGTTGTAAATGATAGTTGAAGAATTATGGGTATATGATCCCGTCAATTTCATATTCAATACTTGTAAAACTCGAGAATATGCATTTGTCCATGTCTCGTACTTACTAGTTATTACAACAAATAATTTTGTTCACTTTGGGAGAAAGAAGTATAGGGCAGTCTTTTTTGGGAAAATCTTAGAAAAAACCTTTCAAAGTCCAAATCAATGATTTCTCATTAAAATAAATTGTGAATTTTTTATTTAAGTATAACCAGTTCCTTATTGATTGTAGGAAACAAACATGATTTGAGATTTAAAAATTTTGGAGGTCTTTTTTAGAATTTTTTCCCGTTTTTAAGTTTTCGAATTTAACACCTCCATTTTTAAAGGTATTAATTTCATGTCTCACTTTGAAATACTACCTCAATATCATATCAATATCTTGAGATTATATATTAATTTATTAGTCCAATTAATTAGTTTGGAGAAAAAATTAAATATACAAATACTTTAAAATAATTTAATTAGCTTCTTTAACTTCTCTTAAAAAGTCAACTTAACTTAATCTTATAATTAGGAACGGAAGGAGTACCAATAAAACTATAAAGATAAAATAAAAAATAAACTGATTTAATTAAATTAAGATATATCTAAGAACAGAACAGATATCTCTATAAACAGGCGATAGATTCAAGTTTTTGATCCTAGCCATTACATTTTTTTTATAACAAGGAAGAAGCATCAGTCCAAGTCAAACCTACTCGTTGGTTTTTGGTCACTTTAATTTGTGTTACCAACTTTTTCCTCTCAATCTCATGTTCACTGAAGTAATGCAAATGACAGAATTCCAAAATATAGTCTTTCTGTAAAAAAGATAATAGAACAACTACAGTATTGTCTTTATAAGTAATTACAATTACAGTTACAAATTACTACATAAAAGGAGCCATGGGATGTGAATTAACTAATTCATGTATGTACTTTTGACTACACATGGAAGGGTGGTTTCCTGGGAGTTGGTGTTCGATTCTCTATGGATTGCAATCTCTGCTTCAGATGAAATACTTCAACCTGACAACCCCACAAGACAAGAAGTCTCAGATTTTCTAACATGGCAACACATTTGGGAATATGTCCGAGGCCAATGAAATATTTTGTCATAAATATCTGTAATCCAAATTCTATAAATCTACAGATCGCCCTGTTTATAAGTGGTGAATAATGTGAATGAAGGTCCATACAATGCATAGACATACCATTTGCTTGAACTAAATGACGGAAAACATTTTAAGGATTGAATTGAATGGCACTGAAACTCCAAGGCTACAGCAGCATTTCAGATAGACAAGATTCTCATGTCCTTATAGACCAAACTAATCATCAGGAGATATTGTAAGCATGCAAGTGCATTTTCAACTTTCAAAAATTCATTTTAGTCATTGGACAAGAAGAGTACATTAGGGAGTGAAGTCAGGTAGGAAAGAGAAAGAATCCAACGAAATGCACAAGGGCAAAGATGGAGGGGAATTGATGGTCAAATGATTACTTTCACTTCTGTTATTTTTTTGGGTCGAAACTTCACTTCTTTGTTTGGTAACACTTCAAAAAAATCTTTTAAAATGAGAGAACTTGCGAACTGCGATTTTCGAAGGCCAATTAAAAAGCCTTCCTTACACTCCCTTGTTGATAACTTCCAAAGAAAGAGTTTCATTGAAATGTTTTTTCTTCTCTTCTCTCCCCCTCTATTGTCCCCCATCCAAACTTATCCTAAAGCAAACATCACTGTAGTAATGAATCCAAAAATGTACCTGTAATTGGAATGCCCTGGCTCTTTCTCCAGCAAGAACACCTCTTGTTGAGTGCAACTCCTGCAAAGAATTTCCAGTCAGCCAATAATGACCAAGTATGCAATTGATTTCACTAAATATCGTGGTTTATACCTTCTGTGTGTCATCTAAAACAGCCTTGAGAAAAGCAACATCATGCTCCAGTCTAACATTGTCCGAGTGGACAATGTTCGATAGACTGTTAGCCTCTTCTTGGGCAAATTCTACACCAGCCAGCTTCTCTCTATGCATATCCATCTCCTTCATTGTGTCGACCAGTTTCTTCTCCATCTCCTGCCTGCTTTTGAGAGCTGATGCTAAGCTTTTCTCAGCAGTTTCTTTGCTCGCAACTGCAGCCGCCAATTGTCCCTCCAGAATCCCATTTTTCCTCATTAGGGCAGCCACCTTTGTTTCATAGTATTGAAAAATACTTGATGGATTGGACATTGATCCTGGTTTATTGCTTTCTGATAATGGCACGTCGTCACTTTCCAGCGTGAGATCTCCAAATGCCTGGTTTAGTTGATTTGATTTTCCGGGTACTGACACTTGTAGTTCCTCCATGCTGCTCTTGGCTCTATTTGTGTTAATCTGACATCCAGGATCATTTTGATCAACTCTATGGTCTGTTGCCTGAAACACATGTATATATTTAGCAATAGGATCAGAAATCAGAATAGCAACAACAATTTGGTAAAAGTTGAAGTATTCTAACTTCACAATGTACGGGTCAAATACTTTTGATTGACATGTAACGAAGTGAGAGCTAGGGAAACCCATAGTAAAATATAGCATGTTTCAAACCTTTCTTAGGCAACATAGGAAACTTATTACCAGAACAAACACAAAAGGGACAATGACCTCAGATGTTTATTGTTGGCTGAAATATTCTAAAATTTTTCAATATATGATTTTAACCTCTGGCTGTTGAAAATTACATATAAGTTTGTATTTCAACTTAATTTTACAGAGTGGTAGAAGGGGTCTTAAAGTTAATTAAACATTCATTAGCTCACTCCTTCAATTAAGGCAAGGGTCAAGAGGTTTCGTCTCCAAGGAACTAGCAATGAGATTAGGAAGAAAAATAGAAACCAAATACTTGTGAAGCTCATGGATGGCACATAAGACAACCAAGACATGAAGTTACATAAGAACTTAATCACATTGTGCGTACAAGTAGATGTGTGCCTAAGATGTGTCCATCATGTGTTTAAAGCACAGCAAAATAGTAGTATTCAAGGAGCACAAGAAGTGTTGTGTATAAAATATGATTTCAAGAAGCTTTTGATTTTAACCTGAGGGAAAGAACTGTCATATTCTGAATTCTTGTCTACCCTTACATCTGTGCTGTATTCTTCATTGTAATCAAATTGCTTCCGAAGAGAGGCATCACTAGGTAGAGAATTGTTATCAACAAGTAGGGACTGAGACAGAGATTTTCTTCCAGAACCATGTTCAATTGCAGATCCCAGATTTTGTCTAGCAGCAGATTCAATTAAACGCTGCTGGGAAGAATCATTATTAAATTGAGATGCCAATCCAGCAGATGATGAATGTTTTTCAAATAGTGATGATCCTGGAGCTTTAGCAAGAGTTGATCGTCTTCCAACCGCTGATTCGTTTTTCTCAATTATCAGAACTTCCACCTGTTACATTGAAGATGAAACAGGTCAAGTTAAAGAAGCAAGACGAACCCATAAACTAACTCTTGATTCTGTTGTCAAACCTGATTTGATGCTTCTTTTTTGGATCCCCCAAATGCAACAAGAAAGTCCTTTTCCTTGTGCTGCACAAGCACTAGACTGAAACCCTGGCAATACAACAAATCATATAAATTATGCATCAAGATAATCTCAGAAGAAAGTATAGTTATGCGTGCCAACAAAAATCTAGAAGGGAAGGAAATTAAGTACAAAGTGATGGGACAAATAATTTTGACACCTACAGCCAAAAATAAGGCACCTAGAATAAATCATGTTATCAGTTAAGAGCTTCATACTCATAGTATATGCATTGATGCAATTTACAGCTCATAAGTTGATATAATCATTTAAAATTTTCCATTCAGACAAAAAGGGAAAAAAATCTATTCATCAGTATGAATGAATACATCAACTCAGTCCCAGATTAACCACTAGAACAATGTTGGAATTGCAAAGTGTTGTACTTATTTACACAAACTTGGAACTAAAAATTATAGGTTCAAGAGGCTAATATAAATGCAAAAGGGAATTGCTTGCACTTGATTACAGATAATGAAGAAACAAGAAAATATGCAAGCTAAAAGTTATGTTTGAAAACCTGAGGAACTTTTGCTGATAAAATTGAATAATTGTATGATTATACTAATAAATAGATATCAATATCCTATGATTTGAAATAACAGAAGGTTATAAAGCATGAAGCCAGAAGTAGAGGAACAATGCCTAAACAGATAGGGGGTAAACATAGCTCACCTTATTGGTAGTGATGGAACATGGAAGTGATGCAGCTGCTACAGACCATTCACTTTTTAAAATATCAAATATTAAAGTCTCTCCACACCCTGAAAAATAAACATGGCTCATAAAGTATGTACAATCAAAAGGATGGCAGTAGCAATCTTATTTAACAATGAATGAAACAATAATGTAGAAATAACAGCTAAATCTGATACACATCAGATCATGTATGTGCAATTTAAAATGAACATCCTACAAACGTTACTGCTCCAGAGTTGAAGCATAGGATCTTGGGTTCAAGAAATAAAAAAATAATGATCTTATGCTATCGACACACACTTCTTGATTTATGAAACATACTTTTTTTCCTAGTTCCACCCCCTGCAATATACCATTTAGTTCCATATAGAACACCACAGCATCCAGCTCTAGGTGATGGATGGAAGCCTTTTATCTTTATCCTTGACCATGCCATCTGAGAGAACAGATATTTTTGTCAGATTATATGGGGATTAAGAATTATCTTTTTCTTATAGAAATCAAGCAGAGTCAATGCTTGATATTTCACAATTTCAGTACAGATACTTAAAAAAAAAAACAAGGGAGCTCACACACAGTTTCAAAGTCAAGTGAGTATAAATCATTCAAGGTACTGGACTTTGATGCTCCCCCAAATATAAAAAGAATTTTGTCATCATAAAGGGCCGCCACATGGTTGGATCTTGAAGAAGGTGCTGTTCCCCTGCAATTTTATAGTTGTATTTACAACAAAAACAAATGAATAAGGATCTTGAACCTATGTGCAAACTATGTGTAAACTCTCACTAGGGACCTAAGTGAACATTATGACATTAGTATGTGGGAAGGGGGCTGTCATCTATAAATAGCCCCTTAATCATTGTAACAGATACGTTTTGACATATTGAGTAATACCAGTTCGTGTGAGAGCCTTGTAGCTCTCTTCTCTTCTAATCCCCTTCTAGAGTCTTTCTACTCCTAATCTTGTATCCTTCTTGAGTCATTCTACTTCTCTACCTCTTCTTGATCAATACTGTATCAGTGGTATCAGAGCCATACCTTCCTTGGCTGTTTCTGTCTGCTGCTACTCTACACGTTTCTGTGCCGAACGTGAACCAGGCGGAGTAATGAACCTCATGGTTTAGTTCAACATCTGAGTAAAGAAAAAAGAAAGATAAGACACCGCAAGATTTCGTATTGACACCCCAGAATCCTATTGGGCGATGTCCTAATACCCGCCGGCGAACTGGAAACACATCAAGAACTCATCGCCCCAAAAAGAAGGGTAGTGGATGGTCCATACCCAAGCGCTATAGCCAGAATCATGGAGGAACGAATGACAGCAATGGAACAAGAACTGCAAAGACTCAACAAGATCGACGATATTGAGCAGAAGTTGATCAAATTGGACCAAGTCGGCCACTACAAGCGACGTCCAAGGGTTTCAAGCGGAATTCGGGCGGATGTCCAAGGGTTTCGAACGAGTCAGGGGTAGAATTGCGCAACTTGGTCCAAACGATGCAAAACAGGGCGATGACCCCCTCGCCGTGAACGCCAGGATGGCGAGAGGCAATGGGCGGGGTGATGCCAATCATAGGCCAACCCAATTCACCAAAATGGACTTCCCGAAGTTCGTAGGAAAGGACGCTCATTCTTTGGATTGCCAAATGTGAGAGATATTTTCACTTGGATGCCACGGTGAAGGGTTAAGTCACGATGGCATCAATGGGATTGGATGAGGCTAGTTTTGCATGGCACATTGCATCCGAGAGACGTTGGCGAAGAGACATTAGGTGGAATGAATATGTGGTTCACCTTCGAGACACCTTCGGTATGCCCATTGAACGACCCGTGGGAGAGTTATCCCGATTCGCCAAGCAGGAACTATTGCTGATTTCAATGCCAAATTCGACTTGCTCTCGGCCAAGGTGGATTTGAGTGAGGATTACCTGATTGAAATCTACTTAACGGGCTCCGAGAAGATATTGCCGATGTTGTCCTCATGTTCAAGCCAAGAACACTAGGGGAAGCTCGCCGCTTGGCCAAGGTTCAAGAAATGGCCAATACCCATAAAGAAGCAAAGGTATCGGTGCAAGATATAATAAAGGGGGCTCGGTTTCGGTGGCAACACGAATTATGCCACATGGGGAGGGAACAAGACGACTAATACAGCAAGTGGGTCCCAACCGAAGGAGAATATAGTGAGTATTAATAACCCACTCACCGCTACAACCCCTATTTCAGATAAAAGCACACCGAAAACATGGAGGAATTTGAAATTGTTGACACCCGAAGATGAGGCAGATCACAGAGCAAGAAATCTATGCTTCTACTGCCATGCAGCCTTTACACGCAACCACACGTGTCCCCAAAGGCATGGATGAGACTCCAATTTATGGAGTTGGTAGAAGCTACCGAAGACAAAATAGAAGAGGCAATAGAACCAAACAAAGAGGATGAATATGCTCCTTTAATTTCTCTACATGCCATTAATGGCATGGATACAAACGAGTCTATGAGAATTCAAGGGAATGTGGGGAAGAAGCAGATTCAAGTATTAATTGACAATGGCAGCACACACGATTTCATGGATTTTGAGTTTGCGGTAAAAATGGGGTGGAGAAATGCTGAACCTCCTAGGGATGCAGTACAAATAGCAGGGGGTCAGAAATTACAAGTTTTTGGTGTCTGGCATGGGTTCCGATGGAAAATGAAGGGCTGGAGTTTGAATGTGATCTCAGGATTATCAAGCTCAAGACATTTGATGTGGTGCTAGGATTGACTTGGCTAAAAACAATTAAAAGTGCACTATGGAACTATGAAAAATTGTCAATGCAATTCTGGTATAAGGGAAAACTATGTGAGTTGCAAGCAAGTCCTACAAACTCCCTTACAGTGGTCTCCTCTACCAAGTTAGGAGGTAACAAGCAACGTGGACCCCAAATGTATTTGGTACAGCTTTTGCAACCGCTGCCCCAATTAGCAAATGGGATACTCCTCAAGATAATGAAGAACCAAGGGATTCAGAAGTGCCAATGGAAATCCAGCGATCGTTAAGGAGGTTTGAAGGGTTGTTTGAGGAACCTAGAGGCCTTCCGCCACTAAGGGCAGGTCATAACCACCCAATTAATCTTCAAGAAGGTACGAATCCTATAAGTCTCAAGCCTTATCGCTATTCCGCAGCTCAAAAGTATGTTATTGAGAAACAGTGGTGATTTGCTACAAACGGAGTGCTCCAGAAAGTTCGTCTCCTTTTTCAGCACCCATAGTGTTGGTTAAAAAGAAAGATGGAACTTGGAGGATGTGTATTGATTTTCGTGAGCTTAATAGAAAACAAGTGAAGAATCAATACCCTATTCCTCTAGTGGAAGACTTATTGGATGAACTACATTCAGCTAGATGGTTCACAAAGTGGATCTAAGGGCGGGTTACCACCAAATCGGGATGCAACCCTAGGATTGTTACAAGACAAAGATTCAAGACGCATTCGCCACTTTGAATGGCTAGTTATGCCATTTGGTTTAACTAATGCACCGGCCACATTTCAAGGTGCAATGAATGATATCTTTAGGCCATTATTAAGGAAGTATGTTCTTGTATTTGATGATATTCTAGTATATAGTGCTGATATACAAGAGCATGCTCAACATCTTGAAGAAGTCTTGACTATTTTGCAAAAACATCACTATTTCATTAAAAGAAGTGTACGTTTGCTGCCCAAAGTGTTGAATATTTGGGGCACATCATTAGCAAAGGTACAGTAGCTACGGACCCTAAGAAGATTCAAGCGGTGGCGGATTGGCCTAAACCAAAATCGGCTAAGCAATTGAGAGCTTTCCTTGGCTTAGCAGGATACTATCGAAGGTTTATTCAAGGGTATGGATCTATGGCCAAACCCCTTACTCTTTATTACGAAAGGAGGGTTTTAAATGGTCAACCACAGCAACAGAATCCTTTCGAGAGTTGCAATCTGCCCTTATATTAGCACCCGTTTTGGCACTACCAGACTTCTCTAAAGACTTCGTAGTTGAAACCGATGCGTGTGGAGGGTATAGGGGCTGTTCTAATGCAACAAGGTCAACCATTAGCTTATTTCAGCAAAGCTCTTGCCCCTAAACATGTAAGCCTCTCTATTTATGAGAAGGAATTGTTAGCGGTAGTACAAGCTGTGGAATATTGGCACCAATACTTGGAAAGGAGTAAGTTTGTTATTAGGACGGATCAGCAAAGTCTCAAGTATCTCTTGGGACAAAAATTAAAAACTCCCTTTCGATGTATTGGATAGCAAAACTCCTTGGGTATGATTATGAAATTCGAGTACAAGAAGGGTAACGATAATACTGTAGCTGATGCATTGTCTAGATTACATGGGTCACAGATTTTACAAATTTCTTTGGATACTACATCTCCGAACTAATGAAAGAAATCAAGCAAAGTTGGGATGAAGACAGAGAAATAGCGGCTGTCCTTGCACAAGTAAAGGAGGAAGGTGGTGTACTCAACAAATATACATGGGATGGCTCTTATCTAAGAAAGAATAACCGTTTGGTTGTGGGAAACATTGCTGCCCTCAAGTCAAAATTGCTGGAATGGCTGCATTCTAGTCCTCAAGGAGGCCATTCAGGTATCCAAGGGACTTACTATAAAGTCAAGGGACTGTTTTGGTGGAGGCACCTACACAAGGATGTTGAGGATTTTGTAAAGGGATGTGTGACACATGTGCTAGATGCAAATATGAAACCATTGCCACTCCTGGTCTGTTGCAACCACTTCCAATACCAAGTAAGGTTTGGGAAAGTATTTCCATGGACTTCATTGAAGGCTTGCCTAAATCAGGGGGTAAAGAGGTAATATGGGTAATCGTTGATCGGATGACTAAATATGCCCACTTTATTGCACTTTCCCACCCTTATTCGGCTTCTACGTTGGCACAAGCATTTTTGGATCAGGTGTATAAATTACATGGGGCCCCGGATGAGATTATAAGCGATCGTGATCCATTATTCCTAAGTAACTTTTGGAAGGAATTTTTGAAGATCCTAAAGGTTCAGCAAAACCTATCTTCAGCTTACCATCCCCAAAGTGATGGGCAAACAGAAGTCCTCAATAGGTGCCTAGAGTCCTATTTGAGATGCATGTGTTGGGAAGTTCCCAAGGAATGGAATCATTGGTTAGCGCTAGCCGAATGGTGGTATAATACAACCTTCCACCCAAAGAACCAAGACCACTCCACATGAGCTGCTATATGGCCAAAAACCGGGTTTACATCCCCTATGTGCCACGGACAGCAGTGGTGGAAGCAGAGACGAAGTTTCTCAAAGAAGGGAGAAGACGCTAGTCTGTCTTAAAGTACCACCTACACCGATCAGCCAATACCATGAAACAAAAGGCTGATCTAAAACGTTCGGATAGAGCATTTGAGGTGGGACAATGGGTTTTTCTAAAATTACAACCCTATCGCCAGATTTCAGTGGCCACTAGAAGCAATCAGAAACTTGCTCCTCGTTTCTTTGGGCCATACAAGGTACTAGACAAAATCGGACCAGTTGCATACAAGCTGGAACTGCTACCGAAAACAAGGATTCATGCTACGTTTCATGTGTCCTTGTTAAAACTATGTCCTGACCCAAGTGTTAAGCAAAGGCATCCTCCCCTAGAGTGGCCAGCAGTTCCAAATTCGTTATATCCTCAGCAAATTCTGTCACAACGTGTCGGTAGAAGGAAAAAGAGGATTATTACTGAAGTGTTGGTGCAATGGCAAGGTTACCCAGAAGAAGAAGCCACATGGGTGTCATTGTTCAGCCTGAAGCACCAATTTCTGCATTCCAGTGGCCAACCCTTGAGGACAAGGGTTGCTTTAGGGGGCATTGATATAGAATACTTAGTAATATACTTAAGGGACCTATGTGCAAACTATGTGTAAACTCTCACTAGGGACCTAAGTGAACATTATGACATTAGTATGTGGGAAGGGGGTGTCATCTATAAATAGCCCCTTAATCATTGTAACAGATACGTTTTGACATATTGAGTAATACCAGTCGTGTGAGAGCCTTGTAGCTCTCTTCTTCTAATCCCCTTCTAGAGTCTTTCTACTCCTAATCTTGTATCCTTCTTGAGTCATTCTACTTCTCTACCCCTTCTTGATCAATACCGTATCGATCTTGACTTTGAAAAGCAATGCAACATTTGTAACAGGGAATTCTTAATAATCATTGATATAAAATCCTTTATTTTTCAGTTTCATATTAAAATTTGTGACATGCTTACGTGCAGTGAAGGGGAAGCCAAGTGAAGGACTTGAGATCAAACATATGTAAGTCATTCAATTTCCTCTTTTTTGCATCCTCACCCCCAAACAATATTAAAACAGAGCCTGCCCTAACAACAGTGTGACCACACCGAGCAGCCTGTGAAGAACAAAATATTTCATCATTACTTCTTAGTTCTATGATACAGAGTTCTAGGTAAATCAAGGATAATATATCAAATTTCAGTAATTTATCATCACAGATTTAATTACTAACAGTATTTTCGAGCTATATTTTATGCTCACGAATTTTTAATAATGTAACATGCCACATGTTAACTTACACCCTCGTCATGTGTCAAAATCAAGGTTATTAAACCCGAACTAGCTTCTGAACCGATTGAGGTAGTGGGTCAAATCGGAGTTAAACTGGAGTTAACCTGGGGTTAGACTGGCGAGGAAATGAAGATTTCATTTCACATGTTAATTTACACATGTTAACCTGGGGTTAACATGCCACATGTTAATTTACACCCTTGTCATGTGTCAAAATCAAGGTTATTAAACCCGAACTAGCTTCTGAACCGATCGAGGTAGTGGGTCAAATCGGAGTTAAACTGGAGTTAACCTGGGGTTAGACTGGCAAGGAAATGAAGATTTCATTCAGGGTTATTAATATGAAATTCTGAATAAAATAAAATAAAATAAATTATTAAAAAAATACTGACCCGGGTTTTAGGCCGGACCTGTTAGGTGGCCAGTTCGCCGGTTTCCGGCTCAAACCAGCCAGTCTAGTCCGATATAAAGCTGCTATTTCCACTGGACAGCACATTCAGAGTCCAAAAACAACTTTCTATTTCATATGTTAAATGCAAATGATCCTAGATTACTATCATGATAGAATAACATGTTCATATCATATTTCAAATTATGTAATCTTATAGCCACCTCCCAAACATGAGGATATTCTAGGGATAAAAAACAATTCCCGAAGCAACATCTATCACAAGGGCATGCGCACATTTATCTACCAAAAATTCCTACCGGTATGTCTCCCTTTGATTCCATGAGTGACCAGCATTCTGTCTCTGTATCAAATGCCCAAACTACAAACACCAAAAATATAATCAGAACAATATCACACTTGAACACAAATTCATTACATGTGTGCAAACAGTTTGATACCCAATGTTTGACTCAACCTGAAATTCTGTCACTTCCAGGGTCTGTTTTCCCCCCAACAAGGAGCACCTTTTTCCCCCAGGAAACCTGCTTAAATTATCAGGAAATCATATGCACTTATCATCAAGAATAATTTTGTAAAAAGCTAAAGGGAAATACATTTACAACACCATTGCAAGTTATTAGAAAGTCTCAAGTTTCTATACATAACATATATAGGATAAATAATGGTACCAAACAATGATTCTTGCATGCTGGAATCTTTAACGGAAAACTGCTTGGTGACAAGTAAAGCTTTGAGGATGCTGTGGACCAGGAAAACCTGTCAAAGTTTAGCTCCTGAAAAGTAAAAGAGGAGTAACCAGATCATATTTTGTTAGAGAAACCAAGCAGGCGAGGGGCCACAGAATTAGTTGATATTAATGGCGCTGCTGATCTTCAAAGCAACAATATCCCACTCATATAAAACAAAAAATGTTCTCTAACCTGCACATCATCTAACAGCCCATTCCCAGATTCACCGCCAACCAATATCATTTTATTCCCAATAACAGTTGCTGCATGCTGTTCACAACGAAAAGAAGTTCAGACTTTTGCCAGTATAGATGTGCTAGCACAACTTCAGGAACAGACATAAAATGAAAGAAAAATGATGAACTTTCTACATTGGATCTAGGGGTGGGCTTGTCTCCTGTGATTGACAACATCATCCAGTTCTCTGAGCTTCCTAATGTAGAAGTACTTATCTCAGGCGCAGAAGATGAAGAATGCTGACAATCAAGTTCTTGAGAATGATCATTTGTGCTTGACACAACTCCATCACCCTAAATGGAAACACAAAAATTCAGCGGACAGCTAAATGTGTAATTGGCTGAGGTAAATGTAAGAAATGGGAAGGAAAGAAAGTTTAACATCTAAATACTCTATATGGGTATGTTTGGTATGTAGAGAACGAATATAAATAACACGCTCATCCAAATTTAAAAAAAGAAAATGTCTACGACAAAACTTGTCTACCCTTTCATTCAACTTCATTCACAACCCAAGCATACCCTCAGTGTAAAGCCACAAGGAATGGAGCTGAGTAGGCTTACATTAGAACTGGATTTGCCATTTTTCCTGGGTTGCCTTTTGGGACTACTAGTTCCCTGTGAGTTGTCCGAAAGTTGGGCCTTCAACCTAATGCAGAACAATAGTGACATTTAAAATTTCAATTTATGCCATTAAAATCAACTAATCACTAAAGCTACTCTTCACACGAAAAAGCTTCACCTTGCATGTTTAACACGACGGCGAGAGAATCCAAACATTTTCCTCCAGGTTCAAACTCCAAGCCAGAACTCCTGAAGCAGAAAGCACATAAAAACTAAGGGGGGGAAAAACATCAAAAAAGCGAACCCTAACACTAAAAGAGAAGCCACATTGCAGAGAAAGCCTTCTTCTAGGGAAGAGCTACCAAGACTCTTTCCAATTCGCCCGAAAAGAGGTACAATGATTAGCAATCTGAAAGTCAAAAAAAGCAGGAAAAGATTAAAAAGAATAGCCAAAGTGACTGCTAAAAAGCTCACCTCGCTGTTTGGGAAAAAGAGGCAAAAGAACATCAAACGGCACCGAATCGATATCACCGAGAAGAGACAGAGCAGAGCATGATGCTTTGGGTTGGTGAGTAGTGTGGTGCGGTTGATTCTAGATTGCGCCGTGGGGTGAAAATGTGAGTGCGTAGTACCGGAAATAGATGAAGGCCAAGAACAAGAAAACGACCGTTTAGGCTGTAGCGTACTGCGCTGAGCAAGAGGAGGGAGGGGTATGACTTCGCTGAAGAGTGAGTGTGAGCTTTCAAGTTGCAGAAAGTGGTAATTTCAGGGGGCTGGGGCCCACTTACCATTTATTGGGGGCGCTTTGTGGGCCCACTCTTCTCGGGACTTGGGTGATAACCCCAAAAGTTTGATCGGATCTTGCCCCACGTGCTTTCCGATTCTTTATTAAACATTATGATAAATAATAAATAAAAGCAGAAATAAAAATCACCTTTCAATTTGCAATGAATCTTATTATCTATTTGGATTAGTTGTTAAAAATTAATTTTACACAATATGTAGGAAGAATTTTGTATCATAAAAATAGAAAATCACTCTTTTAGGTTCCTAACAAAAAATGTCATTTTTAGTACATAAAAGGACGAATAATGGTCGACGCGAACATTTTGATCCCTCACAAATTTCTAAAATGTCATTTTTAGTCCCATAAAAAGGACGAATAAGGGTCAATTTTTTTGTCGCGACCAAAATTGAGTTGTATTTTTGTAATATAGAGTATTTACTCTTTTTTAAGTAATCCAAACAGCTTTTAGTCCTCCTTTATTGTCCTCCACAGTCCCCCAACCATCATCCTCAATAATTAGCTACTCCATTTGTCTTATTCCACAGTATCAGATTATCTGCTCTTTACAAAATTTTAGGCAATTTTATAAATTTTTTAGATATATATCTAATCAATTTTTCCTAACTCGTACTAAAAGATTTTATGATCAAATCAAACAATAAAATAAAATAAACTAGAAAGATATGATTAAGAAGGTAAATTAAGGGAAAATACAATATAAGGAACTTTAAATACAAAAATATGTTTTGAATATTCATAATGTCAAAGATAATCTGATTCGTTTTTTTTAAATTAAAAGAAAATGATAGAATCGTTCTTCGGAGTTTAATTTTTACTTTGACAAAATTAATTATAAAAACCTTATCTGAAATTGAAAAATCTTTATCAAAACTTGTGAAACTCTTATCAGATCTTGTGAATTTTGATTTGCAACTTGTAAAATTCTTTAAGGAAGTTGTGAAATTCGTTTGAGAACTTGTCAAAACCTTATCCGAATTTATGAATCTCTTATAAGATCTTGTGAATTTGATTTGCAACTTATGAAATTCTTATGAGAATTTATGAAAATTTTATCTAAATTTGTGAAAACTTTTATTGAAATTTGTGAAATCGTGTCTTGCTCTTTATTCTTAATTCTAGACTTAGAGGGATAAAGCTGTCATTTCCTTTTAATTTTGAAAAGGATGAATCTTGTCATAACACCTTTTTTGTATTATGAATATTCTGAACATTTTTTTTTTTTATCTTTTAAAGTTCTTTTTAAGGGATTTTTCCTAAATTATAAGGAAAGGTGGATTAATTTTCTGTTGGATCAGTTTTCCCTAGTATTAATGCTTTTTAATTTTTGGGTTGAGGTTAACATTAATAGGTTATGATTCAAAGGTAGAGCCCACAAGTATTTTCTCATGTACACGTAGTATTTTAAAGTATTTTGTGACGCATTCAGAATCATGAAGTATTTTTTTAGATACGTCAAGAGGCTTAAAGTACTTTGTAGTGCATTCAATACTGAAAATATTTTTTTCGGTGCTTTTTCAACAACTTAAATTATTTTTCGAGCATCAAACACCAAGGCACAAATAATATTTTAGGCTGTCTAAAAAACATTTCGGGGTATTGGATAAAAAAAAAAAGAATATTTAATGCACATGAGAAAATACTTTAGAGCATTGTGGATGCACCTTAACTCTAATTTAAAAATGAGGCAAGTGAATATTGATGCATGGCCAGCCTTAAAATTTAAAAATATCGGTTTTATTCAATGACACTCATAATTGAGAGAGAGAGATTGTTGGTGTTTTTATTAAAGTGATTCGTGCAAGTTTGGTAGTATATAATTGGAGCTTTCAATGATTAAAGATGTTTTTATTTTGCCCGCGGAACAATGATTTGTTGAATTGTGTCTAGAACAAGACAATAGATAATAGTACTATATATAATGTGACAAAGCCAAAATAATTAACAAGGTCCACCGTATTATAATACCCCATGTAAAAACTCATAATTTTATCACATTTCGTGAGTCTAAGATCATTTACCTTTATCAAATCATTCCTTAATCTGTCTACAAGTTTTAAAAATTTCTAACTTTATCCTTAATATACTCCCTCTAGTCTTTATTATAAGGCACCAACTAATTTTTTCTCAAAAACTAATAAAAACAATTAAAGTCAATAAAATTTTTATAGAATTTAAGAAATTTTCAATATTACATCTACTAATTACACCGAACTCTAATACTCCCTCTGTTCCTTATTATAAGTCACCAACTAATAAGTTTATTTGGTCTTTTTTATAAGATACTTGCTTGTTTCCAATGAGCATTAATTATTTTTTTCCATGTCTGCCTATAATTAATAATGGTAGTTGTGAGAGTGATAACTAATATAATATTAGAGTTTAGTGCAATTAATAGGGTAATATTGGAAATTACTTACATTATAGGACAACTTTATTAACTTTAACTTGCTTTTATTGGTATGTGAGAAAGTTAATTTAAGTGCGCTTTATAATAAAGGCCGAAGGAATATTATATTAATTATTACCACTCGGTCTTATTTATAGTCCACTTTGACCAAAAATTTGGTCATATTTATAAGTCCATTTTGACTAAATAAATGAGATTGTGACAATTTTGCCCATATTAATTAGAATGAGAGAAATTGGTTAGCCATGTTGGAAAGAGAAAAAAATGAGAGAGTTTTATTATTTGTTGTTGTGGATTTTAAAAAACAAATGATATATATATATATTGTTACGGTGTAGAACTCGATGTCCCGCCTATTGGAGGGCGGTGATTTGATATAGGATCTAGGTACTCCTCGTATGCTTATAGGGCAAGCGTCCGGAGAAGATGTGATCACGCAGACACAAGCGTGCGTTTCGCCCAAAGGGTGCTTGTGTGTGCCGTGTGTTTGAATGTAGATTAGTCGATTAGAATGTGTGTACCGTGCGCCTATCTCCTCCGTCGTATATATAGTGTACACAGTCGGTTAACGCCTTGACTCCCATGTTGTGCATGTCCAAGGATCGTGCGGATCATCCCTGGTCGTGGCTGGGATCGTGCCAACCGCCACAGTCGTGGTGGGTCCCACGGTTGGTGGGTTGTGATCACTACGTGGATTGCCCCGCATTAGCTAATGAGATAGTGGGCCTTGACTAGGTCCGTATAAGTTTGCCCCAAGCTCGGTTGTTCAGTCTACGAGCCACCGAGTTTAGTTGTTTGTTTGACTAGAGTACGGATTTCGAATTTTTGTTGATCGCGAGATAACATGATATCCTTGCCCCCAGTAGAGTTGTCCGTATCCGTCACCTAGGGGTGGATATCTTTGTTGAATCCTGGATTTCGTGTCGGGTTACTACCACTCGTTTGCCTTTGAGAAAGCATCTATCCGAGCTTCAAAGAACTTCGAGTTGTCTTCGATTGCATTGCCCTGCATGTGGTCCGGGTTACCTTGGCGATTGTTAAAATCTCGCTTGTTCCTCAATTATCCGGTATCCGGCTCGTTTCTTGTGTGGTTAAGATCTCCAAACCCAGTCTTTCCCGAAAAGGAGCAGATTGGGATTTTCCATCATATCAGTAGAGCTCATAGGAGGAAGCGATCGGGGGCCGAGGTATTTCGGTATCGGACCGGCTTTCAAAATGAAGTGGGTGTTTGACTTTGCGACAGTAGAGGTATACGTTGTCCCTTTTCTTTTCCCGAGCGCTGCCCATTGTCCCCGAGCGTTTTCTTTTGTCGATTCCTCTTCTCTAAGTCATCATTAGTTTCTGCCAGCTGGCCTCCCTCGACTGTCGTGAAGCCGAACTGAGGGGATGCTAGCCTATGCAGCCCTGGCGCATTTAATGCCCGCCGACGCGCATTAAATATGCTGGAGACGTGACCCTTACTTGAGTGAAAAGTCGCTTTTGCCTCGTCGTTTGGGTTTTGAAAGCTTTATACCCGCCAAGTCTATTCCTTATTTCACTTTCGCTCCCTTGCTCCCAAGATTTTCTCTCCGCCGATTCACCGCTCTTGACGAAGAAGTTCCATCTTGCGAGCAACTGCTTTCTATTTTTCATTTTCTTGAGCGATCATCCGTCTCTTAGACAGGTTGCGTCATACTTAGTTGAATCTCTCGGTTAAATTTCTTCATTGAGTGAATTTCGCGCAATCCCGTTCTCAATTCCACATTTGTGCAAACATCCCCTGTTTTTCGAGTGAACCTTTTCCTTTTACTCTCGTCAATTGTTGAGTCCTTTGGGAGAGTAGTTCCAAATGTCGAAGGACATAAAGATATGACCCCGAAGAAGCTGGATGAACTACGCAAACCGTCGGGGGAAAAAGCCGTTGGTGGCTTTGGGGCGATGAATCTTCTCGTCCCTCACAAACCGTTGCTTTAACCGATCATCACCGTGGAGGCAAGAGGAAAGCTTCGGTGGCGGGCGAAAACTCGAGAAGGCACATCATCGGTTAGGGAAGTCGCAATGTTTCCTACCCACTTCTTCCCAATCCAAGGGTGTTTAACCCGAGTTTCGACGTGTCCGAAATTCCCTGGTCGGCTCCTGGGCCGAGGTTGATTCCTACATCGGCCTCGCCATGATTGCGTATACGAATGCTCACGACTTCTTTCTGTCGGGATTACGCCACACTCGACTCGATTTTGAGCTCCTGCCAGCACATCGTGTCCCGCTCCTCAAGCCTCGTCGCCGAGCCCCGTCGACTTAGATTTAAATCTTACCGCATATGTGGAAACCCGCCTTCAATTTTTGACATCGGTATGCTAGGAGAATTCTGATCTTGTTCATATTTTCATTTGTATTAGGTATAATGACGTCGTCTTCTTCTTCCCACGCCGCTGAGTCGAGTCCGGAAACGCAAACCGCGCTAGCCCCCACGAGATTTAATTGACCAATTCCCCTGGGTTACCCGCGAAGTGCTGTCCTATCGGTCGAAGCTGACCATAGATGACTTGGAAGGTCTCCCAATACAAGAGACTAGCACCTATTCTCTCTGTCTCCCGAAGAGGAGGAGCCCGTGTGCTCTGTAAGTGGGGAGCCATAACTCATTTTTCTTTTCTAAGTTGATTATATCACCAGACTCGGGATTCGCTTTCCATTTTCCGAGTTTCAAATGGCCATCCTCCAATTCCTCGGCGTAGCTCCTCGCAATGCATCCCAATGGACGGGGTTACATGATTGCCTTCGAGTGGTTTTGCAAGAACCTTGGTCTCCCTTGCACCACCTCTATGTTCTTTACTTCTTCACCCCTCACACCTCTCGCTCCGGGAAGGAACCATCGGAGCTCAAAGGCTGGACGTCCATTCGGGAATAGCCAATCGGCGTTTGTTTACCCAGTCTCGACTCCTTCAAGCGCTTCAAAAGCAACTTTTTAAAGTTGTCGCCAAGTCTCGGCACAAAACCTTGGTTCCTTAAAGGCCCCGACTCGCAAAGGTCGACTGGGAGTTTAACTTGTATTGGTGTCGAGATCACCACAACGTGTCCCCTAGTGCTTACAAGGTGGAGCGGTCCAATCTGCTAAAGCTCGAAAGAAAAGCCATTGATGCCATCACGCACCATGTGAAGGCAACAGGAACCGTTAGCCGCCTCCTTGGTGGCCCAATATCGGGCCGAGTCCCAAAGATCGACGATGAGATGGTGTCAAGAGCGAGTATGATATTTCCGTTGTTTAGATATTAGCGTTGCTCCTCGTTTCGATCAAGTATGCTTTGTTTTTCCCTTCCTAGTAGCTAACACGATGTCCGTGTTTTGCGCAGTCTTAAGATGAAAGGGCCAATCTATCTATCCGGGATCCAGAGCCAACCTCAAAGGGGAAGAAGAGATCGGTCTCGAAGGTTGGAGAGTCATCGAAGCAAGCCGAGCCAAAGAAGCACCAGTCGGCCCCGCCACCGATGCTAGGCGCTTTTGCTACCCAAGCCTCTCCAACCGCGCC
Organism: Acacia pycnantha; assembly: GCA_025563575.1. Lineage (NCBI taxonomy): Eukaryota > Viridiplantae > Streptophyta > Magnoliopsida > Fabales > Fabaceae > Acacia > Acacia pycnantha. The sequence continues at coordinate 10,622,276 of JAMWYP010000001.1, read as the reverse complement.
GTCGCGCCTCCCAAGTCGGCCGAGGTCGGGCCTTCGTCTTTGATCGCTTCCCTTCCTCCTCGCCCTTCGACGGTCATCCCCGCTCCCATCTATGGAGCAAGGGAATTACCAAGAGTTGAGCATCGCACTCCTCGCCTCCTCCCCGCTATCAAGAGCCGCACCCTTGCGGGAAGTCGATGTACGAGATGTCCGGGATATGGGGCATGTTTTTCGAGAGGTGCTGGTCGACCCAATCTTTCCTCACCCTTCACTACAAGTATGCGGAGACCGCCGCGGACTGGAAGCGTGCCGAGCAGAACGCGGTGAAGCTTTGAAACAATGGCGCGCCGCTTCGAACGAGTTCCGTGCTCGTGAGGTCCAGTGGGGAAGGTGGAGTATGCTCGAAAGAGACCGAGGGCTCTTGGCGGACTCCAACGTAATAATTGAAGGCTTTAAGGCGGCTCAAGCTAGAAGTGAAGAGCGGTTGAAAACCATGATGTATGAGATGGACAGGATCAAAGCCGAGGGGAGGCGTCCTCAACGCATCACAGCGCGGAGATAACCCGGCTTCGGGAGTTGCTACCGGGTTCCGTGGTGGAGTCGTTAAGAACTCTCGCCCGAGATCTGTGCTTTAAACCGGGGTGAGCTCAACCTTGCCGGACATCATTTCCGATCCTACGTCGGCTTGTCCCCTTTGTGGAACCTCCTGCCACATCCGAGACCCGACTAGACGGCGATGCGACCGTGCTAGAAGCTGAGCAGGGTGAGGAAGTCTCGACCGCCCCCAAACCCGTGGGTTGATTTTCTTGTTTGCAGCTTGTATGTTTTGTCTGGTTGTTACCGGAATTTGACTTTTTGAACAGATTGGCCAATCTAGCCACTTATGCATACAATTAATAGTAGATGGTAACCTAGCTATTATAATGCGTTTTAAAAGAATCTTACTTTACCAGTTAGCCGCCGCTTGCAGTCCTTGGAATTCTTGTTTCGATGTCGCCCTTCGAGGACCGAGCAGCCGGGTTGGAATGTCCGTGGTCTTACCTTCTTGTTATAACGAGCCGCGATCACTGCTTCATTGCAATATCCCGACAGCTGGCGGTGACCCGTGCCTCATCGGCCGATCCAACTCGATCGCTAACGCCTCACTATTGGCCGTTTCTCCTTGTGATAAAATGCTCTTCCCGCGCCAAGACATCATCCCTATTTCGACAGAATCATGGACTCACGCAGCCGTAGGCCACCGTAAGGAGTTTCTTGAGTGGATGTCTCGAGCCGTTGTTCGGTTTCCCAAAGAACAAAGGGTAGTTGATCAGCCCAAGAGGTGTCGGCCTCCGCATACGTTTCTTCAAACCATCAAGAATGACCTTATTGGCGGCCTCGCCTGCCCGTTAGGATCGCGGGTGCTCCACTGAAGCAAAGTGATGCCGTATTTCGTATTCATAAATCAAATCACTAACCCGACTCTAGTGAACCGAGTTCCATTGTCTCTTTACTATCTCGGTGGTGCTCCAAATCGCGTGATTATATTGACTTCAACAAATCGTTTGCACGTGGGCCGAGGTAATCGTAGTAAGAGGTTCAGCCTCAATCCATTTGGTGAAGTAGTCCACCGCAACAATTAGCCATCGTAGTTGCCCTGTGCGGTCTTGAATGGACCGAGGATGTCCATACCCCATTTGTAAAAAGGCCACGGGCCGAGATGAATGAAGCTCACGGGGCGCCCAAATGACTCTAGAATGTTTCGACAACTATCACATTGTTTAACGAGGGTCTTAGCGTCGCTTCTAATGTTGGCCGGTGTAACTTGCTCGAAGGGTTTTCCGCGCGCGCCTTAGCCCCCATATGCTGACCGTTAGCCTCCATGTACCTCGGCCGGGACATATCCCGCTCATTCGGATTCAAACACCTTAGCATTGGAGAGTGTAATCCCTTCCGATAAAGTTGATCCTCGACCATTGTATACTTGGCGCGTCGCGAACCAACATTTTCGCTTCTATTGCATCCTCTCGGGATGATTCCACGCCGAGATAGTCTTCAATTGGCTTTTTCCAACTGCTTCAACCGAAATAGCCATCATGCACACTGGATCTTCAAGATTCTCGTTGAACAATCGTAGCGATGGCAACCAACTTGCTTAGTACTTGCTAATTTTGACAAGATGTCGGCTCTTACATTGTCTCCCGAGGGATATGAGTATCGTGGCTTCTTCAAAGTCGACATTATATCCTTGGCTTTTAAGAGATACTTTGCCATTAGCGGGCCCTTAGCCCGATACGTACTGATCCGAGACGCCACAAGTTGGGAGTCGGTGAAAACCTTAACTCTTGTGGCCCCATTTTCCTTGGCTTGAAAAGCCCGGCTATCAAAGCCTCGTATTCTGCTTGATTGTTGGAAGTAGGGAAGTTAAGATGCAACGAATGCTCAATCGTAACCCCCTCTGGACTCTCAATGATGACTCCGGCTCCACTTCCTTTCACGTTCGACGATCCGTCAACATAGACCTTCCATTCGCCCGCCATCGCATCATCCATTTTAGTAACCGGTGAGCTCTCGATGAAGTCGGCTAACGCCTATGACTTGATTGCATGGCGAGCTTCATAGGTGATGTCGAACTCGGAGAGTTCTATCGCCCAATTTGTCATCCTCCCGCTAGGTCCCAGCCATGTAGGACTTGTCGAATCGACGGCTTGTTCTAACAACAATATGGTGACCCCGAAGTACGGTCTTAGTCGACGGGCCGCCATGAGTAAAGCGAATGCCAATTTCTCCACTTACGATATCGGACCTCGGCATTCTGCGGGGTTCTCACGACGAAATACACTGGGATTTGTCCGTGCTCCGCCTCTCTTACGGGGCCGCACTAACGCCTCCTCGCCAATGGACAAGTACAGTATAGATTCTCACCAAGTTGAGGTTTTGAGAGGATGGAGGATTGGCAAGACATTGCTTTATTTCTTCAAATGCGGCATCGCACTTTGAATTCCACTCCACCGATGCCTCCTTCTTTAAAAGCTCTGAACATGGGCAATGCCTTCTCCGTGATTTTGGCGAAATCTTGTTAGAGCGGCCGATCTTCCCGTAGGTGTTGTACCTCTTTTTGTTGCTCGGAGCCTTCATCTCCATCACCGCCCCGCACTTGTCCTGGTTGGCTTCAATGCCTCGGTTTGTTAAGCATGAACCCCAAGAACTTTCCCGCAGGGACACAAAAGCGCACTTGGCGGGTTCGGACGGATTCGGTAAGATCTCGAGTTTAGCAAATGTCTCGCTCCAAGTCTTGTACGTGACACTGTTGGTCCAAGGTCTTAACGATCATATCATCAATATATACCTCCACGATACGACCGATCTGGTCCAAAGACTCTATTCATCATCCTTTGATATGTAGCTCCGGCATTTTTCAATCCGAAAGGCACGACGTTGTAGCAATAATTAGCTCTTTTCGGTGATGAAGCCGTTTCTCGATCTTCGGGTACATCGCTATCTCGATTATATCCAGAATATGCGTCCATGAACGATAATAGCCGAATCCCGACGCATTGTCTACCAATCGATCGATGTTCGGCATAGGGTAAGAGTCCTGGGGGCATACCTTATTCGATTCTTGTAATCGGTACACCCTCCACTTCCCATTTGGCTTTTACCATGACCACATTGGACAACCAAGTCGTATACCGAATCTCGCGAATAAATCCACTTCCAAATTCTTGAACGTGAATATCCAATGCTTTCCTCTTCTCTCGGTCCGTGGTTCCTTTTTCTCTCGCGACACCGGAATTGAACACTCGGGTAGACTTCTAGTTTGTGACAACAAAACTTCTGTCTATTCCGTACTTGAGATGAATTCCAAGCAAAGACATCCCGATTTTTCTTCAGGAACTCCACCAAACCTGCTTCTAAGTTCGGGAGTCAAAGTGTCTCGCCGATCTTAGCGGTCCTGAGAGGGTCTCCACCACCAGTCCTCCGTGTCTCCGCCGGCCTGGCGCCTGGAAAGATTAATTGCCGTATCTCCCAAAACAACCAAGTTCGTAATTAATTTGCGAGTGCATTAAGGAACCCGGTCGTTTCCAACGAATTTGCAATGGGCTTGTTTAATAACAATAAGGAAACGAATGATAAAATGGGGGTTTGGTTTAACAAATAGAACAAAACGAAATAACATAACCAAAATGCAATAAAACGAGTCAAACAGAATCAAATAAACAGAGACAGAAACCTCCATCATTGAACGAAAATACAACTAACCCACGTTTGGTTCCGGATGAATCGAAATCTCTGCATTCATCCGGAGATTCCCTCGCCTAGACGATCGCCCGGAATGGGCTCTAATAGTTTTAGCCCAAAACGAAAATAAAACGAAATGGACTTAAATTACAAAATTCGGGTCCAAAAATAATCCAGAATTGTACATCCGACTTCAGCTCCAAAATTGACCGCCTTCTTGACCGAATTTTCTCTTGATGTCTTCATAACAATTGTAGCTCTCTGAATCATATGAAATATGAGACAAAAATGAGGCAAATCCGATGTCTGGTTCAAGAGTTATGGTAGAAATAGTGAAGCAATATTTTTATTATAAACAATGGCTAAAATGCAATAAAAGGCCCAAGGCCCAAATAAACATAAGAGCCATTATTTATTAGCTAAAGGGTCCTAAATTATTATTCAAGAGACAAAAATAAGTGTATAAAATATTCAATTATCAAATTCCCACGCTTATCTTTTGCACTCCCGAGCAAAATTCAAAGAGAAAGACCTAAAGGAAAAACTCTTCTTTACTAATAATTACTAACAATGCAAAATTGAATCAAGGGACACAAAGCTTCAAAAGACCAATCATTCAAAACCAAAACCCCTTCATCTCAAATTACAATTCATGGTAGTGTCAATCAATGATGCTAATCACAAAAGATGATCTCTCAAATGATGCGCTCAATCACCGCCTCTCAAGTGTTTAAGGTAAATAAGTGTATCGCTCAAATTCTACTCAAGAAATTTGTTCTACCATAAGCTTGCTCAACTTCTACGTCTCCACTACTCATCACACATACATGCACAAATCAAGAGAGCTTGTAATTAAAGATTGTAACTGGCTAGGGTGAAGGTAGGTAATAGTATGAAATAAGAGGCTAAGCACCAAAGAAATTAAAAGGAAGAGCACCGACAACACAATCATTCTCTATGTATGAAACTTTTATTCTTTCATATATACATTCCTTTCTATGTATTTTCTTTTCTTTTCTCTTCTTTTGTTGTTTTTTTTTTTCCTTTTTTTTTTCTTTCTTTTTTTTTTCTTTTACTTTTCTTTCTTTCCTTTCATTGTATACGTAATTACAATGTCAAAATCAAATATCCCCCCCACACTTAAACTGTTGCACTCCTGAGCAACCCCCACACTTAAACACAAAAGAGTAAATACCCTTTTTGGTCCCTGGAAAAACACATTTGACCCTTTTTCGTCCCTGAGTAAAAAAAATGTCATTTGGTCCTTTTAGGGACTAAAATGACCTTTTAGAATTTCTGAGGGATTAAAATGTGCAAAAAAAATGATCAAAAGGACTAAAAGGGTCCTTATTTTTCCATTTTAGGGACTAAAAGTGACTTATTTTTTTTCAGGGACCAAAAAGGGCATCCGTGTTTTTTCCAGGGACCAAAAAGGGTATTTACTCAACACAAAACAAGTTTAAACCAATGCTCAATAAATCTTCAAGGTGCGGAATAAAATGGTTTTACGCTTAGGCTTGTAATGTGGCTTAGAAAAGAATGGGTCAAAAGGCACAAAGGGGCTAGCAAGGGAATCATAATGTAAGGGAAATCTATTTGGCCAAAGTGAGGAGAATAAAAGAAAGAAAACAAGCTTCCATCATACTTATGCACGTAAGTGAAAAATGTAGTTTCAAAAGAAAAGGAGCAAGTTCTAGAGAACACAAATCATGAGAGATGCACACATGAAAGAAAGAATGGCAAAAGATGAATTCCATTCATGCAGCCCAAAACCTCACAAGGTCAATACCAACTTAGGTAATCAACAACATCAAATCAACTACCAAGACTTGTAATTGAAGAGTCAAGAGTTCCGGACTAAACGAAAATGATCCATTAAAACCAAAATGTCCTAGTTCATAATATGTAGCAATCATTAGAAAGAAAGAATGTATTTATTTTCAAAAAGCAAAGTAGAAAAGGAAAACAAATAAAAGAGAGGGAGGGAGAAGAAAGAAGAATACTCCCTAAGGGTTTATGGAGGATAAGTGGCATCAATGAGGAGAATCTCTGCTTCCTCAGGCTGCTGTGGGGATTCCTCATGAAATGGCTTGAGGCGATGCCCATTGACCTTAAAAGTCCGTCCTGTGGGTGGATCACATAGCTCAACGGCACCAAATGGAAATATGTTAGTGATCAAAAGGGCCATCCCATCTAGATCGAAGCTTACCAGGCATAAACTTCAGACGGGAATTAAATAGAAGAACTTTCTGGCCCACAGAAAATTCTTTCCTCAGAATATGCTTATCATGGAATGCCTTAGTCTTCTCCTTGTACAACCGTGAGCTCTCATAGGCATCCAATCTAAGCTCATCTAACTCTTGTAGCTGCAGACTTCCTCTCCATCCGGACTTAGCCAAATCCATGTTGCATTGCTTAATAGCCCAATAGGCTTGATGCTCCAACTCAACCAGGAAGATGACATGCCTTACCAAAGACAATCCGATAGGAGACATCCCAATCGGAGTCTTGTAAGCGGTGCGATATGCCACAAAGCATCATCTAGTCGCTTACTCCAATCTTTCCGGTAGAGTTGTGAGTCTTGAAGGATTTGCTTAATCTCTCTATTTGAGACTTCACTTGACCATTGGTCGAGGATGGTATCTTTGTGGAAACCTTGTGAAGCACTCCATACTTGAGTAGCAAAGCACCCATGCTTCGATTGCAAAAATGGGAACCACGATCACTAATAATAGCTCGAGGAATGCCAAATCTGCAGAAAATGTTAGACCTAACAAAGTCCACCACCACGAAGAATCATTAGTCAGGGTGGCTTTCGCCTCAACCCATTTCGAAACATAATCAACACCAAACAAAATGTAAGTGTAACCATATGAAGCGAAATGGACCCATGAAATCAATACCCCAAACATCAAAGATATCACAAAACAATATAGGGTTTTGGGGCATCTCATGCCTACGGGAGCATGAGCAAAATGCAATATAGAGTGAAACTCATGATCGTGCACACATCTCCTAACTACTTGGTCACTACAAAATTTCCACGAGATAAGGATCATCCAAAACATAATATTTAGACTCACTTTTCAATTTTAAGGTTTAGGCCCTAGTGGAGTCTACGGGGAAAACACCACTACCAAGTAGTTAACTAAATCGACATACCATGGGGTCTTAACTTGCAGTGTAGAAGGCGCTCATCGTGAAATCATCCCGAATAGAAGAGGGGTGAGAGGAGAATGGGTGATGCGACTCAAGTGGTCACTACCCGGTTTGTGCTCCACTTCTATCTCGAATCTCCACATCAAACTCTTGGAGCAACAACATCCATCGGATGAGTCGTAACTTAGCATCGCCTTTTTCAAAAGAAACTTTAAAGCTACATGGTCGAGAAAACTTTAAAGCTGCATATTTCTCGTACTTGCTCACATGATCAAACTTACCACCCCTCTTGTTTTCGTTCCCCTTCTGGGAGTCCCTATTTCCGGTGTCGGTGAAGTCTCGACCCCTGGGAGGGGTGGTTCTGTCTTGGTCCCGCCTCGGATTGGGGTTGTTTGCCATTCGCATCTGCTCGACGTCCAAGTACTTCTTTGAGCGGGTTATGAAGTCGTTAAGATTTTTTGCGCGCTCCTTTAGGAAAGATTCTGCCGGGCGGGACTCTTTATCGAGGCCATCCACCAACAAGTGAACGTGTACGTCCTCGTTGAGTCCGCGCACTGCAGCATCCGCGTGATTGAAACGATCAAGATAACTTTGGAGCAGCTCTCCCGGCCATTGCCTGATTTTGGACGAGAGAATACTGGGATTTCGGTTCTGGTTGCTAGTTGCCAAGTGCAACTCAAAGGCCTCGGCCGAGTCCTCGAAATTGTGAATCGATCCGAACGGAAGAGTGTGGAGCCACTTCAACGCCGGTCCTTTTAACGTCGCGGCGAAAATGCGAGGCACGATCGGTTCCTTGAGGCCTCTAACCGACATGTGAACGTCAAAGTCCTCTAAATGAGTTGTCGGGTCTTGTGAGCCATCATACTTCGTCAACTCGCCCAAATTTAACTTCTCTGGGAACCGGGCGTTTTGGATTTCCTCTGAGAAAAAGCTATTGTGCATTTGGCTGACATATCTTCGCCGCTGGAACCCATTTGGAGGAATCGCCTGCCACCTCGATTGCTCCTGATCATAGGTCGGCCTTCTTCGTCTCGGTGTGGGTTTCTCCTATTGGCACTCCTACCCGGGGAATCCCGCTTCCTGCTATTAGCGGTTTCTGTCCTCTGCTTGTCTGCGCGACTAGCCGAGCTCTCGTCTTCGTCATCCTCTTTCCACGTTCTATCTTCCCAGTCCGTGCTAGAAAGAGCACGGTTAAATTTTTTCCCGCTCTTCCGCTGCTTGGTAGTGAAGGGTATGACGCTTGTCCATGTTGTCTACCGCCTCATTATCGCAAGCATCCGGCTTGGAGAGAACGAAAATGCTGTTCGGCGGGTGGGATGTCTCGGCCACCCCCGGATTGGAGTTCTGGCCCCACGATCTTGGTTTCGTGGGCCGAGGACTCCGTGTCGAGCGGTTGTCCTCACGGTTTCGTTCGTTGCTGGGAACCAAAGGTTCCTATGGCTGAGATAGCCGGTCCTCCTCCTCCTGCTGGTCGTCCTCGTACGGGTTGATCGGTTGTTTGTTACGGGGTGGTTGTCGTGGTGGTTGACGGGTGTCACTGGCTTCTGGTCGACCTCCGATTGTCTCTGGCTAGAAGCACGAGTGCTAATCCTCATGGTCAAGGGAATTGAAGTTTACCAAGCCCCACGGCCGGCGCACTGCTCGGTGTAGAACTCGATGTCCCGCCATTGGAGGCCGATGATTTGATATAGGATCTAGGTACTCCTCCGTATGCTTATAGGGCAAGCGTCCAGGAGAAGATGTGATCACGGTACACAAGCAGGCGTTTCGCCCAAAGGGTGTTGTGTGTGCCGTGTGACTGAATGTAGATTAGTCAGGGATTAGAATGTGTGTACCAGGCGCCTATCTCCTCCGTCTGTATATATAGTGTACCTGGTCGGTTAACGCCTTGACTCCCATGTTGTGCATGTCCAAGGATCGTGCAGATCATCCTGGTCGTGGCTGGGATCGTGCCAACCGCCCAATTGATAGCCTTGCTAAAGAGTTCTTCAACTCTGAAGCAGGCTAAACAAATCCATGCTCATATTATTCTTAATGGTCTATATCATCTTGAACCAGTTTTAGTCCATCACATTCTTCTCTGGGATGTCAAGAACTATAAAAGTATGGCTACGTATGTGCAGCCAATTCTTCTACATTTACGCAATCCAGATTCCTTCTCATGGGGCTGCACAATTCGGTTCTTCTCTCAGAAAGGTCAGTTCACTGAAGCAATTTCTCTGTACGTTCAAATGCAGAGAATTGGACTGTGTCCAAATTCATATGCGATATCCTCTGCTTTGAAGTCATGTGCTAGGCTTGAGTATAAACTTGGCTGTGTATCGATTCATGGGCAAGTTCAGGTATATGGATTCTCTAGTTGTGTTTATGTTCAAACGGCCCTTCTTGATTTGTACTCGAAAGTGGGTGATGCAGAGACTGCACGTAAGGTGTTTGATGAAATGACTCAGAGAAATGTGGTTTCTTGGAATTCTATGTTATCTGGGTATCTGAAAGACGGTAACTTGGCTGTGGCTCGCTTGTTTTTTGATGAGATTCCTGGCAAAGATGTCGTATCTTGGAACTCTATGATCTCAGGGTATGCGAAATCCGGAAATATGGACCAGGCTTGTTCCTTATTTCAACAAATGCCTGAGAGAAACTTGGCTTCTTGGAATACAATGATAAGTGGTTACATCGATTTCGGGAGCATAATATATGCAAGAGAAATTTTTGATACAATACCAGTTAGAAACAGTGTTTCTTGGATGACAATGATTTCCGGGTACTCACGGACCGGGGATACTGAGTCTGCTCGAAAGCTTTTCGACCAGATGGATGACAAATACTTGCTTTCATTTAATGCTATGATAGCTTGCTATGCTCAGAATAGCAAGCCAAAGGAGGCCCTTGCTCTACTAAACGACATGCTTAAACCAGACATCAATATACACCCTGATAAGATGACTTTGGCTAGTATTATATCAGCTTGTTCGCAATTAGGAGATATAAGATATTGGCACTGGATCGAGTCACGCATGAACGACTTTGGAATTGTTCTGGATGATCATTTAGCGACTGCTTTAATTGATATGTATGCCAAGTTTGGAAGCATAGATAATGCATATGAGCTATTTAATGGTCTGAGAAAGAGGGATTTAGTTGCGTATTCTGCAATGATACATGGGTGTGGAATAAATGGTAGGCCATTTGATGCAATAAGGTTATATGAACAGATGCTTGCAGAGTGTATTTGGCCAAATTTAGTTACCTACACGGGCCTCTTAACCGCATACAATCATGCCAGATTGGTTGAAGAAGGATACCGCTGCTTCAAATCTATGAAAGATTTTGGACTTATGCCTTCAGTTGATCACTATGGAATCTTGGTTGATCTTTTAGGGAGGGCGGGTTGGTTGGATGAAGCGTATAGGCTCATAATCAATATGCCAATGCAACCGAATTCGGGACTTTGGGGAGCTCTACTTCTTGCTTGCAGGTTACACAACAATGTGGAATTGGGGGAAATTGCTGTTCAGCACTGCCTTAAGTTGGAGAGCGATACAAGTGGTTATTGCTCTCTTCTTTCTTGTATATATGCTTCTGTTGGTAAATGGGATGATGCCGAGAGGTTGAGAATGGGTTTCAGTGGAAAGAAACTCGACAAAATACCTGGATGTAGTTGGATTTAATTTGGTTCCTTCATGACCGGAAGAGAAAAATGTAGAGTTGTATTCATGATAATAACTTGATGGTCCAGTGGCTTCTACCATCTTCTATCACGTAAAGTTGATATCTTTAATCAACTTAATTGAGATTGAAGATGAAAAAATGACACAGGCTTTGTGTCTGAGGAAGCTTTGTGAAGCATTCAAAGTTCTTTTTTTCCCAATGTGGCCCAAACTTGTAGCACCTAGATGTATCATGTATAAGCTGTAGGGATGAAGTTGTCACAGATGAAATGCTTCAGAAATATTGAAACTGAACAAGGTAAACAATTTTGTTAGTGATGGATGAAAATTTATCTATGACTATTTGTCTCATAAAAATAGAAGAATGAGTAGTCTTCTGATTAAAGTCTTTCAGAGATGAATTGTTAGTGTATAACTTCATTAGTATTGATACTTATGAATGAGGCTAGACATTCTGTTTTCACCAAAAAAGTTTTTAAAAAAATGACGAAACTTGAGACTCGGTAACTTTGTTGCACGTATGATGGAGGAAATTAGAAAAGAATATCATTTAGGCTGGGAAGATCAGTTTTTTATTATTTGAAGCAGGCATCACCTTATATATATCTTTTTATGTAGCTATAATACTCTTCTTGCCTTCTCGTCTTGCCGTTGGAGGAACATCTCTATTTCTGCAAATACTCGGGCTTGATACATGGTTACTGGACTAAGCGATCTGACTGCTTTAGCAATCTCTTTTTTCAGCCCAGGAACATATGTCTTCACGAGATAATCTTCTGGCAAATCTAGATCGGTTGAGAGGGAATCAAATTTGGTATTGAATTCGCCACCGTGCCGGTTTGCCTCAATCTTGATAATTCGCCCATTGGTTTGTCAATAGGTAAGCCGTAGGTGTCTCTAAGCATAGCCACATATTCATTCCAAGTTGGTTGGTGTCTCCAGCGTCTTTCCGTAGCTACATGCCATGAGAAGCTAGCATTATCAAGACCCATAGAAGCCATTGTTACCTTTTCATTTTCGGTGTACCATCGAGATGAAAGAATCGTTCGCATTTGGATATCCAACCGTCGACCTCCGTCCCTCGAAAGCGTGGAAACTCGATTTTAGTGAAGTGGGTAGGCCAATGATAAGCTTCTCCTGATATATGACTAGGTCAGATTCAAACATTGTCACTTGGCATCGCCTTATATTCACTCAAGAAAGACACAAGATTAGAAGTAGAAAGACTCTAGAAGGGGATTAGAAGAGAAGAAGAGAGCACCTATGGCTCTCTCACAATGTATTCACACTTATCACAAATCTCCTCTTACAATAATGGAGGGGTAGGCTATTTATAACCTATAGCCTCCCTCAAGTCCTAACTAATGGTTTATTGACTAATTACACTTCTTTACCAATTTGATGGACTTTCTGCAATCTGAGTATTTAAACTCATGGTAGTCATGCAGTGTGTTATACAATGAAATCCATGGTTTAGATATTTAGACTACTTCAGATTAATTTGATATTAGAAGGCCAACTAGTTTGTGAGTTTTGCAATTTCTAATTGAAATCCAGCTTTTCCCCGTAAATTTTTATTTCTTTAATGAAAAAGCACTCAGTTGCATGACAATTTTTACATAAAAGTCTATATTTACAACATGAAGAAAATGTAGACTTAGCTGTTATCATTGATTCAATTCACAGGTAATGAAAGCAGTGTCATTATATTTTGGAAAGTGCAAAGGCTTCAAAAAGCAGTAGTTGATATATATATGCAAGAAGTCATGGTGGTCAGGTCATGGTAAAATTTATTAACCTATCATTTCATTTGTATTGATGAGCCACTTCAATTTAAATTCTGGCTCCGCTATTATTGGTGAAGGCTTTCAAATGATCTGTCTGCTTCCAGTTAAAAACCATTGTCCTGAACTATTCTCTGTATGTAAAATTTGTTACTGTACCTTTTTCGCCTTTGACTGAAGATTTATGATGCGCGTATTACAGCCTTACAGGGGAAGTAGAGAGAAAATGTATATTTGACATCACTAGACAAGTCGATACATTTGCTAATCCCTATTTATACTAATACTTTCTCTAACCGACTAATAACACCTTGAACGTTAACAGTCATGTAAAAATATATGTGGGTAATACTTTGGAAATTGAATTCATTGGAACAAGGACAATCCAGGAAAAACAGAGTGTTTTAGAACACTTTCGAGTGAAAAAAAAATATGGTTGTTGTCTTATCATGTGCTTATTCCTAAACTACACTTTCCTAGTGTGACAGAGGAATTAAAATGGTTTAGTTTTTTGAGCTCTTGTTTAGTTTTTTTTTTTTTTTCTCTTTCATTTTTCTGTCTATTGTTGATGTGACAGAGGAATTAAAATGGTTTAGTTTTTTGAGCTCTTGTTTAGTTTTTTTTTTTTTTTCTCTTTCATTTTTCTGTCTATTGTTGATGTGACAGAGGAATTAAAATGGTTTCATGTGTCACTTGCACGCCTACCTGCATGCTTATTTCATTTGATGCCTTTGTCCTGCGTAAAAACAAGTGGAAGAACAAGATATGCTTTATGTCCTTTAGTGACATTTGTTGCCATTTCTAAATTATAATAACAACACTTTGTTTAGATAATTTTTAGAAGGTTACAAACTACAAACCCCTAGCTAAATGGGTTTGAAAGACAAAGTATTAAAACCAATTATTTTATCTCATCTTGGGGTAGTGGGTATAATCTTACATGGCTAGTGGTAGCTTCACTTTTCCTGTTGGAGAGAATTTTAAGTAAATTCAGACTATTAATAAATAATTCAAACAAATCATAAACAAATAGAAAAGTCTGCTTGAGATACTTATCATGTTATGTATTGTCGGTTTGATATTGTTTTTTAATGGACTGAATTTACTAAAGAATTTTCCTTTACCCAGTTCCCTGGCTATTTAATTTCTTTTGTCATTTAGCTGGTTAATGTACATAAGAATTATTTTTTCTTTTCCCAGCCTCCTGCATATTTAGTTTCTTCTGTTAGTTAAATAGTTAATGTAAGAAACTTGACTTCTTTTTATCTATGATGCCAAAAGAACACAATTAAAAACTCCATAAGGCTGCAAAGTTCCATTAAAATACCCAAAAAAAGGCTAAATTACACCTCATCAGTTGATCAAGTTAGCCTTCAGCTTATTAAAGAACTTTAGCAACATAAGCTTTACGCTAACATGGATATATATATATATACCACTCTATATCCGACACTAATATGGATATATATCACACTCTATATCCGATGCTTACTGCATTATAGTTATTATAACCAAAACAGCACATTTATTGCCTGATATGATAAAAGGTCGGTACTGAGTAGCAGCAGCAGTACTGTTTCATACCCAAAGAGCTCCTGCTCTTTTGAGCATTGGGATCAAGGAGCGGTTAAGGTGAAGGCTCATGACTTCATTGGCTCCACCCACGAGCTCCCCACTGATGAACACGGCTGGCACTGAGGGGCTGCAGCCGAGGCTCACGAGGGCTTGCTCGATCTCCTTCCCTCGAGCTATCTCATCGAGCTCGTGAACCATCGGGTTCACCCCGAAGTCACTGAAGAGGGTCTTGATGGTGTGGCACATGCAGCAGGAGCTCTTGCTGAAGATCACCACAGGCCTCTCTGATACCAACTTTGTCACCCTGTCCATTATTGCTGATGAAAATTACAGTACTAAAACACAAGAATCTCTTAAAGAAATTTTCAAATGTAGGCTAAGTAGTGGTTGAGAACAGAGAAGTATATATATTGCCAAAAGGGTTCAATGCAGAGATTTTGAAGTAGGAAACTGGTTATGGGATGAGATGAGGAGGAGGGAGGGCTCTTGAGGTATATATAGTGGTTGTTTGGTTAGAGGATAGGCATGGCTATGAGCAAAGCCTAATTGGCTAAGAAAATGATATGGTGGTGTGTGGTGGGGTAAAGAAGGAATGTTCGATTAGATAATTTTATATTTGTCTGTTTCTAAATTTCTCTTTTTTGATCATTTATTTGAAAGTGATTGATCAATAAGTTCCTTCACAACAACGAATCTATGCAATGTGCATGCGGAAACACTAGTGTGTCCTTGGTACGGCTGATGAGTTAGTTTTGTTATATGCATATCCCCTTCTTAGTGGTTACTTTTCTTTTCTGTTTGAAGAGTGGGAAAATAAAAATCATAGAAACACAGAAGCTTCAAGACAAAATTCTTGTTAGAGTTGGCTCAAATCATGAACAAAAATAAAAACTTTTCGTTTTTTTCATTGGATTAAGGGTATAATCCCTTTCGAGGCTTAGAGCACAAAGGGTTTTTGCTTCTCCTAGCAAGTGTGCTCTTCGGGATTCGAACTTGTATTGTCCTCCTTACAGGAATGAGGCCGCTTACCCACCACCTCAACCAACAACTTGTTAGTTCCAAACTTTTTACTTTGTTAACTGAGCCAACTCTCTTATTAGCAATTACTTCTGTTAACTGCATGTGATTCTTCATTTTCTGCTTTAGCCAAGTTCATGACCTTTAGATCGTATAAAAACACTTTATCAAATAAATGATGAGACTTACTTAAATGTGTCATATTTCTCCTCTATTTACAGTGTTAACTTTTTTCCAAGCTTGAGGATGTGATTGAAATCCATGTTTGATGAGAAAAATTTGGATAGGAATGAGTTGATTAATAATGATTTAACTTTAAATTTATTTCATCATGGTAATTTTTTGTTAAGAGGGTGTATATGAATATGTGGTGATTGTGTATGTGTCCCATTTTTTTGGTAAAAGAAGAAAGAAGAAAGAAAAAATAAAAAAGAAATTCAATGTTGGGAGTTTCTGGCTTTTCTACCTTTAACAGAAGAAGCATCTGCTACGGTGGAAGAAAAAGTTGGATTTTATCCAATTGGGACCTCTATCAAAGATTCGCATCCAATTCCAGAAAGGGAAGTGTGATTAAAAAAGTTTTGGTACGTATGACAAATGAACATTACATTTTTTATCTGCTTAAATACACTTTTTTATTTATCAAGCTTTATTTATTTGACATCATGTTAGTATATATTATTTTTTTATTTGATATTACCAAACTACTCATAATCTCATATAACCCCATTTAGTGAGATAAAACTTATCGTTGACATGTTGGAAAAATACGATTGAACAGAATGGCATTGACGTGTACTGTTGAGCATTATCATTGACATGTTAGTTTTATACGAAATCTAATAGTTATTTTTCTTTTTATTAGGCCAATGGAATTTTAAAGCTATTTGCACACAAGATTACCACACAAAAAGAAGCGATCTTGTTGATCAAATTGATGAGAAAGATTCATTTAATGGGATATAGGTAATAGTAAAAGAACCAAATAAAGATTTGATCATTGAACATAATATTATATCATCAACAGTCTGGAAAAATACAGTGAACAACAAATCAAAAAGCTAGTTGCCTTTAGTTTCTTTCCGACCCGTGTGTTGTTGTGTGGTTGTGATTAGGGAATCTTAATTGGTTTTGCAATACGAAGAGAACTTTATATTCGATCTCTCTTTCTGTGTGTGTCAGAGTCTGTGGTGAAGGGTAAGGTTGATAACTTTCACATGGCGCCACGTTTGATGATAGCAACTTGAGAAGAAGAAGAAGTTGCAAAGAAAAGTAAGTGAAGATAATATATACCATAATTCCTCTATTGTTGTAGGGTTCCTTCTCGCAGTACGTTTAAGGTATTAGTGTCCTATAATCAAACGGCTCTGTGCTGAAGCTAAGGGCCACTTATGTTGCATCCTCACGTATGATTCCACCAAACCATATATATCCATTAAAGTGTTCATATATATCATCAGCATCTAACATTTTCATGCAAGTGCATGCATCATCACCAACTCTTCTATGATAAGTATACATGCATGCATGCCATGCACATGCATGGCACATATCAAATTCATTAAGTGGATCGATTTAAATCATCAGTTAAATGAGCAAATTGACTTGATCGTATATGGTCTTTATTGACTTGGGAAAAAAGCATACGATTGTGTATCAAGAGAATTACTGTGGAAAGCTTTCGACAAAAAAGGTGTGTGTGTTGCATATATAAAGTCATACAAGATATGTTTGAGGGGGAAACAACTAGGGTAAGAACATCTAGAGGTGAGATAAAGGACTTTCCTGTTAAGACTGACCTATATCCAGGATCATCTTTGATCCTTTACTTATTTTACTTGGTTTAGACATTCTACTTGAGCTTATAATACAAGAATGCTTTTTCGTTGATGATATAGTTCTTATGGGTGAGTCTAAGAGAAGATATAATGCTAGACCTGAGTTATAGAGAAGAGCCTTGGAGTCGAAAGGTTTCCATCTGAGTAGGAGTAAGACATAATATTTGCACTACAATTTTGGTAAGAGACAAGTTAGTAGTGTATTGGCAGTTAAAATGAGAGATCAAATAATTACACAAGTGATTGTTCAAATTTTTGGGATCAATTATGTAACATTCTACCCAATTTGATCTCAAAGTTTAGAACTGATTAGGATGAGAAAAATATTATTTAAATTGTTTAATTGGGTTATTTGAGGATTAGAAACACTAAAATGATGATTAGAAGTCATATCTTTACACTGTTTGAACAGTCTTGGAATTTGAGATTTTTTGAGGAACAAATGATCATATTTTTTAGTGATTCTTTTTGCATTAAAAAATAGACATCTCAAGCTTTCTATAGAGTAATAGTTTATAATTTTTGGAGAATTGTGGAACTAGTTATAAATTTTTGAAATCGGGTCTTGCTCTCTGTGTCGTTGGCCTCAGCTAGCATGTTACTCGCTAAAGCAAGTGACATTGAAACTCATAGGCTTTGTGTGACTCGTTGGTTAAGTGATTCGCTCGCTTTGATTTATATGAATATTGTTGTTGCGGACATCATTCAAAAAATTTGGGTTTTTGAGGTTGGGGTTAGTTTCGCTGCTAAGGTTTCGCCATTTTTGAGTTGGGGAAGCATTTCTAAGTTTTGAAATATTGAAGTTGAGATTTTTTAGGATTTCAAAATGGGTGAGGTTTTCACCAAATCTTTTGTGTTTAAATGAATTATTTGAACTAGATAAGATGTTTAATCTGTCTAGTTTTCTAGATTTGAGGTTATATGAAGATTTGAGTTAAAGTTTAAATTTTTGAGTTAGGTTTTGTTGGGATTTAATATTGTGGTGGTTGAAAATGGGTTTTAATGGATGGGTTATGTTAATGAGTTAGATTTGAAGTTTAATTAGTTTAGATTGTTGATTTAGCTTGATTTATGAAAATGAGTATCTTGAGATTGGAACCCTAAGTGTGAAATTTAGAATTTGAGTTGATTGGAGTAACTTAGAGTTGGTAATTGTTTTAAATGAGTGAGTTGAGCTATTTGAAATGGAAGTTTAATGTTGGGATGTTGTTAAGAGTTGGGATGTTTAAAAGGACTTTGAGCCTCTAATTGCTTTGCTTAACCACACAATTAGTTTGAATACTAAATTTTGGTTATAACTAATTTTTATACATTGATTCATGCCTTGTGGAGCTTAGATTCTCGTAGCAAACTTAGCTTTGACGAAATCCACTTTCCACTTAATATGTTCGTTGGTATGTTCTTGCAAATAATTGTGAAATATATTTTGAGAATAACTAAGGTATATTGATATTGATATTGATATTGATGGATTATTTTGATAAAATTCGTCTTGTGAAACTTTATAATTTGAATAGTGGAACGAGGGTGTCATTATTACACGACATTTGGTTCTCTTTTTATAACTTAGCCTATAAGTCTCGTCAACGTAAATAAGGCAATTCAGGAGGATTGGTGGGAGGAAAAACTTGGGAATTATGATATTATAAACCACTTGGTTTTGTGAAGTATTGATTTTAAATGAGTTTTAGGGAAATGATTTTATAAGTTATATATATACAAATGGTGAAAATGATGGAGATATCTCACATAGAATACAAGTTGGGGTTCAAGTAAAGAAATACTACTTTGAAAAAGTACCAAATAAGCTTAGAGGAAAGTTTTATCGAACTGATATGATATAAAACCAATAATGTCATGTAACCGTAAATGTTAAGCTCTAAAGGGACTCTACCTAGTGTGATAAAGCTTGATGTTATTGAGCATATTGACCTATTTAACTCAGTAAAATTTTAAAAAAAATATATAGGGGTAAAAGTATGCATTGCTCTGGTTATTTATATGTTTGTATAAAAAAATTCACCACATTTAAACACTGATACAAAGAAAAGTATAAAAAAATTCTAAAGAAATTAAGGGCATGTTTTTTTTTTTTAAATAGTTGTTAAAACATTGTTTAAAAGAACAAAAAAAAAATTCTGTGGATAATTGTTTTTTAAAAAATTTGTTTTTGAAGAGATGTGGCAGTAGCCATTGCTAGCGGTAATGTGGCAGCATCCGTCGTCAACGGAGTCGTGGCAATGGTTGGCACCGATGTTGTGGTGTCGATAGTGACAATGGACGGCCTAAAAAATAATAAATAGAAAAACAGAAAAAGAAAAAACCTAAAAATTGTTTTGATTTTTTAGTTTTAAAAACAACTTATTGTAAACAGTTTTTTTAAATAAGTTTCATAATATTTAATTTTTTTTTTTTAAAAAAAGAAACAAAGAGACCCTAAATATCATGAAATCATCACACATATCTTAGATACGTGATAATTCTCTCAGTATATAATCAGGTCAAATCTCCATGAGAAATCTCACAATATCATATATCCAAGAGAGTTTCTCTGTAAGAAACATTCTTTCAAGATTAATAAATATGTGAGAAATTCTATTAGAAGCTTTATACCAAATTAAAAAGCATATATTTTACTGCATTTCTCATAGATTTCTTGCAAATTAAAATATGTATATACGTGAGAAGATGATTGATTCTCACAAGTTTTTTCCACGACAAGTCCTTGAGGAAAGCCCTAATTATATTGAGTCAACGTTTAACGATTGAGTTGCAATCAAGTCAAAACTATAATAACTCTCAAATAATAAATTTTTCCATTAACGACAATTACAATTATGTATATATTTGTGGTGTATTCATGTATTTGAGTGGTATATATTTATACCCACATATAAAATAGGGGATAAGTACCATTTTTGTCATGAAAGTTTAGTCTAAGGAGCATTGTTCACCTGAAAGTTTTTTTTGAATCATTTTTGCCCTGAAAATCTATAAAACGTAGCATATTTGCCCAACTGTCATGTAGCATGGACAAAAGTTTGGCACCTGGAGAAAAATCATTGGTCTACTGTGAGGTTAGGGCAATTGCAAATATCCAACGTTTTACCGATTTCTAGGATAAAAATGATCCCAAAAAAGCTTTCGGGTGACCAGTGTTCCTTATACTAAACTTTAATGGCAAAAATGGTACTTATCTTTATATAATGGTGTGTGGAAAACATTCATCCATATGTCCACATATATATACATATACATACACACGCACATACATACATATACATATATATATATACACACGCACACACATACATATACATAGATAGATAGATACACATATATGTGTGTATATATATAAATAAAGAAAGATGGTGGGGCGAAGGAATGTCAACTTTATAAGCTGGAAAATACGAAGAGAATTGAATGCGGTGACGGTTCTTGGCATCGCACACACAGAGATTAGGGTTTCAGTGGTTGCTGAAGTACAACCAACTGTACAATTTATTTATTGATTTATTTTAAAGCAGAGAAAAGGGGAAAAGGCCAAATTAAAAGAACCCTCAAATTGGATTTATTTATCATATTATATATACAATAATAATATTATATGCAGCGTCATGAAGTTTTGCCTGTTGCTTTTTTTTTTTTTTAAGATACGAGAGACAGATAGAATATATGTAGCTTAGCCACTCATTCAATATCCAGAGAGAACCCCAAAAGAAAGTGCCATCGCCTATAAAGAAAAATTCTCCAAAAGTTTTTGCCCTTATCAGAATATTTAACTTATACATTTTAATATTCTCATCTTTAAAAGCATTATTCACTAATTTTTTTCTCCAAAAATAATAATAATGTGCAATTCCCTATAATTTCTCATAATTTTTAGGGTTAAAGAGCAATTTTGTCCTAGAAGTTGTCACCACAATTTTGCTCCAGTTAAAGAGTAAAAAAAAAGTGCACTTTTGCTTTGACCGTTATCCCAATTAATTTTGACGGTTAGTTGGCCAAATATATTGAACTGACCATCTACATATCATTCACGTCATTTTTGTTAAAGTATAAATTTATTCTAGAAGTCTATGTGTTATCTCCTTCATTTTTTTCAAAATTAGATTTAAATCTTTTGGGGCAAATTTACACCTTAACAAAAATGATATTTGGATTACCAGCTCAGCATATTAGTTCAACTAACGGTCAAAATTAATTGGGATAATGTCAGGGCAAAATTGCTTATTTACCCTAATTTTTAATGAAAATCTTGTAAATTTTTTCTTCTTTTTATTGGGTTTCCTCAATTATAGGTATTAGTGCATATACTCATAATTTGTTAATTTGTAAGAAAAACATCATTGATGATGACATGACTCTCACTTATGTGTAGATACAAACAGATGATTGTGACTATTAAAATGTTTAAGGGAAAAAATACCCTTGAACTTCAAAATCCCAAATAAATCTTATTACCTACAAGATTATAGATATTAATTATACTTATGCAGTAATTGACAACTCATTGTAGTAAGAAATTAATCACAAGTTGATTAAGGATTTTGAAGTTTAAGTAGTATTTTCTTGTCTTTTCCCTTTATTTTTATTTTCACTTCGATAATAAATACATTTTGGGAATAACATATCTCCATTTCCTGCAGATATGTTCATCTACAGCAAGTCTGAACACTGCCGTTTCATTTTTTTTTTGCATAAACATATCTGATTTTTGCTGCTATCTGATTTTATAATTGATTTTGCGCTCTAACATATCTGATTTTGTGCTCTTTATATCTGTCACTCCATCTGCTCAATAAAGCCTGAAACACGCTATTTCAGACCTATTGCGCAAACATATCCTTTGAGAAGTCTCCGAGTAAAGCTCTAGAGATACATGAACTTTGTATTATACTGTGCTTTTTTCTCAACTGGGTCTTTTATATAGAGAAAGAAGAACAAGGATATTGCAAGATGGAACCCACCTCAAGGAGGGCATCGTAGATTCCATATCGGTGGTTCAAAATTTTTGATTTAAACACAGAAC